>JAFIRS010000653.1:0-602631 GCA_018342105.1 Gonioctena quinquepunctata
TTTCATTAATTTTTTTTCAGCTTCTTAGTAAGTACGCCTTGATCTATGCATTTTTCTCAATGCATCGTCATTACGAGGCCTTTTTTCTGTAAGTTCTGAGCTATCTAGTTCTTCAATCCATCTAAAAATTAACTCGTCCGCCATCCTGGAGATGCCATCTTCAATTTATGAATTCTGACAAAAAATCAATAATCTTCGTCTAAATTCATAATCTCAGACCCCAAAAGCCGCGACATACCAATTTTGAATAGAAACGGTCCATTATCACAAAATTTGTCCACCATCTTGGAGCCGCCATCTTGAATTTACGAATTTTGACAATAAATTCATGATCTCCGACCCTGAAAACCTCCACATACCAATTTTGATAAGAATCGGAACATAATCACAGAGATCGTCCGCCATCTTGGAGCCGCCATTTTAATTTATGAATTTAAAAAAAAAAATCATAACCTTAACTCCGAAAACCCCCCAATTTCAAATATAATCGAACCATAATTATAAAACTCTTTCGCCATTTTAGAGCCGCCATCTTGAATTTGTGAATTTTGAATGAAAATTCATAATCTCTGACCACGAAAACCCCCAAATACCAGCTTTGAATAGAATCGGACCATAATCACAGAGATCGTCGGCCATCTTGGAGCCGCCATTTTGTTTTTTCTCTAACAAAAAATTCCATAAAGCATTGTCACGGAAACTATGAACACCTGAAAAAAAAATGTTTTCTTTAGAAGTGTGGAAAAATGGACAAATATGTTTCTCTGGAATCCATATCACATCTGACTGAATGGCAGCACATCGAAGCTTATATAGTAGTTAGACGAAGGGTGATCCACAGAGCCTCCTACTGGAACTTAACACACAGATCGATTCTATCAAATGTTAAATAATTTACTTCCGACTTATTTGAGCGAGAATATTCGGTTCTGGAAAAATATTCACAATTATGATACCAGATAAAAAAACCACGTACAAATATTCCCTACCTCATTAATGAAAACCAAACGAAATATATATGATGAAGGAATGACTGAATATAATAACTTACCCGAATTAATTACAGCATCAGGAAACGTTCGAGTATTTATCAACAGATTGAAAGAGCATCTTTTGAATAGCTAATATTACGAATTGTTACTGTAAACAAAACTACTCTACTTCACTTCTCTTATGAGAAATATATGTATTTATCATGTTTTGTAGTGATCGTTTTTCTAATTTGTGAAAGTTGAACATTTATGTTGTTTTTTTTTTAACTTTCAAAATTAGCTTTAGGATATTTTTTTATTGTTGTACTATTTCTTATTTGTATGTTAGCTCTTAGCTAAATAAATGATTTCTCTCTCTCTCTCAAATGGAGTAAAATAAAGAACATAAATGCATCACCAAATATTCATACGATTACGAATGAGGTTCTCCAGTTTTCCTACTTCAGTTCATGACGATTGTCGCGCCCGCTCTCGGTGATCATCTGCATTGTAATGATGACGCTCTGCGCAGACTATATGAAGTTGTATGAGAAGGTCTCACTCGAATGGCAGCGAGTTGGCCAATACTAACTCCGATAATAATCATAAAATATTCTAACGTATTCTAGAAATAATTTTTATAACTGTTTTTTGCCTGTTTCCAAGGAACACTTTGATTTTCGTTTCTATAGATAATTTGACACAATCATTCCATCCCGTTCGTTCTTTTGAATTGACTCAATAGCCTTCATTCACAGTAGCAATTTCTAGTTGTCTCCACTTTCAACGCACTCCATTCTTATTAATTAACTATAGTTCCGGACCGATCTTAGCATCTTGATCCCGTTCGTTTTTCAACTCATGTTTTTTGGTGTCTATATTTTTTCATTTCCTCTCCATTTTTTTCCCGACTACGGCGAAGCAAAAAGGAGGGTTATGATTTTGACTGGTATGTATGTATGTGCGTATGTATGTATGTATGTTCATCTGCTCCTTCATAACTTCTAAACTGCTTATCATAATTTGACAAATGAGGTATCGTTGGAAGCGTCTTGATCGTCCGCTGGTTCTAGGCTTTGTGATGTCACATTTAATTGAATATGGCGCCCTCTAAAGGACATAAAGTCATGAACTAAAAAAAATTGTTCAATGATGCCGTGTTGGGTATATCAAATGAAAAAGCTTAGTTAGTACATTTCAAATATATATATATATATATATATATATATATATATATATATATATATATATATTGTTATGTTATAATAATTTGTAAAAACAATGGTTGTAGTGAATTTTGCCCCACGGTTTGGGTGCCAAATTGTAATGAAATGTGATTTGTAAAATAATATGTTGTTGTTGATTTTTGTCCCTCTTGGGTTCAGATTGATATGATAGATAAATTATTTTCACCCTGTATAATATATTTCAATGTAATAATATTGTTACTGTTTTCTCGTCACGTTGCTGCCAATTGTTATCACTTTTCTTACCACGACTAAACTCAGTTGGTACGCCTTTCGTTTCAGATAGCCGGTTCAGGCAATAGAGCTTGATGTCAAATTCAATCTATTCAATGTTTACGGTTGCAGATCATTGTGGAAAATAAACGAGAACATGTCGAAAAACAATTATTTCCTTTATTCAGAAAAACTTATATTAACCTGGCCTACGATAGATGACTTATACTATGGTCATTCTACAAATTTTCAAAGACAATCATGAGAAACGGTGACGAATAAAATATACACAACCTCACTTTTTACTTTGAAGGTTGAAAATTCTTTAGTAATTCAGTATCAAAGTGAAATAGAGTTCTTCTGGTATGATACGAGTTATTAGTGAGGTTATTCAGTTTGTGATGTGCACTAGGAAAGTTTATACCTGACGCTGGAACTGTCGCTGTTACAATATGCACCAAGAAATTGAATCCTCCTCAATGTACTGCTCTCAGGCTCTCCAATACCAAAAAGGAACCATACAAATCCAGAAATCAGCTTTGAAATAGTTTCATTTGGAGAACATAAAAGGTAATGTCGTTTGCTGCTATTTATTTTTATTGAAATTCTCCTGAAGTTGAGTTGATTGGGTTCTAATAGAGAAACTACCTTATATTGATGAAGTTTTTGAATTTTTCTTTTTCTAAAGTACGAACGTGGCGTTCTTTTCAAAATGTTTTTCAATCTCCTTCGTGGCTTTGTTTTCTATCACCTGGATATCATTTCTCACTTTTTCCATCTCATTTGAATTTTCAAATTCACGCACTTTGTTGTCACATTTGTCAAAACTTATTAACTAACATATTTTTCTTTTCTTACAAACTATGTACAATATTTATTGATAATTGTCTCTGACACTTTTCCGTTCTCATTTTCTCACAATTTCAAATCTTACATCTGACCATACTGTTCCCTGATTGGCTATTGTCATCAAGAAGTTTGTTGTTCTCCCATTGGCTATTTTTAGTTAGGTACAATTTCATATACTGTATGTTTCAAGCTTATAATTTTGTTGATCATATTTTATTCAGGATTATTTTGTAAATCTAGACCTTTTTGTTATCTTTTGAACAATTATAGGTTGTAATGATCTTGACAATGTATGAAAATGATTGCATTTTAGTATTTGTATATTTTTTATCTATCAATATCATACAGAGGCTTCATAAAAGAAATAGAATCTTAAAAATATGTAAAACAATATCTCCTAAACTACTAACTAGAAAATTTTTTTTTGGGTTTTTTATTGAAATTATTTTTTTTTTTTTAAAATAATTTCTGGTCTTTAATATATATATATATATTGTTAGCTGTGCTCACGGATTTGCTTCCATGCATCCGATCATTGGGAAATTTTTTCTAAAATCACGCCTCAAATGCGCTCCACACATATTTTCTCTCCAAACCTACCCAAAATACATATATAATGAATACGTTATACATTATGGACTATGGTACACATGTTGAAATTATATTAAAAAAAATAAAACG
The DNA here is from genome assembly GCA_018342105.1 of Gonioctena quinquepunctata. Lineage (NCBI taxonomy): Eukaryota > Metazoa > Arthropoda > Insecta > Coleoptera > Chrysomelidae > Gonioctena > Gonioctena quinquepunctata. Next base: position 3,962 of record JAFIRS010000653.1, read on the forward strand.
TGTAATAATAATGACATAAGCTGGGAGTACCTCCACGCGGTATATTACCTACGTACATGTAAAACAATAAAACCTAAACAAAAAAATGTAAGGAGGCTCTGCAAATACTTTATCAAGGAATTATAACACCAAAATGATTTGAATAAACAGTGAGTTCAAACCCGACTACTAAAAAATCATGCTCTAAAAAATATGAAATAAAAATAAGTTCAAAAACTAAAACCCGACTACTGGAAAATCACACTCTAAAAATTACGAAACAAGAAAATATTCTCTCTGAAATTGTTATGTACAAACTATTCAATATTTATTGGCTATTAAATAAACAACTTACACCAAATATATTTTAATGTATTTAATACATATTCATTCTGATTTTCAGAGGATAACCAAATGCCACCTACCCTGACAAAACAATACATTCTAACAGTATTAAGTACATGTCCATCAATAGTTGGAATGCAGAAGAAAATAACGCCCGAATAATTCATTTCGATCAAAATTACATTCACAAACTTTGGAATCCCAACAAATTGTAATTCACAGAGCCCACTCAGAACATTAAAAAGCAGACCATGTAAGCACAGTCTGGCGAACTAATAACGTTTCGATTAGACGAGAAGTTTTTGGCACATCGAGTATTTGAACGTTTTTGCTAACGCTTCCTACAACGTCCTGTTGGCCTAACTTCGACATGAGCATGCCGACACACGACTATCAGTTTGTTCCACTTTTTTTATTGCTGAAGTTAGTTGGATGACTTTCTGGAGGGGTAACTTACAATGCAGTGAGGAACCCTCCTTTGAATCGATATTATCGATGATCGATTCGTCGATGGGAATCTCGGAAACAATAAGAGAAATTTAGTTTGGGAAAAGTGTTTCATGATGAGATCGTCCACATGATTTGTTCATATCACTCACCCAGAAGTCAAACAAAAGTTTCAATCAGATTGTTGACATTATTACACATCCTAGTTATGATGTTTTTCTTTGTTATTGCTTTATTTTACGTCGGCCTAGTTCTGCGACCAGGGCTTAACACCTACGCCGGTGAGCAAGGGTTCTTTAATGAGCTCAACATCTATGAACTCGGGACCGCCATCTTAACTTCCCCTCCGAAGGACGGCATATCTATCGTCTTATCTCGTGCTCATTGATAAGACGCCTGAAGCTGCGAATATGCTATCACGGTACAGTTGTTAGGACATTTTAACACGCACTTTCCTTGTCGGGTAGTCACCCATCCGAGTACTAAACGCGCCCAATGTTGCTTGGCTCAGATATCGATAAGACTCTCGTCAACCTGACCAGTGATGTGAAAGTGGAAATATTGCGTCCGAAATACATATAATGAAAGAGGGAATTTTGTGGCATAGTGGACAAATTATTAAATTGAAGAAAAAAAGCATCCTCAAGTGGGAGTCGAACCCACGACCTTATGATCTCTAGTCATACGCTCTACCATCTGAACCATTTGAAGACATAGGAATCGACACACACTTTTTCTTTTCTTTATTTATTGATGTTTCATGACTTTGCCTTTTCTCAAAGGTACCAATTCAGATTAGAAACAATTCTGATATCATGCGCTTGAAACTTGAGGAGATTTCAAAGAAAATATCCACATTTACTAAGTAGTCATTTAGGTTGGGATTAAAATTTGTATTTATATAAATATATATATATATATATATATATATTTTTTTTCTTAATTTCTTGACCACATATGTTTATATTCTTTATTTTCTCGGAATAAGGACTTTAGTCAGTCTATATATTTTTTATTTCATTCGAAGTTTCGACATTGTTTATGTCATCTTCAGGTAAAATATAATTCAACTATTATTCTTTCATTTCATTTCATGTTTCATGATTGAATGAACGTTGTTGATTCAACCTGAAGATGACATAAACAATGTCGAAACGTCGAATGAAATTAAAATATATATATATATATATATATATATATATATATATATATATATACATTTTTGAGGATCCCGAGGTAAATTATTGATTATTTTTGCATCAACACCTCCAACGATATGCCAGCTGGTTAGAATAGATGCCGGAAGGTTGATTCGAGTCCCAACGCGAACCAGTTGTGGTTTAAAGGTCAGAAGGTTGATAACCTGCATTGCGAATTCAGTGTGGATTATATTGATTGTAAATTAATGTCGTCATTGTGATCGCGATTTCAGTGTGATTGTATCGTTTGTAAACCAATTGCGTGGATGTATACAATTTGAAGACATTATTTACGTTACAAGGATACATATGGTACAGTGAAATAAAACAGCAATTTTTCATGCAGTTCAGAGAACATGCACCAAATCGTCCTATTGCAGTTAATGAAGACATCCTAAACCTACTGAAGGAAGTTACTTGAGTTTCGGATTAGCCTCTTGTGTTGTATCAGATTGGTTAAGGTCATAGGAGGCGAATTAAAAAAAAACTGGTGAGACATATATACATACAGGTGCAGCATTCAGTCAAGCTCCTAATTCCTTACATCAACAGCTTTCAGACGAAAGTTCTCGAATAAATCCAGTGATATATTAGAGAAAATACCAAAAGATGGATGATCCTAAAATTTCTGAATGATTTTTGTTGCGGGTGACAGCTTTATCATAAAAATTATCAAACGCACCAGATGAAACGAATGGAAAAATAGAATCAACAAAACTGTACAGTACCTACTCGTAGAATCTGAACAGAAAAGTGGAGTGAAGAGAAAATGCCAACAATGTATAAACGATGTATGGTCAAGATGTAATAACAAGTTGACGAGTGGTTGAGTGCTAGATAAAAACAACATCTGTAACATATAAATTGCAATTGAATAAACATTTGTCGAATATAAATCAGAAACATACCATGAATCTTTCAACAGAATATTCAACAAATTCGCTTTCGATGAGATTCCCAATCAACAGCCCCGATAAGCGTGTTTCATGGAGTTCATTTATGGAGTTGATTATTTTCAGTTGCAATTGCTTATCGATTTATTGAAAAAACATACATATTTTATTATACAAACAAATTGCCCAGGTCCTGATAATTGATTATTCGTTCAGAATTCAATGAACATAATTAAGTAATGCATCATTCATAATTCAGTAATATATAAAACAAACAGAGTGTAGGGTAGCATTGTTTGTTCAAATTTTAAATTTTCCTGGAAATGTAATGATGAAATTATTGGGTATCCTCAATGCAATGTGGATTGAACGTGAAACGGAGCTGACTTGTTCATTATCTATTTGTTATTGAATCATTCGAAAGTTGAGTTTATGATTAATGATTCATTCGAAAGTTGAGTTTATCATTATGATGGGGAAATATATTTGGAAATAATCAATATTAAATTTCAAATGAACGAATCATTTTGATCTGTTACAACCCACAGTAGTTTCTTTTTATGTAGGTATCAATAGAAATACTACTAATATTGGGAACATCATCACTTAAAAAATTTGTATATCTTCGTTGATCTTAGTTTCATAATTTTTTAGTTAAATTTTCGTGGTTTTTTCAGCTGACTGTAGACGAAATTACTAATTTCCTCTTGCATATCCCGTCTTCTGTTAAATGCTAGCGTATTAGTCATTCATTATACAGGGTTAATTAATCTTAAAACACTCTGTGAAATAATTTCGTAGCCAAATTCTTCAAAAAAGCGAATTTTTGTTATTAATCACTCCTTTCCTACATTTTGGTTTCCGGTTCTTGTCTTTAGGTGCACTGGTTCATTTTCAAGAGCGAAATGAACTTGTCACCAACAGTTTACTTCAAGAAATGTTATTTTTTGACGAGGTGGTTTTGCTAATTGTTGCCCTAACGTCAGTTTGACAATGCTTCTTTTAGAAGACCCATACTCCTACCATGGTTTTAAGTGCGAAAAATTGTGCAGAAGCTGTTGCTCTTCTTGAAAATGGACGTTATTATGAATATGTTAGAACAAGTGACATAGAATATGAAGGTAAGCATGAATTGAACAACTCTCCAGTCAACATTTAAATAAGTGTGGAAGAGTGTGATTTTCAGACTTCTACAATTTATATAGTCCACTCATGCTCTGCTGGATTGTTCAATATTATGCTCTTCATTGAATGTTATCTTTTATTCGCTGTTCCCGAATGTGCTTTGAAGTATTCTCCTTTCTCAAATACTGAATGATTTATGTTATCATTTGGAACTGTCGTATGCCATCATTTGTCCGCGCTATATAGTATTTGGCTTTATTGCAATGAAAAACCACAGGGATAGCAACAGTATAATAAATGAGAATTATTACACAGTAAATTGAGCAAGACCAGCTCATCAGAAGTCTACAGTTGCCAGTGAATGCAGTTATTCATTCCCTTGGTATTGGCACGACTGAAGTTTTATTGCCTGCAATTGAAGCTGAACTCGAATCGGAACAGGATATCGCATTACCGTCTGACAATTCAGATAATGTACAAACGAACTTCTCTAACTCATTAACAATGTGAGCGTTCACTTTGGTCCACTCAATTCATATTGTAAATAACTGGTTCGTATCAAACTTCAATTTAAGTTTGTAAAAGCCCAGTTTCCGGCGTCGAACCCAATTAATACAAAAGCTATATTAGTTTTATTCTAATAGTCCTTACTACCCATTTATGTTCAAACACAAATTACAACAATGACTCAGAAATAGTTTTGGAATACAATTCGTTGATTTAGTGGAATACAAGCAAACTATACGTAGAAAACATCATCTACAATTCTAATACGTTAATTTAGGATTAAGTCTGCAAACATTTATAAGACTAATTTGGCCAATCTTTCGTTATTTTTCTCGACGATAAAAACAGCGCACTGAACCGGGTGTCATTTAATGTGTTATTGTTTCATCAAATAGCATTCTAAGAATGATCTTAGCCAATGAGTTTGTGAACAGTTTTAACGAAATTTGAAAATGGCTCATCGTGAAGTTTTGAACGAGCAAAGTAGGAAACTTGTGTTGAATGTTTTGTTGTATTTCCAAAATGAAAAAAATTATTATAAAAAAAACCTTTTTAAATACAAGCTTTTATTCAAATGCGCTAAAAAGTTAAAAATAATAGCTATGGATGTGTAAAAACTTACAGAAAAAAGCCCACATGATAACGATATTTTAACAAAAACGTATTGATTAAGGCGTTGTGAGGTGTTTTACTAGGGTCCTCAAACTCCTAGAAAATCACGTTATTTATGACGCCAGAATTTTAGGCAGGAAATATTTTCCTTTCGTTATTTCAAATCTCGGGCGCCAGATTTTATAGTGGTTTTCTCCACGCACTAGGGTAGCTACAGATGGAGATACGGAACGTCCAGGGGTCTGTCCCAAAGAGACAGACAGATAGAAATGTCTTGGTTTGTTTATTTTCCTTACAAATTTATTTTTCTACAACTTGACTAAATACATCTGTTGCGTAACTTCAATACTTTATAGGAAATAGAAAGGGGTTTTTTTCAATGTAAACACAGTGTGTAAAAGGTATTGAATTAACTGGTATATTCAATAAGATTTGGCACAACAATTTTCGTAATACAAATATTTCTGCTTAGAAGAAAACGGTCTGGCACATTTGAATGGGGGTAATATATACACCGATATATATATATATATATATATATATATATATATATATATATATATATATATATATAAGTATCAAATTATAGATAGCGACACCTATAATCTGTGTGGTGGAGCTTAGACCTGTCATCGTGGAATTTTGAAGATACGAGATTTCGTACAACATCAATAGGTCACCGACAGATGCCAGCATAGACCAACCCACGATACCAATAGTCGTACTCCTAGTGCGTTTTTAGGAACGCAATACAAATAACGAGAATATGAGAAATCTGTTACGAATCCAAAGGAGATCACCATCCGTCTACAGGCTGTTTCATGGTTTCCCAATCATCAGGACGGCCTGTGGTCTCTTTCAAATTCGTATCAGATATCTCGTAGGTTATTACCAATTCGTAACAGATTTCTCATATTCTCGTTATTTGTATTGCGTTCCTAAAAACGCACTAGGAGTACGACTATTGGTATCGTGGGTTGGTCTATGCTGGCATCTGTCGGTGACCTATTGATGTTGTACGAAATCTCGTATCTTCAAAATTCCACGATGACAGGTCTAAGCTCCACCACACAGATTATAGGTGTCGCTATCTATAATTTGATACTTTTCACATTTCCGTACGTACCGATTGGTAATAACCTACGAGATATCTGATACGAATTTGAAAGAGACCACCATAGAGAAACTAAAAATAAAGAGAGTTGTCAAACCTGCAGTAAAAGTTGGCACTACGTTTAGACAGTGGCGACCATAGACAAATTAAAAATAAAGAGACTGTTTGAAACATTGGCAATCTTGACCACCAAGTTTTTGGTACGGCCAGTCGCGCATGGAGGCGCTGCCCGCAATAAACAGACGACTGACATGATAATTTTCCAATTTCGACATTTGTCAGAAAATGACAAACCACGTAATGATTTCAGAATAATTCTACTGTTAATTGTCATCGAAAAATTAATTATAGAAATTATACTATGGACTTGAATTATGAACCCAACGTCGAAAATGGAATGTTTTGTTGTTCGAGTTGACGCTGAAATTGCTCGAAATATTCTTTCATAAGGTAAAATATAAGCTGCTTTTCACAAACTGATACTTATTTCCATCCATCAGTTGCAGAAATTTGTTCACAAACTGATACTTATTTCCGTCCATCAGTTTCCATTTCCTATCACCATTTGAGGAAGTACGAAGATTATCATCAAACTGGAGTATTTGTTAAGTATACCTACTCGTTCTCCTTTGTGCTAATAAATGAACAAAATTATTGAAGGTTTGTTGTAAATGTAATTTGTTTTTATTTTGGTTGATTTGATGAAGACTGAAGAATATTTTTAATTTTGTTGTATTTCGGAGTTTTATTATTGTTTTGTCTGTAGTTGTACCTTGTCCTAGATACAATAAAATGTGTTTTTATAGTGTTCAACTTATTATTCTTGTTTTATAAGATCTTTAATTTTGTTCTTGATACCATGAAATAAAGATTTACTTTGAAACTTTATTTTAACCACGAATGAACTAACAGATTCTACGATTCGATTACTGTATATATTTTATTAGTGATCGATTTGCCATTCCTGTATTTCATATGATACAACCATTCATATGGAATACAAGAATGGCAAATCGATCGCTTATAAAATATATACCATATCAATCATATAAAAGTAACACATTTGAAAAACCCGCCTTATCTCAATCAGTTTTACCAACTGTACTTAGTTCGGCCAGTTGCGAGATATGTCGCCACTGTCTAAACGTGGTGCCAACTTCTACTGCAGGTTTGACAACTCTCTTTATTTTTTTTTTGTGGCACATATTCAAGGCCAAAATTGGAAAAAGGGTTTTTAAATTTTGATTTGCCATTCTTGTGTTCCATATGAATGGTTGTATCATATGAAATACAGGAATGGAAAATCGATCACTAATAAAATATATACAGTAATCGATTCGTAGAATCTGTTAGTTCGTTCGTGGTTAAAATAAAGTTTCAAAGTAAATCTTTTATTTCATGATATTAAGAACAAAATTAAAGATCTTATAAAACAAGAATAATAAGTTGAACACTATAGAAACACATTTTATTGTATCTAGGACAAGGTACAACTACAGACAAAACAATAATAAAACTCGGAAAAATAACAAAATTAAAAATATTCTTCAGTCTTCATCAAATCAACCAAAATAAAAACAAATTACATTTACAACAAACCTTCAATAATTTTGTTCATTTATTAGCACAAAGGAGAACGAGTAGGTATACTTAACAAATACTCCAGTTTGATGATAATCTTCGTACTTCCTCAAATGGTGATTGGAAATGGAAACTGATGGACGGAAATAAGTATCAGTTTGTGAAAAAATGTTTGCAACTGATGGATGGAAATAAGTATCAGTTTGTGAAAAGCAGCTTATATTTTACCTTGTGAAAGAATATTTCGAGGAATTTCAGCATCATCTCGAATAACAAAACATTCCATTTTCGACGTTGGGTTCATAATTTAAGTCCATAGTATAATTTCTATAATTAATTTTTCGATGACAATTAACAGTAGAATTATTCTGAAATTATTACGTGGTTTGTCATTTTCTGACAAATGTCGAAATTGGAAAATTATCATGTCAGTCGTCTGTTGATTGCGGGCAGCGCCTCCATGCGCGACTGGCCGTACCAAAAACTTGGTGGTCAAGATCGCCAATGTTTCAAACAGTCTCTTTATTTTTAATTTGTCTATGGAGACCACAGGCCGTCCTGATGATTGGGAAACCATGAAACAGGCTGTAGACGGATGGTGATCTCCTTTGGAACCACACAAGATTTATCTTTTTCTCTTTTTATTGGTTCCTAAAACGCACTAGGAGTACGACTATTGGTATCGTGGGTTGGTCTATGCTGGCATCTGTCGGTGACCTATTGATGTTGTACGAAATCTCGTATCTTCAAAATTCCACGATGACAGGTCTAAGCTCCACCACACAGATTATAGGTGTCGCTATCTATAATTTGATACTTTTCACATTTCCGTACGTACCGATTGGTAATAACCTACGAGATATCTGATACGAATTTGAAAGAGACCACAGGCCGTCCTGATGATTGGGAAACCATGAAACAGGCTGTAGACGGATGGTGATCTCCTTTGGATTCGTAATAGATTTATCATATTCTCGTTATATATATATATATATATATATATATATATATATATATATATATATATATATATATATATATATATATAAGGGGATATTTTCGTGACTGTTCGATAATTTATGTAGAAATTAGTGGGAAGCAGTCAATGGTAGACCAATTAATACGATTTCTTCGTTTTTATGTCGAGCTTTCGAAAATTTTTATTTTTCTTTCAAGACTTAACTAAAAGTTAATACATGATTATATGCTGGTATTACATAATTAAAGGATACTTACTAACATGAAATTCAGAAAAATAATACACAAAAGAAACATCGTGTTAAAATTTAAAATGACAAGATGACAGTCACATGACAGATACTCAGTTACATACCTAAATAATCGAAATTCTAGATGAAAGAGATACAGAGTGAGAATATAAAAATGTAAAAAAATATATAAAAAAAAAAAAAAAAAAAAAAAAAAAAAAAAAAAAAAAAAAAAAAAAAAAAAAAAAAAAAAAAAAACATAAAGACAATATCACACCTAATCCTCTTTGAAATGATTATTATTATTTTTTTATATTTATATATACTTTTACATTTTTATATTCTCACTCTGTATCTCTTTCATCTAGAATTTCGATTATTTAGGTATGTAACTGAGTATCTGTCATGTGACTGTCATCTTGTCATTTTAAATTGTAACACCGATGTTTCTTTTTGTGTATTATTTTTTCTGAATTTCATGTTAGTAAGTATCCTTTAATTATGTAATACCAGCATATAATCATGTATTAACTTTTAGTTAAGTCTTGAAGAAGAAAATAAAAAAATTTTCGAAAGCTCGACATAAAAACGAAGAAATCGTATTAATTGGTCTACCATTGACTGCTTCCCACTAATTTCTACATATATATATATATATATATATATATATATATATATATATATAATCATATTAATATAATAGTATCGAAATGATATTTACCTTCACGATAAATATAACTGGCCAAATGAACAGTAATTCTCCGGCAATTTAGAGAATAAAATGAACTACTCTTAAGAGCAAAGAAAAACTGTTTTTTCCTGAACACGGTTATCTGACTCACTCAGAAAGTGATTTCTCAAGTTTGTAAGCAAGTGGCTTATAACATCCCGATTTCCCCGTGTTAACCCTAACACAAAAATTGAATACTACGTGTCACTTGTATATTACCTAAGCTTCACGTTTGTAATAATCCCGGCTTAGATATTTTTTTCTCTGTTCCTTAAAATGGCCCTTTTCTTCTACGACTTTTCTCGTTAACAAGAATTATATTGTTGGCTTTGTTTTCCTATTGTTTATGCTCGGCGATTTCCTGAGATTAAACAATATTAACAACTGGGCATGCATACAGACGACAAAGCATCACCGTATTTTCGTGTTATAAAATCACTTATTTCCCCCTAATGTAATCAACAACGTTTATTTACCCAAATCACCTTCTCAAGTTCCTCCTGAATATGACTATAACTTGTGAAATTCGTGAATTTTGTTTTGCTCGGCACGTATTTTCAGGGATAAATAAACTTTTAATTCAGCGCATTTATCGCGGCCGATGTTCCGATATGGTTAGTGCCTGAATCGGAACAGCGGGGAACAAGAATTATTGTTATGTAATTGGTTTATACGTCAATTGCTCAAATCCGGCGTTTTCCCCGAACTTAAGACAATAGAAAATTTAAATTCACTGATTGAAGTGATGTAAAAATTCGCGTCAGTTGTTTGCATTCGGCGTTTTCCCTGAACTCAAATAACTGAAAACATAACTCATTAATTATAATAACGGGCAAATAAAAGAACTATTTATGAAAGATTTCCCTTGACAAGAAAAAGAAAACACCTGCCAGAGCTTATGTAAGAATTGCTTTCCGCGGGGACACAAAATAAAATAGTCTATTTTATACTGTTCAATTTGGCAAATAAATCATATATTTTTACCCGTAAAAATAACCAACAATTGACTAAAATATTAATACTACCCTAAATTAAACACTCAATCGATTTCACAGAAAGTTCGATTGAACCACCCAAAACTAAAATAAATCAATATTCACTCTGTAGTCTTCTGACCAACTTAAACGTTTCGGCAAATGCTCGAATAAAGGAAATTATAATAATGCAGAAAATATATTTAACTTCTCAGGTAACGAATTAAATCAAATAAAGAATACTTTGGCAGAAATAAACTGTAAATGCCACGACAGATAATTAAATAAATGAAATAATAATAATACATATAATAATATTTAAACTCCCGGCAAAATAATTATTTCCACTTACGGATACCTCTACGCTTCTGGACCTCGAATCTCTTTTCACACTTTTACTCTTACTAAACTTTGAACCGGACTTCGTAGCACAACAGGACTCAAGTCACTAGTAACAAGTCTCACGGAAGAACAACAGGAACAAGCCCCGATGAGAGCTTCATAGTGCCTTTTTATAGATCTAGAATGTATGACCAAACTAGACGAAAAAGCCCAGTAATAAAGGCGCGGTTTTTTGTCCGATGAACTGAAACTGGATCGAAATCTGAAGGATGATTTCGTGCCTGATTTGGTTTTTCCCATCGCGATCTTTATTTCTTTCTCGTTTTTCACAAAAACTATCACCGGAGCTATTCACCCTTTTTATAAGATCTAGAGAAAAACTCTGTTATGTTTTATGCATGAGGTTGACGTGAATTCCAGTAGCTTTGGGTATGTACCTTAATTTCTAACAGGGATTGAAATATTTTGCCAGACCGGAACCAATAGAAACCCCAAATAGGCAGGGACGTACCAAAGTTAGGTTAAATATACTTTAGCCGTGCTTAGTAACGGAGCTCTAAAAAAATGCTTCGTTACAGCGTACTTACTAAAGAGCACAAAATTGAATAATTAATACAAAACCTTTTTAAAAATACGTCTTTATTCTCATGCGCTAAAAAGTAAAAAATGAGTGACGTAGGTTATTCCGTGAGTTATAGATTCAAAAGCTTGTCGCTTTTGTATTCGAACTGAAAACTTTGTGAATCTATAACTCACCAATAGAAACGGTCCTTAAGCACAAAACTCGTCCATCATCTTGGAGCCACCATGGTAATTTTACGAATTTTGATAAAAAATTCATAATTTTCGACCCCGAAACCTCCCACATACCAATTTGAATCGAAGCGGACCATAATTACAGAACTCGTCCGCCATCTTGGAGCTGCCATCTTAAATTTGTGAATTTTGACAAAAAATTCATAATATCCGACCCCAAAAACTCCCACATACCGATTTTGAACAAAAATGCCATAATGCATTGTCAAGGGAACTATGAACACCTGCCAAATTTTACGTTAATCGGACAACTAGAAGTGTGTTGAATAAAACTTGTGAGATTTGATAACACACGTGAAAGTAGATAAAAGCTTGTAAAAAGAGACTTGTACAGCCCAATATTATGGTTCATTTTTATAACTAATATGTTTAGAAATCCTGGGACAACTGCCTGCTTGAGAGAAGAGTTGAATAGAGTTTTAGATGACGCTGACTGAATATAGTTCATCCAACTGCGTCTTCTATTTATGAAATATCAATAGCGTCATTCAATTCCAAGTGTTGTCGCCCAAAAATTCAAATAATATTGAATAAGTAAATACACCAGGGTACATCTTATACAAAACCATATATTATCGATGGGACGTCAAGGCTCGCCATTTCAAATCTTGACATTTATCTTCCATTTGACCTGTTCAAATATGAAATATGCTATCGGCCACCATGACATTTCTGTGACAACTAAGAGCAAATTGTGCATCGAAATTATTCATGGTTTTCGTATGCTGAAAGAGTAGAAATAAGTTTGAAATGTTCTTCTGCAGGATTCGTCCAGCTTCGCATACACTAATAATAATGTTTATTTACTGAGTTTTGATAAAACATATGATAGTGTTACTATGGATATACAAAATTGTAAATAAACGATGGCGAAATGGAAGTATATAAAATCAATGAAATGAATGAAAGTAACACAAACTATAAAGTATATAATTAATTGTAATAAGTGACCCAACAAGGATTTTCAGTCAACTTTGGGAAGTTCTAGTACAAGTCAGGTATCTGTCCAAATCGTATATCGTGAAGAGAACAGGACCGAGAACAGTGCCCTGGGGTACACTGTAGATAATATTTTTTGTGTTACTCAATGCACCATCAATATAAATAATTTGTTTTCGATCAGAGAAATGAGATTTAATCAAATCATATGATGTACCTCGCAAGCCAATCCATTCCAATTTTTTTTCTAAATGATTTTAACGTTATACCAGAAAATTATGGAAAATGCTTGGATATGTAATTTTTAATAGAAATCATACATCTTTTAAATTACAATTTATATGCAGGGTTACTAATGTATTTTCAGAATTAGGTAAATGGATCATCCTGTATATTTTTATATTTTCCCATTCTACTTGACCATTTGAGTTCAATGACATATAATATTAATGGCTAGAATGATAAATATAATTGTTTGAAAGAAATTGAATGAAAACGTAAAAGCAGATAAAATGAACAGTTTTAAAACAAAGATATTTTGTCTGCTTCCTGTTATTTGTTTCAGCATATCAAATGTTGAGAATTTCAAGCAACTGTCAAAAATCCGATAAAATTGCTCCTAATCATGAAACATATCCAATGAGGTTGAAGCTTTGTTGATTATTCTCTCCTGCAGCGAATTAATATACGATAATACCACTAGCTCGATATCCATGCTAGCTGAAATTCTGACGCATAACTGACGTTTGAATATCGTTTCGCTTTCGAAATATTAGTCGGTGATTCCAACAAGAAATGGAATCCAATAGATGGGGAACTGCTACAAATGAGAGAACAAATTCGAAAATAGTATTTCAGAACTGTTCATTCAATGTTCAAAATGTAAATTGTAATGAATTGTAATTTTTTCTATGTATCTAAATGAGTTGAAATAAATAATTCTAGTTCCAATTATCAGTACGGAAAAAAGACAAAATTGTGAAATTCCCATACAAAATACAACTCGTGTCGGTAAAATTGTCCTGAATATTATTCTCCTTCACCATTACTCGTTATCATAAAATTTTAGGCAATACTCCTGCTACGCACTCGTATTTCCAAATTTTATTATAACTCGTCAAGTGAAGTCGAAGAATAATCGGAAATTTTATCGGCACTTATTATATTATACATGAAAATGTTATCCATTGAATTCTTGACAAAAACCTAGTCTGTAATAAAACGCCTGCCGAAATTTCTCTTGAACTTGGGGTGGATTATTTTGTATTTTTATGCGTATTCTATCTTTCAATAGCTTTGTTCCAAACACTTCACTTTTGAGATAATCCCACAGAAATAAATTTAAAATTGTAAGATCTGGTGATCTAGCTAGCCACTCAATGGTACCTCTTCGTTCAATCCATCTATTGATGATGATTTCATTAAGGTATTTTCTAACAATTAAACCATAGTGATATATGGTTGCCGATAACACCTACCCAAACGTTTACATGTGAGAAAATTCGGTGTGTATGTCCCACGCTTCCAATTAGGATTGTGCTATAACCAATATCTCAAGTTCTGCCGATTTACCACATTCAAGATGGAAGTTGATTTGTCATAAAAAATAAATATCACCTTGATCTAACTCATTCCTGTCTAGCTTCTTCATTATTTCCTCACATAATTGCAATCAACGGTCCGGATCGTTTTTCGTTAGTCCCCGGCAATACGTCATTCTGTAGGAATATTTTTTTTCATCATGGAGGCATTTCAGAACAGTTCTAGTATGTGTTTTCAATCAGTGACGAGTTTTAACATTATGCTGTCCTATAGGATATTGTTATTTTATACATTTGAACCTCAAGTTAGTGAGTATCACGCATCTTTTGATTATGAACACATTTGTAATTTTCTGTATCATTTTATAGATGTTTCGAGACAGAAATAAAATCATTCCGAAAGCTGGATAAAAAAAGAGTTTTCTTTTCATCATTCAGGCTTGATGAAATATACTAAAACCCCAAGACAGTTTGAATGCTTTTTTAAACGAACTAGTCATGATAACGAAACGGTCTATATATATATATATATATATATATATATATATACAGTGCGCTCCATAGGTATGGAATAACTTCATTTTTAGCGTTATTATGTATTTGTTTAAAAAAACCTGAAACAGGACGATTTCTATTGTCAATTTCACAATTTACATTATGAAAATATTACCCCCCTCTTGCACCCCCTCTGAATTATGAGCACCTCCTCAAAAATTTTGAATGAGAAGAGGGGTCGTGTGGCACTTTGTTCGATTTCCATTCTCTGTTCAGCAATATTAAGTTTTTCAAATTTGGTGCAATCATAACTGAGAAAATGTATTTTTAAAATGTAAAATTTTGATACTTCACGTAGAATGGAGGAAATAATGTCACATGGAGGAAATACTGTCATACATAATTTAGGAGGTTTTTTCAATTTCTTTTACAATTAAATTAAATGTTCAAAATGACCACTATTCACTTCTCGACAATAAGCAAGTCGATCTTGGAATTTTCGTACAACACATTTCGTAGGACCTCAGGAGTTATGTTGTTAATTTCTTCAGTTATCCTAATTTTTAAATCTGCAATATTGTCTGGTATATTGAAATATACTTTTGATTTTAAATAACCCCATAAGAAATAATCAGGTTCAAGACACCAAAAAATTATTCACAAAACCCACATAAATAATGTAATGTCAATCTAGTAGACTACTGTTATTTTGATATTTATAAGTTGCTGACACACGTCAGTACATTGAAAAATATTTGTGTGAGTATTTGATTTAACTATGGCTCATTTATCCGAAACTCAAAGAATATACATTTTAATTATGATTGTATGCGGTAATGAAACAAGAACACGAAATGTTTAATAATAAATACCCTGGTCAACACATCTCATAGTCTACAGTTAGCAAAATAGAAACAAAATTTCGTGAAACTGGACATGTAAAAACTATTCAAAAACCAGGACAAAATGTTAAATTGGATGAGGAAAAAAAGTTAGATGTACTGTTAGCGATTGAGGAAAATCCGCATATGACAAGTAGACAATGATGTAAGTGAATCATCGATATTGAGAGCTTTACATAAAAAAAAATACCATACTTATAAAGTTCAGTTGGTCCAGGAGTTAAATGAGGAAGATCCTGATAGAAGGCAACAATTATGTGAACTGATGACGGACAGAATTGAATCAGATTTGCAGTTCATAAACAAAATTGTTTTTTCTGATGTAGCTACTTTTCATTTAAAAGGAACGGTTAATAGACAAAACTGTAGATATTGATTGGAACAGAGAAAATCCTCATTGGATGTGTGAGGCTCACACACAATATCCTAAAAAAGTTAACGTTTGGGCTGGTATCATAACCAACAAAATTATTGGCCCCTATTTTTTTGAGGGCACATTTAATGGTGAGGGTTATCTAGATTTTTTTATGAACTTTCCACAGCCTACATTAGATATACTTTTTCCTGATGTTAATGATCCAAATGCAATAGATATATCAATTTGGTACCAACAAGACAGCGCTCCACCGCATTACAAAAGAATTGTTACAGATTATTTGAACGAAGTTTTTCCAATAGGTGGGTTGGAAGACGTGGAACGATTGAATGGCCGCCTAGATCCTCCGATTTGACTCCTCTCGATTACTTCTTATGGGGTTATTTAAAATCAAAAGTATATTTCCATAGACCAGACTATTTTGCAGATTCAAAAGTTAAGATAACGGAAGAAATTAACAACATAACCCCTGAGGTCCTACAAAATGTGTTGTACGAGAATTCCAAGATCGACTTGCTTATTGTCGAGAAGTGAATGGTGGTCATTTTGAACATTTACTTTAATTGTAAAATAAATTGAAAAATACTTCCCAGACATTATGTGACATTATTTCCTTCGTTCTACGTAAAGTATCAAAATTTTACATTTTCAAAATAAATTTTCTCAGTTATGTTTGCACCAAATTTGAAAAACTTAATATTGCTAAACAGAGAATGAAAATCCCTTTCGAACCCGCTTCTCAATTGAAATTTTTGAGGGGGTGCTCATAATTCAGAGGGGGTAATATTTTCATACTATAAATTGTCAAATTAACAATAGAAATCGATCTGTTTCAGGTTTTTTCAAACAAATACATTTGAACGCTCAGAATGAATGGATTCCATACCTATGGACCGCACTGTATTCATCAACTCACACTACAATATTTTCTGATCATTCAGTATGTTATAACAGTGACCTGTCTGTTCACCGAGGATATTTCTTCTCTTCATAGCTATTGACTATAATTGTTTCATGAGATAACATCTTTAGTAACAGTTATAGAGTTGAGTGCCACAAGGCTCCGTATTGGGACCGACTCTATTCATAATTTATATTAATGACATGGCTTGCAATTTCCCGAAAGCCACATTCTCTCTATTTGCAGACGATACAAGCATAATCATGAATGGAAACTGCCTTCAGTCAACAATATCCACAAATATAATGAACCAAATTTCGGACTGGTTTCTCGCAAACCGGCTCGCCGTGAACTATAGCAAAACTCATAACATACTTTTTCAACTATATCAAACTTCGGAAGACATTGAGATTGACCTTGACAGCGACATAATCAGACCGCTAGAGTCAACAAAATTCCTGGGTATACTGATAGATAAAAAGCTAGATTGGTCGGAACATATATCAAAACTCAATGTCAAACTCAGCCGCATAGTCTTTGCAATCCGAACCATCAGGCAAAATATCAATGTCACAGTTGCCAAAACAGTATATTTTGCATATTTTAGTAGTATCATGCAATATGGAATTGAATTTTGGGGAACAGCCGTAAACAGTAACAGAATATTCATCATTCAAAAAAGAGCTATCAGAGCACTATTCGGTATGAAATCAAGAGAATCTTGTCGAACGATTTCGAAACAGCACGAAATATTCACCTTAACCAATCTGTACATTTGGAAAATTTCAATACTTATTCACAAAAAAAGAAATACCTTGAAAAGGCCGTCGGACGTACATGCTTATTCTACAAGAAATCAAGACTTCATTCTACCAAATTATTCTTATAACAGAACTCGAAGAGGTCCTCTCTACTCGGGGATCAAGGTCTGTAATCACCTACCCCACAGTTTGAAATTACACCCCAACAAAAAATTCAAGGTGGAAGTCAAGAAATCACTACTCCACCATGTTTTCTACAATGTTGAGGAATATTTCGCAACTATACTTCAGTAGTGGCAGTAGATATATTTATTACATGTTCTCCATCTTTTCCAATCAATATTATATACTATTAAGATCCAGTTAAAATCAGAATCAATTATTGTTGATACCATAATCGAAGTGTCTCTCGATTCCCGACGCTGTAATGGCTTTAGGTATATTCCTTCAAACTTACTCTGTAACATAGCATAAGAAAACTCATTATATGGAAATGTATCTATTTGGGAAATGAAGTAAAGTAAAGTAAACAGTATATGACTTTCCAAACCATTCCATGTTCACTACTCGCTAGTCGCCGTTCCAGAGTTAGAACGATGACAATAACGGCCGGTTCTCTACAAAAGGGACTGTTATAACAAATTGAACCATTAAAGCTACGTAGTCGACTATAAACGTTGAATTCATGATGATTATTTGTACTTTACTAAATCCAGACGAATAGCAGACACGTCTGTCTCAATAAGGCAACACGATACCAACAAATTGCACGGAAGATGTTTCTATACGGGCTTCATAACTTTTACTTCTCTCTTTGTGAATAAATTCTCGAAATATAACTTCGAATGAATATGGCAGAATATTTGAATAACTTCCTATGCAAGAATAACACCACACTCATTTGCATACAACATTCTGAACTTATTTGTTCAAGAACGATTACTCTGCATGGATATGCAGATATATGGGGATTTTGAAATAAATTATTCATGGAAATTATTTGTTTATTCATGGTCCTCGATTAGGTCCTGCGAATAGTTTAAGTTCATAACATTTGACGAAAATATATATATTCTCAAACGACAATCGATAATACCGGGCCGTATAAATAATAATAATTTCTCAATCGTCTCAATTTCCACAACTGACGTAGATTCCCTAGCTCTTGAAAACCCTCTCCCCTCTTCCCCATTGCGCACCAAACCAAATCCTGCCCAAAATCCCATTATTATACCGCACCACCACCCACAAACCCTCAGTTTTTTCCAAGTAGTAGGCAGGTTGAGACCTTAGAGAGAAACAATAACGAGAATACCGGCGTTCATGTCGCAAAATCCTTAGGATATAATACCTGAGGAGAGGGTAGATTGATGCCGCAGGAAAAAAACACTTCTTTCATCTTCACATCTTTTTTGTCAGTTCTTGAAAATCGCTCCGAAGTTCAAACGTCAACTCGAACTTCTACTAAGAATGTACTCAAGGACGATGGAAATATTCCAATGTCTTGGGAAATATGGTTATATTCAACTATCAATAAACTTACAAGGGTGAACTCATGTCTCGATCACATCAAATCAAAATCAAATCATATAACAGACATGATTCTAACCTTTGTAGTTGAAATAAACTAAACAAACATATCAGACCACTAAACGTTAATCCCATGAATAGTTGCAAAAAGCACGAAAACCACCTACCCAAACTACAAGTACATCACATACATCAACTATGAGAAATTATACAAAAAGCTGTACATGTACAAGATCCCAATACCGCACCAAATAATTGTATCACTATCATCTCGAACATTTTGAATGAATGCACCGAACAAAAAAAAGCACGCAGAAAATATCCTAAATTCGCACCATTGGTAACAAACTCACTACTTAGTAACAAGATCAATGTAAAAACCGAGCGTTCAAAACTGGATTACGATAGAAAAATAAATTTAAAAACTACAAAAATTAAGTCACAAATATGATACAAAAAAGTAAGCAGAAATACCATAAGAATAAAATAGATGCCAAACACTTATGGAACATAGTTCAAAAACTCACTGTTACTACACCTAAGTCATATATCATTGGACCTCTAAGGATTGGAATGATCATGAAGAATTTTTATCGGGCAAAAAAGACATAGCCAATGAATTCAACAAGTTCGTAGACATTATTCAAGAATTGGCTGATAAAATAGTTTGAAATGACAATTATATTCCAAATTACAATATTATACCAAATTCTTTCGTTTTGACCTCAATCGATGACAATGAAATGAAAACCCTAGTTTGTGAACTGGAAGATAAAAAAGTAGTTGAAAATAACGGAATTAGGACAGAATTATTAAAATCAATTTCACATCAAATATAATATAATTTGGTTATTATTATGAACAAATGTATGTCGCTTGTTGTTTGGTCCGATTCATCCAAAATGGC
Organism: Gonioctena quinquepunctata; assembly: GCA_018342105.1. Classification (NCBI taxonomy): domain Eukaryota; kingdom Metazoa; phylum Arthropoda; class Insecta; order Coleoptera; family Chrysomelidae; genus Gonioctena; species Gonioctena quinquepunctata. The sequence continues at coordinate 24,186 of JAFIRS010000653.1, forward strand.
TGTAGTTGCCACAATTCACAAAAAAGGAGAAATCATCAACTATAGACCTATATCACTCATCACCCATCCCTCAAACATATTACAAACAAGATTTCTCAAATTATTCATATCATAAAATTTCGCGGTTTTCGCCGGACCGTTTATACATGTGATATGGGTTTATGGGTTATATATGATAGCGATATTATGGATATCAGACAATTATATAAAGCACCATCAGAAAATCATCGCTACAATACACATCATAAAAAACAAACCAACCCAACCCGTAAAAAAGTATTTTTTATAAAGATCATACATCTAGACAACGGCCGAATTTCATAACGTGTAACCAGAAAACATGAAAAACGTCATTTTGAAACCACTATTCAAGAAACAACTATATTCTGGAAAAAGAAAGACAATTCATACATAGCTTGTTAGAATGAAACTCAATAAAAATACAGGTTAAATTACTACTCATTATACACATATAAGTGTTTTTTTATATTGTCCAACAATATCTTACTTATTTTTTATGTCCACTTTTAAACTCCTTTTAAAATTATTTTATTGTATAGTATTTTTATTTTATTATGTGTATGATTTGGCTTGTTTATTTTTCTACACTCAGTATTTCATTTTCTCATTACTATATTACATTATCACATTCCTTGTACCTATATAACTAATTTTATTCATTTTCTATTATTGTAAGTGATATATATTTCATTTAACTTTTAGATATTATTTTTATCATATATTATATTCACTCAAATTCATTTCTATTACGTTTATATGATCTTTCATAAGTTTTTGTATTATTTATTGTGTTTTCATGAACATTTTATTCATGTATAATTAATATAATTTTTTAGGTGACCATTTCTGTGAAACATGATATGATACTTTATTCTTCACGCCATGGTATGTAACCGTTTATTTGTAACTGTATATTGCGAATAAAATTTATTATATATATATATATATATATATATATATATATATCGAGCTGAAATTTGGTATGAAAATACAGTTCCTACCCCGAATGCGACTATTAGTTTTTGGCTGTCACTCATTGAGGGCAACAGCGGTGTCAAATTAGGCAAAGTGCGGAGTTGCTGAGCAAGAACTTATCAAAATAACAGGACATGCCAACTCCAAATTGCGAGCTATCTACACTTAGATGAAGGACATCATCAGGCTATCGTTGAAAAAATGCGTGGCAATGAAAATCTACAACCATGCGCGCCAGGAGGAGGTTAAAGATCAACTTCAGATACGGAGAAGACAAATACAAATGTTTACAATATTACTTACAATAAGTGTAGTATCAACTATAAAAATAAATAATATGAATCTTTTTGTATTCTTGAAATTTTCCACCGAATACAATTAGTGCTTTAAAATTTAACCAAATAATTCTGAAAAAACGTGTTTTTTTGAAAAAACTGCACTTGGTTATTTCTTTCGTTGTTTCAAACAATTGCCCTCCTTCATCGGAGTCAGGCAATTTATGCTTTGAAACAACGAAAAAAATAAACTCGTGCAGTTATCGTTAATTTTTAAAGCACTTAATGGTATTATCCCCGATAATCATAAATTCAGTCCAACCATAGTCACTATGAAACCAGAGTCAACACAGTGAACAATTTATCCACAGCCCTCCTGACGTCTTGGGGAAAACACTGTACGACCCACTCCTATGCCACAATTGGAACTTCTATATCTGGAAATTATTCCAATAAATCAGGAAGGCAGACGTATGGTCAATTCATGGTTGTTCTATGGGAATACTGGTTTTCAATATTGGGAATACTATTTCATATTTAACTTTCTTCCCCTACTACATTTGGAGAGATTTGGAAGTTTGTCACGTGAAACTATTTATTTTCATGGGTTCGAACTGAATACATCTAGGGTCAAGCTTCTGAAATAGTTACAAGCTGATGTATTAAAGGATCAACTCAGTAACTCATGTCACTTATCTGATGAAAAATAATAATTTAGTCGCATTCTCTTCTGTTGATTTGAATTAAAGTTTGGTTTCAAAAATATTCTCCATGCATACCCATTCCTAAATTAGGATTCCGCGAATCTGATTCAACCAGTTGAATAATAACCGTTTCGCACCAGTAAAATTTCCGTACTTTTATCGGTTACCAATCAAGTGCCATAGCCAAGAATAATCTCTCACTGTGGATGGTCCTCAAAATAAAATAAAAAATGACGACCAGTATTTCAGTCCAGAATAGGGCCGACCGAGGGACATGTGTATCGAACACATAATAAAACTTGTATTGAGTTATCACTGACACACTATTCCTATTGGGATTTGTAACGATAGAAAGCAACTTTGTGGAGAGAAGGGACCACTTAACGCACAAAGGAATAATATATCATTGCCACACATGCTTTCCGCAAATATGAATACCATTTCGGCGGACATTTTCACATGAAACGCTAGCGGCGGATAGATTCGTTGGGAATGTTATGTGATGAGTTGGGGAGCCACATCAAAAGCGACCAAAACACACATAGATAAATGCTTGAGAGTGTTCACGGACGCAAGACTGACTGTCGGCTGTTGAAAGTTTTATTTTGACAGCGCTTAGAAAGCCATCCATGCGAAAGATGGATATTAAGCTTCATAGTATCGCACCGCACAAAACGCTTTGATAGTTCTAACGGGTGGCATTGGCACAAAATCTACGCTGGATTAATACGACGTGACGAATTAGGGTCTCTCATTGGCTGGTGCTGATCTGGGGTAAATTTGGAATTAACAGTGTGCGAGTAAAATCTGGGATTAAAATTATTTAGAAGAAAACAAAAAACAAGTGGATGCAGAATTCATAGGGATAAATTGCCTCAAGATGGAGTTTCAGTGCCATTTCCATATAATAATAATAATATATGTTTATTCACGAAAAAAAACACATTTTTAAATCAAACTAATTCCATCGTGTAAATAAACAGTTCAATTCCACGGAACCTGACATTTTGGCTTGTATGTGGCGTTGCATGTTCCTTGTATCTACCTATAACAATATTTGCAACATAAAAATTTATATCTGTAAATGAGTAAATATAAAAATAGTAAAAATAAAATAGTAAAACAGTAAAACGAATGAAAGATGTGGTAGACTATAAAGCGATAACAATATTAAGTGATTAGTTCATATTTACACGATAAGAGAAGTAAATATAAAGAAATAATAAATCTTGGGAGAACGATAAACCCATGTTTATGGAGGAGAAAAGAGAAAATGAAACCTATTTTCAAATAACAGTGAAAAAGATTTATAGCAGTTAAATCAATATCGGGCGATAAATATAAAAATAGTGGAAATATTTTTTCTGAGACATCATTCAAGACCCCAAATATATTTGAGTACAACGAGAAATCTACCCCTTCATGTGTACTGTTCATGAATTCGCTGTTTCCTTCCATTCGATTTCACGTTCACTTTTTTCAGGTTCTTCCAACTCACAAGTATCCTCGTTCAGTTCTCTTATTGTTTGTGAATTATCACAGAAAAATATCCCGTTTTCTTTCTGTTCATTCATCTGTATGTCTTCCAATATTGATACATATCCGATATCCACATAACAAATGAGGTTGTGAATATCTCCTTGTGTTAAAACGTCATACTCTCGTTTGCAGTAAATTGGTGGTACGTATTGATTAATAAGTGACTGCACGAGACCAATTTTTCATCCCTATGAATAAGAAGATCTTAGGTGCCTTGGGATAGATCAAATTGATAAATCAGTTTTATATGAGATCATAGCAGAAGGAAAGTAGAAAAAATAGTTTTTTTGTCTCTAAAGGTATTCCATTTCACCACTGATGACCATAACTCAAATTATACTTGTACAGATGAAGAATTTACCGCCAGTTCTTTTCACATCAATTGTTTAGCTTTTTTAATAAATGGCAAACTACAGTAAATTTGTAGTATTTATTTTTCCAGGTGTAGGAGGGGTGTAACATGTCAGCCAAAATCTCCAGATATTTGGAATCTATAGGATCAAAATAAGGAATCGATACTCTCCAATATCGTTTCGTAGTCAAAAAGGACTACATCGACCTATTGGCACACATTTACTTTATGGTGTAGAGAATTAGTAGATGCAATAGGTTTTGTTCTCCTTATTCCAATAATTATCATCATTTCATTGTTGTGGGGGGTAAAGATTTCCTTTAACAGATTCAATTAGTTCTGTCATATCCTGAAGTTTCTGACCCACATTCCAAGGTGAGGATTTCTATATTATTTCAGTTAGGTTGGGACATGGATTTTTTTATTGGAATCTACGACTTTATTATTAAATTTTTTTCCTAAGTTTCTAAAATATTTTTTGAGAATGCTGAGGCGTTTTGAATACGCCGAGTTTCAAATCGCCTCCACGACCTTGGAGAGAGAGCGTGACGTCACAATACTGTTTTGCGGTAGGCAGCGAGCACGTGTAGCTGCCGCTAATATTGCGAAGTGTTAATTGTTCGCGTCGTTATCAATATTCATTCTGTATAATTTTCAAAATGCTTACTCCAAAAATGAGTTATCGTTGGTGTTATGAGCCTGGTTATGAGAATACAACAAGAAAAACACCGCAAAAATAATTTATTTGCGTGCCCTTCGAAGAAAAAAGGAAAAAACGTGGTTTTGTGTTGCTCGTCGCAAGTACAGAAACAACAAAAACACAATTGTTTTTGCTGCGAGGACCATTTCACTTCGATATGGGAAACTAATAGAGTATTCATTGACGAGTACTGCAAGAAAATTGAGAAAAGGGGTTGTGCCCCACATTTTCAATGAGCATTTATAAGGAATCTATAGCCCGAATTTCACACCTCGAACAATAGGCCATGATTACGGTATCGGATTATCATTTATAATGAGACTCTTAGATGTCTGGTACTAGTATACAGTGAGCAGCTTGATGCAAATTTTAGGCTGTAACGCGACCATGTCGCAACTCATGCCACAATGGAGAGTGGTTTTGAGACCTACTCCAAAGTTCTGCTAATTCACACAATTTTTGTGTCAAAACAATGCTCGCGAAAGTTTGATTCAAGTTTTTTGAATTCTATCACGATTTGATGAATAGACAAACACATGATTTCACGCTCTCTGATATTATAATAATATCGAGAAAACTGCATGTCAATTTGTTTTTTCGGAGCTATCACAAAAAATTCACGCACAAAGTATCTTTTCGCATCGTTTGTGTATGGCGCAGAAACAACAGCAGGATTATCGAATTCAGATAGGACTTTTATGAATTTTTTTGTTGCTCCTATTATAGATAAAACGAATTTTTTCCAATAGCACAGTACTTCGGTAAGAGCAGGTTCTACGTTCCGGCGATTTAACCACATTTAAAAAGCTATCACATGTTTGAAACCCTCTGAAAACAATAAAAGGGCTACTGCTTGAAAAAAATTGCTACAAAAGTAAGTGACAAGTTCTATGAATTTTCAGGTGGTTTCCGACAGCGTGAAAAAAAAGTAATGCAATAAATTTCCAGTTGTAAGTTCCCAAAATTACGTGAACAAATAAATATAAATGTACTACACACTACGATATTAAAAATTACTCAATTTCTTATGTATTGGTGTATTTTTGCAAAGTTCCATCACAAACAAACAGGGATTTTCCCAATGAAATATCTAAAAAATATCCCGATTCCCTTGATTTCAATAATATTATTCCCATTACTATCGATTCGTCTTCGATTTCTACCTTTCACAGGTGCACAATTCAAACAGGAAACGTTTTGAAAGACATCTTCTTCATCGACTGTCATTTCCACACGATGCATGTGTCCCAACAGTATAGTGACGTTACGCTACCGAAATGCCACTCCGAGCGCAGGGAGAATTTACCCATTTTTAAAGTAATTGTTAAGGCAAAATTGATGGCGAAATAGTATATTATGCAATGAGCACAAAATGATGCCCATTTTGCACGACTATGAAATTTGCAGCACGAGCCGAAGGCAAGTGCTGCAATTCATACGAGTGCAAAATGGCCATTTTGTTGCGAGTTGCATACTATACTTTTTCTATGACAACATATCGTTCACGTTTAATACATGCATACATTGCAAAAACTTTGAAAGAAATAAACTGATGATATTTCATTACTCCGAATTCGCCGCTAATGGGCTTTCTATCAGAATTAAAATATAAATTGAAGAAATATGTAAATATTTTCTTTATTGCTATTTCTAATAGGTACACAGAAATAGAAGCCTATAAATGTATGTATGTATCTAATTGAAGTTGAATGTGCAATTATTGAATATCATATTTGGAGAACTTGATTGCTGAATACTTAATTCTTTTCGAAATCGATAATTTGTCGATGTTGAAGTAGACGGCTTCTCGCGATTTTCCATCTCTAAATTCGTTGGTATGCCTGATGGTATGGTTACAGTAAAATTTCGTACTATTTTGGTTTTACTGTCTGGTATTGTTACTAAAACAGCTGAACCAAGATCATTGAAATGAGTAATTTTCATTTGATGTAATTCATGTCTTCTACATGCACCCATTACTCCCATAACTAATGCAACCTACAATCATATTTTTCATCAAATGGAAATATAAAACTTACTTTTGTTGCCAAATATATTTCATCTGGAGCCTGTTCAATGAAATTATCGATGTAATTTGCTGTAAAGATCTTTGACTTCTTGGGTTTTTAGCCGTTAGACTGCCGCTTGACGAATGCTTTCAGTTTCAAATATTTGGCAATATCTATATCATTATAGATACTAAGAGTCGTTCTCAGCATTGAGAAGTGTGACCACAAAGTGGAACTTTTAAATTTTTTGGCTAAGTCGCCAAAATAAGTCATTAAAACGTTCTCGGAAAACGATTTTGTCTTTTGATCTACCTTCCATTCCAAAAAATGGTTATAAGCGCGTTGATACATACTCTTCGACGTTTCCGGTAATAAATTCAGTGTTGTTACCTTCGCTGCTTCTATAATGTTCGGAGGTGTCAAATCTAAGTCAATATCACTATCAGTTTCCATTTTAATCAATAGTTTTTATAAAAAACAACTATGAAATTACTCGTTACCAACTAAAACTTTGACAGAAACGATCTGCTGACATTTCATCAATTTGTCGCTGGACGTCATAATTTGACAAGCCGTAGTCGTCGTGATTTTAGAGTGAACCTAGACCTAACACGAAATATTCCATTTCGCATTTGTTGCTTATCAACTTGCCTAGCAACCGATGCAAAAATGAAATTCTGTACAAAATGTGCTTGTTTATGATTGAAGTCACGGTTATGAAATGAACATTTATCGAGGTTGTCGTAGAAAAATTGTTTTTTTCAACGGTATTATTGTTATTAGTGATATCGTCACATAAGGGCCTATTCAAACTCTTTATATGAGTTTTGACAAGTTTTCTTGAAAAATCCCACAGCTGTATATTCATTTTTATCGTGGATTTTTCAATTCACAGAAAAATCTTTCTATCAATATTCAATTGGGAATGTTACCCTTTTCATCACTGAAATTGTTATCCCATAAACTGATGTGTGTGTCACTCATTTTCATACCCCAAATACCCAAAGTATAACAATATTTAACTGATCCATGTTTTTTTTTTGCCCTTGAGATCGGTGCCCATGCACCTTTTATTCTAAAAGTCTAACTAGAACTGATTGTTAATTGCGTCAGGAGGGTAATCTATCCATGTTCACTGAAAATAAATAAAGTATATTGATTCATATAGCCCCTTCCTTCATATATCGATCGAATCTAAGTCTCCCATGGTATGAAATCATTTTCTCATCTGAATAACAAAAACTCATTTTTTTCTCTCAAACTCCCCCTGAATCCATAAACAGCTTTCGTTAGTTCGAGCTTCTCCCTGTGGAACAATGCCGATATATCTATCCGTTCAGAATAACTCCCGTTCCGTTAAATATTCATGGCTACAGAAGCGCGAGGATTTATCTAAGATGTCTATAAAAAGGCTGGTGCATAAAGCACAACTTGATACTTCATATAATCCCCTATCTCCCGAAATTCCCGTTCCGTACAGAAGTAAAATTTACGCGCCAGAGGTATTCAGATCCCATTCAGAACGACTTCTTTCCGACTATAAAGTAATTCTCATGCGGTACGTTAGTTGAAACATGAAGCTTCAGTTTTTACATGGTTGATTCTTAAAGAGACACCGATCGTCGTGATGCTTCCTCTGCAGGGTAATTTCATTCTTGTCTCCTAACTGACATTTATGATGTGAAATTGATTAAAGGTTTGGTGTCCTCGCTTATCTTCAGGCGAAGGGAGAATGACTCAAGAAGTGGCTACGAAAAAATCTTCATAACGAGACTAACAGGCAAAAAACTTCCTCAATTGCTGAAACATGAAACTAAGGTCGTAGGGACTTTTGGAATTCTATTTAAACTATTCGCGTTGCAAAAGTTAGAAATAGTTTTAGAGGGAAATTCCTTGAGGCCCATCCAATGCTGGTGAACGTGGAGCCCAAGGTCTTAGTCTTCCGCGGCGCCTTTTTTAAGTTATATTGATAGAAACCCATTCCAAAATAATAGTAATATTCATTTCGATAAAAAAAACAGAGTTTGGTAATTTTATATTGCAAGTGCAATGAATCTTGAAACAAGAAGTTTCTTGACTTAGTTCAAACTATTCTTTGTTGAAATAGAGATTTTCAGAAAGAAGCGAAACTTAGAAATCATTTTTCTGAGAGAAAATTAGGTGAGATACAAAGATATGTGGATAACATTGCTAGTCAAACGGAAAAGCCCGCCTGGCAGCGCCATACCAAATGCAGCTCAAGCATAATATTAATGACACTTCAACGAAGGGGGACAGGAAAGAGTATCCCCTTTTTGACGAAAGAGATTGGGAAGTCAATAAATGGGTACATATTATTTGAAAGTTTAGAATAAGCAGAAAACTGCCTGGAACATTGAAACGACCTGATGGCATCTCTATAAGCTAATCTAGTCACAGCGTTGCTCAGAATGGAAAGGAAGTTCTGGTCACCTCAGAATATCAAATAACAATGAGTGAAATCCACATGCAAATCATTTATACTCCATGTATTGTAAAGTTAACACTGCGTTTACAAGTCAAATATAATTTACTGATACTATAGACTCGCAAATAAATATATAATTTTTATTATTCTCGTAGTTTAGAAAATATATCTCAAGATGACAATCTTTCATCTACCTATTTTTGTATAAAGTAAATATAAAGGGCCCTGTATTTTGTATTATATCTCTGGAGTAATTCTCTTTATTATATGGTAGACTTATTTAAAAATGATGATGACAAGATTCAATTGTTCGACGAATGTTGGTCACCAACATTAGTGAGGCGAGTATCAGTGGTTGCCTATCGATAAGTTCTAGGAAACTTGTAGGTAGCTGATCGAGGCTATAGGTATTGTCATAAAATATACTCTGTCCTTTTCCTTCTCAATAGATTGGAAAAAGTTGTTCGAATATAAAAAGAAAAGATGAGAGGTAAATTTGAATTACCCACGGAATTTGGACTTCCGGTTCTCGAGTGAGAAAATTAAAGTGGGGGAGATTTCCGGAAAAAGGGTCCTCTTTTCTGTGAAAGTGATGGCGAGGCCAACCTTGTAGTTTTTCTCTTCTGGTAGTAGTTTTGAGAAAGTTCAAGTGTAGATTTGAATAGAGTTTCTAGTAGTTATGATTTAACACATTATCGTAGTTTTGATGGTAATTATGTGAATGCGGTTACACTTCTCACGAGGTTGAAAATGATTATGGTTCAGCACGAGAATTACACCACGAGTTATCAATGGAGAATGACACAAGTCAACTCTGATAATTAATGGATTCAAAGTAAAAATTTCTCTATATTTGAAACACCCTTCTTTGAATGAAGGTGAGAAAATTCATCAACAGAAATAAATTAACAGTAAATATTTTAATATTTCATTGGTATGAACTCCTATGGTTTCTTTAACCTCTAGCAATTTCGATTCTAAGCTCGTTTACTTTGTTATACAGTATGATCAAGAATATTTGAACAAACTCTGATAACCAAGTCTAGAGCTACGAAACCAGGAAGTACGAAAGAGTTTTATATTGGTCAGGTACAAATAGTATAAATATTATAGGGTTCCTGGTCCCTGGTAATGGTCAATTGATGGTACCTACAGGCAAATTAATTCATGGTTCAGGACTATCAGGAGGTCACATATAGACAACTCAGAAAGCTGATGTGTCCTACCAAAGGGCTGATTTGCAGTGTTCTTGTGGACATCCAGACTAGTAGCACTGTCGGTGTATACTTATTACTACCCCAGGATTGTTAAGGTCAGACTGTTCTGGAATATTTTTTTGTAACTCGATTTGAGTTGAAGTGCTTGTACACATTACGTTATTGGTACAAATTGCGTTGTCGATTTTCAATTCCATTGACTATTCACATTGTGTATGGATTTATTCACAAAAAATTTGATTCAACTTCTTTGTGTTGATTTTCTCCAAAGGCATAAACATAATTGATAATGCAACAGTGTGTGATATTTCAAAGTTGGGAAATACCCATATTTTTGTTGTCATATGTTTTCTACGGAAGTACAGATACCTATATTACATAACTGTACTTATTGATAAACCTTCTCAACAATGCAAAATTGTATATATGATTATAGTACCGATACCGTTGTTTTTATGAAGTTGATGTTCACATATCAACCTTATTTTAAATTCGAGGAAACGCCTGTATCGATACTTTACTTCGAAATGTAACCCAATGATTGTACAGTGGAGAAAATATCGAAAACCTTTTTTTTTACTTGAATATCTATATGTGATTTTTATAATGTAGGACATTATTGTGATGATTGGAATTACATTGGATATAATAAGCAACCGGAGTTTGATTTATAAATAAACCCACAGAGTATTTTTTTAATTGTCTATAATTTATGTATACGTTTTGATCTACAAGTTCTCAGTTGTAGTAGATTATTTTTCTAGTTTTATGTTTAACTGAGTGGCGTCGAAAAATAAGAAAAAGGGTCACAAAATAATAATATTTAATATCACACTATATGAATCTATTAGGGCCAGTTCTCACACGAGTCTCTTGTTCTGAGTAAATTAGCCGAGGGAAAATGAAGTAATATCTTGTCGCTATACAGTGCTTCTCAAAAGTTCCCTCCCCCCCTCTTATTTTTGCAACGATTATACATAAACAAGTGAAATTTGGAAACTGAATATTAAAGGTTGTTAACTTGCCTACTAGTGATGATAGATGACGAAATCGTCGAAGATGACGTCACAAGCCCATTGAGACCAATAATTTCAAATTAAAACCCTACGGCAAGCGACAACTCTTTTAAAAGGTATCGAAAAAACCTCTTCGATGATACTAATTTTGTTTGTGTTTATGGCAGTTTTGGCAACTCGCTTTCAAAAAACGCAAAGCTGTGATGAATTAAATCAGTTAATACTAAAATTCCAAATTCAAGCTCCGCCTCTGGATAGTTGTCAAATAAGCTGACGTTTTTGTTAGTCTCCCTAATTCGACGTTTTTGTAATTGTCCAAGTTTTTGTACATTTAATAATTTGTGTATTGTTGATCGAACGTTTAACTGTTTTAGCAGCTTTTGGTACTTTTAATATTTTTGTACATTTTAATAATTCGTTAAACTGTTGTGAGCCGAACGTTTAAGTGCTTCAAGAAGCGAAATGGTAGGTGCTCTAGGTGATAAAGTAGCAGCGATCCTAATTCTTGGTGAAACTGGACAAAAATTTCATGCAGCAGAACGCATTTTTAATGAGAGGTTTCCCGATCGTCCCGTTTCGAGGACTTATTTAGGGAAGCTTCTTCGTAGGTTTGAAACAACGGGTAGTATTAATGATGCGAAACGATCTGGCAGACCACAAATTTCTGATGAGAAAAAAATTGATATACTGGCAGAAGTAATAGTTAATCCTACTTTTTCAACAACTCACGTTGCATCTACCTGTGGAGTCAGTCGAAATACAGTACACAGGGTGTTGAAAAAAAACAAATTTCATCCATACAAATTAAAAATGGTTCATCAACTCTCAGACGACGACCCAGACCGAAGACTAGAATTTTGTGAAAATGTGGAAACTAAAATTAACCAACAGCCAAACTATGTCAAAACAATTTGTTTTTGTGACGAAAGTACTTTCTATCTGAATGGAAATGTAAATACACAGAATGTGAGGTATTGGAGTGACGCAAATCCTCACCTGTTTCGTGAAACACATACCCAATTTCCCCAGAAGGTGAATGTTTGGGCAGGTATCCTGGGAAACCACATCGTTGGGCCTCTTTTTTTAAATACTGATTCAACTGGTGAGATTCATTTGGAGCTGTTGCAAAACGCAATAATAATAATAATAATTATTATTATTATAATTTTATTTACTATACCAAAATATACAAATACAAATATAAATATAAATACAAATACAAACAAACAAACAAAAGTATCCAATGTAATTTATGAGTGAAGGGTAAATAGAGGTGGTGTCTCCCAAAAAAACTCTCAGGGAGCTTGTCTATGGGAATTTCCTATTCTATAACTCAGTAAAAAATGGAAAAAATTAAAAAAAAACAAAAGAAAAGATGTCAAGTGATGTTTATTAAGGAAAAGTCGATGTTTGAATTCTCATTTTGGTAAAGCACTATAATAACATGTGGAACATGCACAATATGGTTTTGTTCTTACATATACGTTTACTCATGATCATCTATAAGAATCTATAAGAATCAATAGAACCGTTAATCCTTGAAATTTTGGAAGATATACCAGATGAATTCGGCAATTTGGAAATAACATTCCAACAGGGTGGTGCTCCTCCACACTATTACAGTGCAGTAAGACGGTATTTGGATGAGGAGTATCGTGGTAGATGGATTGGACGACGAGGTTCAACGGAATGGCCAGCTCGATCACCGGACCTCACACCTTTAGATTTTTTTCTGTGGGGGTACCTTAAATCGAAGGTTTACGCCACTGAACCTGCCAATATTGACGTTTTAAAACAACGTATTGTTGCAGAATGTGAGGCTGTTTCCGCAGACACATTTGCAAAAGTACGAGAAGAGTTTAAAAATAGGATATTTCACTGTCAGGAAGTAAATGGAGGTCACTTCGAGCAATTTCTTCAAGTAGATACTGATTCTTAAATCTGTAATTAATATCATACTGAATGGAATTGAAATTTTAATGTTTACTAATGAGCCATTAAAACTGCCATAAACACAAACAAAATTAGTATCATTGAATAGGTTTTTTCGAAACCTTTTAAAAGAGGTGTCGCTTGCCGTAGGGTTCCATTTAAAATTATTGGTCACAATGGCCGTCATCTATCATCACTAGTAGGGAAGTTTACAACCTCTAATATTCAGTTTCCAAATTTCACTTGTTTATGTATAATCGTTCCAAAAATAAGAGGGGTGAGGGGGCTTTGGAGAAGCACTATATAAATAATGACCACAAGACCCGCTACAGTATGTCTTTGACCTAACTTTATGTTTCGACTCACACTGAACTATAAGGAAATCGCAGAACCCTAAACGGAACTCAGTTTCCACTTGTCATTCATCTTTCAAGAGTCGACGAAAAAATCCCGATCGCCAACCGCCGAAACCTCTGCGTTCACCCAACTAAAAAACGCCGCCGTTCTCGTCATTTGCGCCATTGTGGAGCAACAACAATACACGACTGTCGACGCGAGCGGAAACACATCGGCATAGCCCGCGGCGCATTAATTGAGACTCGTTTAAATGGAGACTAATGAGATCCGACTGGCACTTCTTGTTCTGCAGAAACCGAACGTGAACATTTAATGAAGGGGATATAACAGCCGCCCTCTAGACGACTTTCCATCGAGATGCACTCGAATTACACCTCCGACCGGAATGGGTTTTATAACGAGGAACGGCTGTGGTGGTAGAATGCTAGATCGAGTGCCGCCTCCTTCGCAGTTTCATTTCTTCGACTAATACCGTAATTTGGCAGGATAACTGCATGGAGGCGACTGCTGGACATGAATGGTGCATATCTGAGGACGAGTCTTCGGAATCCACCGACAATTCTTAAGCTTTCATATGCACGTTCGTACTCTCTCTTTGGCTCCATTGCAGTCATCAGTATTTCTAAGATTGAAACCAAACTAGCTCGGTATAGGGTAGGTAGTTCTAGATTATGAGCAGCCCCAATAAACACACACACGTGTAATATACGTTTATATATGGTAGCTGATGTTGATTAAACGTTACTCGTTGAATTTTGCAACGTGACTTTTGGAAACCAAACGTTGATTCTACACCTACAATAGACGTTTTTCTACACCCGTACATGTCCATAATCCGTTTCATAATGAGATCCATTATGATACAGATTTTTCATAACGATACAGATTTTTAATCAATAGAAACCCATAATTTTTCAATCAAGCATACTGTGCATTTGACGTTTGTCCTAGATTCCTATCTAATTGTTTTATTTGTCAAAATCAGTAGGTATTAAATTTTCGTAGAATATAGCTAAACTTCGATAATTATATTATTAATAAATAATAGTTTGAAAAAACTAAAAAACACGCTTTTATAGAAAACCGCACTAAAAAAAATAGAAAATAAGGAAAAAATGTATTTTATTTAAAAAAAAGCGTGGGGTGCATGGTATCGCCTTGGTGTGTAATGTACTATATAATTATTGAAAGCATGCACCCCACGCTTTTTTTCAAATAAAATTAATTTTTTTCTTATTTTCTATTTTTTTAGTCTGGTTTTCTATAAAAGCGTGTTTTTCAGTTTTTTAAAACTATCATTTATTTCCTACTTTTTAGTGTGGTTCATTTATAAAAACTATTATTTTTATTATTTTTTTGCAAATTAAAAAATGGAATAATCTTATCAAATAAGGTAATCATAATCTCCAACCCCAAAAACCCCCACATACCAATTTTGAATAGAATCAGACCATAATCACAAAACTCGGCCGCCATTTTATAGCCGCCATCTTGAATTTTCCAATTTTTACAATAAATCGTAATATTCGACCACAAAAACCCCCACATACCAATTTTGAATAGAATCAGACCATAATCACAAAACTCGGCCAGCATTTTGGAGCCGCCATCTTGAATTTTCCAATTTTTACAGAAGACTGATGATATTCCGACCCCAAAAACCCCCACATACCAATTTTGAATAGAATCAGACCATAATCACAAAACTCGTCCAGCATTTTGGAGCCGCCATCTTGAATTTTTCAATTTTGACAAAAGAATCATAATCTATGACCACAATAACCCTCGGATACCAATTTTGAAGCGAATCGGTCCATAATCACAAAACTCGTACGACATATTGGAGCCGCCATTTTGATTTTTCTTCACACAAAAATTTCTCGATGCATTGTCACCGGAATAATGTACACCTGCCAAATTTCAAATCATTTGGACGTCTGGAAGTGGGTCAAAATCGCGCCCAAAGGAGTCGGTTACAAACAAACAAACAAACAAACAAACATACAAGTGAAGCTAATATAAAGCGTGTAAAAAGGTTTGATTTCAGCGATATAGAAGAATTACCATCGACTCCTCCACACATATCGGAGAAAGCAGAAAATGCAGAACAAAATATTTTACCCCAAAAATCTAAGAAAGTGTACGAAAAACTATATCAACGGTTTATGGACTGGAGAAATACAAATAATATTTCGACATTCTCCGAAAATGTTTTGATTGCTTATTTTCAAGAATTGATGGAAACTATGAAATCATCTAGTAGATGGACACATTATTCAATAATAAACTCGTTGGTAAATATCAACCATAATATAGACATTTCTAAATATAAGAAGCTACAAGCTTTATTAAAGCGAAAGTCCGAAGGATATGTTGGAAAAAAATCAAAAATATTTTCACCTGAACAAATAAAAACGTTTATCGACGAAGCACCCCATGAAAAGTTTTTATTTATAAAAGTAAGTATCTACCTAACATTGCATTTTCAAAAATTTTGTCATGATTACATTTTCCATTCGACTCATGCATGATATATTCCATTAACGTCGAGAATACTTGATAAGTTAACTCGTGGTGAAGCGGGCTAAGGCGCTAGATTTGAACTATAGACTACAGTATGAGACGCGGGTTCGAAGTTAGCCTAGGTCATCCTGCTTTTTATTTCGTTTTTTCTTTTTATTCTTTTCTTTATTTCTTATTGTTGAATTATTTTAATTATAATTTTTTGTTTTAGGTAGCAATGATTTTTGGAATAATGGGAGCATGTCGAAGGCATGAATTACAGGACCTAAAATGTGAAATTGTCAAATATATGAATGGAATCTTGATTGATAATGTGGTAGAAACGAAAACAAAAGTACAACGAACATTTACAATTACCGGCAAATGTTACGAAATTAGTAAAAAATATATGAATCTATGGCCGAAAATTCGCCCCACCCCTTCTTTTTTCGTTAATTATTTTAATGGAAAATGCACAATTCAAAACAATGGTATTAACAGATTTGGTAATGTAGGGAAGCAAATAGCAACATATTTAAATCTGCCTGATCCGAATTTATACACAGGGCATTGTTTTCGAAGGACATCTGCAACCGTATTAGTTGATGCCGGTGGTGATATTACTGCATTGAAACGTCATGGTGGCTGGAAATTCAATTCAGTGGCGGAAGGCTACATTGAAAATTTGGTTCAGAATAAAATCAGCATTTTCAATATAATATTGAGCTCTATTGAGACTAGCAATAATGAAATAAATGTAAATATTCCTTCCACTTCCAGATCAGTGGGACCTGGAATAAACTTTTCAAACTGCACAATAAATAATCTTAATATTTTTAAGAAACCAGATCAATTATATTTATTGAGTTAAATATAAATATAAATAGGATGTTTATAGTTTTCCTATATCCATGGTAATACCCGAGGTAATACCATTAATTGCAATTTTGTAGAATTTTTTATAGAAATACGAGTAATTACTGTTATTGTGTTCAATACAAATATAAATATAATATTTATAGTTCTTCATTATTTATCGGGTGTGGAAAAAACAGCGTATGAAACTCTCATGTAATGGTTATTAATACACTCGCATAAACCATACGAAACTCGCCTTCGGCTCGTTTCGTCTCCCGGTTAATGCTCGTGTATTAATAACCATCATTACATGACCGTTGCATAATATACTAATATGATTCAACTAGTTACTGTAGTCACCATTCTAAAACGTGTCCTCAGCGTGCTTTCTCAACGTATATTCAATTAGAACTAAAAAACATTATATGAACTTCGAAAATGACACTATTAAACAACCCGAAGCTTTGAGCAATCTATATTCTACGTTTGAGTAACTCTTTTTTTCTACGTTTATTTAACGTTATGAAATTACGGGTTTGATGAATTGAATAAAGTATTTAACAACAACTACATCATTCACGTAACCTTGAGACAACCATTTTGATTGATTATTTTTCAACGTTGTTTCAACTGATATCAGATACGTTGAGAATCAATTGCTTTGTTCACTTGATTTCTGCAGAACTAGTTTTCTTTGGACTACTTCAACGTGTGATCAATTCGATACATACATCGTAACAAATACGTTAAACAAACAACTTTTTATTTCGTCTCCTCTCTTCTTTATTTTAGCACCCAATGGAAGCGATATATTGAAAATGTTAAATAATGCAAATTAAACATCTGGATTATCCGCATAATCCATGGCACTCAAAAATAACCTGTTTCTGTCGTTTATATTAGAATTTTTATTTTAGTTTTTTCAAGTCTATGACTTTGTGATGTTATGATGTATTATCACCTTGTAATGTACGATGTCCGAGACACGTTTCGAAACATCGATAATTGACTACCATCAAATGTGCTGGATATGACTATGTTTTTGTTCCTGAATACCTACAAAATGATGTTCATTACTGTATATATTATCTGTTAGGTCACAAGATTGAAGACAAGGAGAATTTTTAGATTCATTTTAACAAATGAGCTGGCTGGCCTCTACAACTGTGATCCAACTAATTTATGGTATGGTCATATCTTATGTGCCATATTTTTCAATAATTATATTGATGAATTTTTGTAGTTGCTGTCAAAAAAGAGTTTGGGGCAGCAACTGACATCCAAATAGCAGATGCTACAAAAGGCTGGTTAAAGTTTGCGAAGAAACGTATGAATAACGCCATGAAGTCAAAACAAAGGAGGACTATTCGATTGAAATATATATATATATATATATATATATATATATATATATATATATACAGTGCTTCTCAAAAGTCCCCTCCCCCCCCTCTTATTTTTGGAACGATTATACATAAACAAGTGAAATTTGGAAACTGAATATTAAAGGTTGTAAACTTCCCTACTAGTGATAATAGATGACGAAATCGTCAAAGATGACGTCACAAGGCCATTGTTACCAATAATTTTAAATAGAACCCTACGGCAAGCGACACCCCTTTTGAAAGGTATCGAAAAAACCTATTCAATGATTCTAATTTTGTTTGTGTTTATGGCAGTTTTAATGGCTCATTAGTAAACATCAAAATTCAAATTCCATTCAGTATGATATCAATTACAGATTTAAGAATCAGTATCTACTTAAAGAAATTGCTCGAAGTGACCTCCATTTACTTCCTGACAGTGAAATATCCTATTTTTAAACTCTTCTCGTACTTTTGCAAATGTGTCTGCGGAAACAGCCTCACATTCTCCAACGATACGTTGTTTTAAAACGTCAATTAGGATTAACGGTTCTATTGCGTTTTGCAACAGCTCCAAACCTCACCAGTTAAATTAGTATTCAAAAAAAGAGGCCCAACGATGTGGTTTCCCAGGATACCTGCCCAAACATTCACCTTCTGGGGAAATTGGGTATGTGTTTCACGAAACAGGTGAGGATTTGCCTCACTCCAATACCTCACATTCTGTGTATTCACATTTCCATTTAGATAGAAAGTACTTTCGTCACTAAAACAAATTGTTTTGACATAGTCCGGCTGTTGGTTAATTTTAGTTTCCACATTTTCACAAAATTCTAGTCTTCGGTCTGGGTCGTCGTCTGAGAGTTGATGAACCATTTTTAATTTGTATGGATGAAATTTGTTTTTTTTTCAACACCCTGTGTACTGTACTTTGACTGACTTCACAGGTAGATGCAACGTGAGTAGGATTAACTATTATTTATGCCAGTATATCAATTTTTTTCTCATCAGAAATTTGTGGTCTGCCAGATCGTTTCGCATCATTAATACTACCCGTTGTTTCAAACTTACGAAGGAACTCCCTTAAATAAGTCCTCGAAACGGGGCGATCGGGAAACCTCTCATTAAAATGCGTTCTGCTGCATGAATATTTTGTCCAGTTTCACCAAGAATTGGGATCGCTGCTACTTTATCACCTGAAGCACGTACCATTTCGCTTCTTGAAGTACTTAAACGTTCGGCTCACAACAGTTTAACAAATTGATAAAATGTACAAAAATATTGAAAGTACCGAAAGCTGCTAAAACAGTTAAACGTTCGATCAACAATACACAAATTATGAAATGTACAAAAACTTGGACAATTACAAAAACGTCGAATCAAGGAGACTAACAAAAACGTCAGCTCATTTGACAACTATCCATAGGCGGAGCTTGAATTTGGAATTATAGTATTAACTGATTTAATTCATCACAGCTTTGCGTTTTTTGAAAGCGAGTTGCCAAAACTGCCATAAACACAAACAAAATTAGTATCATTGAATAGGTTTTTTCGATATCTTTAAAAAGAGGTGTCGCTTGCCGTGGGGTTCCATTTGAAATTATTGGTCACAGTGGCCTTGTGACGTCATCTCTGACGAAATCGTCATCTATCATCACTAGTAGGGAAGTTTACAACCTTTAATATTCAGTTTTCAAATTTCACTTGTTTATGTATAATCGTTCCAAAAATAAAAGGGGGGGAGGGGACTTTTGAGAAGCACTATATATATATATATATATATATATATATATATATATATATATATATATATATATATATATATATATATATATATATATATATATATTATATATATATATATATATATATATCAATCAAATGTGTCCTCTCTCTGAACTGTGTTTTTATTAATTCTTTTTAATTTTATATTTTATTTTGATGTATATTTTTTTCTATTATACCTATTTCTTATTACAAACAAATGTATGAACCTATGTTTTTATGACAGCCTTTTCCATACAGAAATGAGTACCTACATGAAGTAAAATAGCAAACGACCAACACTAAACAAATTCAAGATGAGTATTTTGGTATATTCCATGATATCATCATCCTTTGAATAATGATGAGAGTTTTTCATCACTAATGGTAAGAGAACCTTCTCTTGTTTTCAACGTGGAAAAAGTCTGCTATCATCGTTTTCAGTGAAAAAAAGTTCATACAAAGAATCATAATAATTGTTGGGATCTATCAACTTTCACTAATTGATCCAGAAACTCTGGATCACCCTGTATAGATATTGAACACTGGCAACGTTTATTAAACGTACTGAGTTGTATTTTTCCACCTGTCCATGAGTGGAAAATATCGTCGTACTCCTTTCACCGTTGAAACAAACCAGTCTCAACCCTAAAAGCTGAAAAATATATTCAATGCACATCCTACCTATCTCGTTGGTGTTTTCTCTACCTCGGGGTACGATAACACGATCACAGAACAGAATCGATACTCCTCAAAACCATTAACCTTCCTTTTTCGAACCCTCATACACGCATCACGCCATCAACTTCGCCCCTTTGCCTTCCCTCGCCACTTCATGAGCCCACAGAGACCGAAAAAAAAATGGTTAAGTCGGGTCACGCTCCGATTGTAGTCTTCGTTTCCAAATCTTAACAATCTCCTATCTCGTTTGGAAGCTCCAGTCATGCTTAAAGCTAGCCGCCGACGAAGCTGATGGACTTCTTCGATTGGAGGACCAGCGGCGCCACTCGAAAGAAGTGATAATGGCTGAACTAGCAGTTCTCAAGTGTGCGAAAAAAGGGCTTGTACTTACAAGGTTGTGAATGACGAGCTTTCATTTTGAGTTTCTATAGAAAACTTCGGTTGGTGGGTCTAAACACGACACTTTTCTAATGGCTCTCGAGAGATTTATAGTAGCATGTGTGGTTTTCCAGTAAAAACAAAATACTTTCATTCCACTGGAACAACCTCTGAAATTCAACGGTTTGAAAGCTTTGAATCTGATAGTTATTTGTGTAATGCGACCGCAAAGTGATACAATGCCGATTGATATACAGTGAGAACCAAGAGTCCGTCGTCGTCCCACCCCGTTACTTCTTCATTTAAGGTAATAGAAAAAACAAAAGTTGTAGGGTTTCATTCGAACTCTTCAATGGCTTCATTTTTACAGGGTGTCACAATTAGGGCAGCAACTTGGTAGTTTATTATTTAAATAAGACACACTGTATATAAAAAAAAGCTAATAGTTAGTGATCCAGTATCAATGTTTTGGTTATGGTTTTGTTGGGATTGGGATCAATATGGATTGAAGAAAAAACTGTTGTTGTCTTGCTGATGTTTCGAATTAATTTAATTCCTCCTCAGGCTCTGTAACAATGGTTCCTCAAATAGTGAATTTTTTTTAAAATTATTATTATACTTGTTACGATATATCATTGTAGTTCAAATTTATGTTAAAATGTTAAGACAAAAGTACTCACCAAAAAGTAGTTATTGCCGAGTTAAAATCCTTAAAATTTAAAAATATATTTAGACGTGATAAATACACAGAAACGAAACTCAACTAACGGGACGAAAATGAAATACTGAGATAAGAAACCAAGATTGAAAGAAACAATTCATAAAAAATATACAGTGAATAAAGAAACAATGCCAATGATTTTATTATTGAGGCCAGGTGTCGACGAAACAAAGATAATAGTAATGGTTATTCAGCCGGGCATTTGATTATTCAAGTTGAAAAAGGCTGTGTTTACCATCAATGTTTACACTGTCATGTTTAAGATTTGAATCATTTCGCTTAAAAATATTTTCGAGAGATATGGTTGAACATCTAGAACTATCGAGTTTGTGAGATCATAATTATGATTCTTTTCTCTGACATGTTCAACGAGAGCAGTAGGATTGATTGTGTTTAGCTTTTTGGTGTCCTCTCATGTTCAGACATACGTTTCTTTAAATACCTTCCTGTTTGTCCAACATAACACAAAAAAAAAAACGTCGAAACGTCGGCAAGAAAATAACAGTTTTTTTCTTCAATCCATATTATTCCCAATCTCAACTAAACCACAACTAAAACACTGTATATAATTGGATTTTTGGATTCTACGTAAAATTCTAAACTAGGTTGATACATAGTGGTATATCGCAAAAGTTTTGAAATCATGAATACTTGTAAGTTATTATTTTGACTACTATTGCACCAGTTCGGTGAGAAAACCGTAACAAATGGAACAAAATATATTTCAGTTTCCTATCCAAACTTTATCTTATGTTACTAACTGCTGATAAGTACCATGAATGTGGTGCCTACCTCGTCATATCATTTTTACAATTGTTTAAGTTGTTGAATCTTACTAATGCACAGTGGTCCCCATGACGAAAAAAAACGGAACAATTTTTTTTTTGTTCAATCGCCTCTTAGGCTCTCAAAAATCAGGAAAAAAATATTTGTTTTTTTTTTTGTCAAAAAGTGGTCGTTGGTTGAAAAAAAAACGGAATTGCTCTGAAGGCACCGACAAGAATCATGTTGAAAATAAATAATAAAATGTCACAAAGGGGTGGTTTTTAAAAGGGGTGGTTAGACAAAAAAAAACAGATCCAAGCCTTTTTTTCGCGAAAATACTTCTAAGGCTGACAAGAATCAGGGGGAAAATATTTAGAAAATCTTGTCACAAAGGGGTTTTAAGAAGGTTTTTTTCGGAGAAAACATCAGATTCGCACCTCCTTTCGCGGAATTGCTTCTAGGGCTGATGAGAATCATGGAAATGATATTGAAAAAACGTGTCATAAAAGAGTGGTATTCAGAAGGGGTGGTTAAACAATGAAATCAGATGCAAGCTTTTTTTTTGCTGAATTGTTTTCAAAGCTCACGAGAACCATATGAAAATTTGGTTTCACAAGAGATGATTTTGGTATCAGATCAAATGTTTTAAATGATGACATTTTGAATATTTAACTTCAATAAAAAAAATCAGTAGGTACCCAAAATCTTCTTAAACTTTTGTTTACAGTCACATTCTAGTAAAAAAGTTGTTATTTTTACAAAATGATGAATGTTAATTCATTGTGAGTCAAAATATATTTGATGCGTTTTAGATACACTCTTGCAGAGGCTCACAAATAATCAATTATATAAAAAAGTGCACGTATGAGCAAACACATTTTTTATATGTTTTTTTAGAGTTTCCAGCTACCTTTCAGATATTTTTCAGAGGGGAGAATTGTGTGGCATTTTTTGTAAGTCTAACGAAAGTTGAAGATGTACGCACGTTCATTCTAATAACAGCACATAAAATAACTATTAATAACTGAGTAAATAATCGACCAATTTACCTTATCAAACATGAAATAAAAACTACATACCTTGATTGACTTTTCACTTGAGTTTCACAGGAATTATTTACAAAATGTTTTTTCTGGAGTTAATCGAACTCGGAAGAAAAAGTACACGTATGACGCCGAGAAACGTACACGATATAATGACCGTCTTCGAGGGGCTGCAGAGAGCAAATGTTTCGCAATAGTTAACCGCAATTCTGAGAATAGGTTATCTGGTCTTTTGTTTACCGCCTCACAAAGTTGGGAACGTATACGAAAACTTTACAAAATTCGAATTAGTTCCGCTTTTTTGTTATTTTGGACCACTGTGTAATGCAACGAAATCGTTTTCAAGAGGGAGTAAACCTCGGAATGAAAGATAATAAGCTATAAACTCGTATATTCCTTTGTTTTGGCATTTTAAAAGTTGGGTCAAACCTGTCATCGTGTCTGCGTCTTAAGATATTTAAAGTCAGAGGTCGCAAAAATCAGTTTTTCGTATATAGCTCGCTTACTATGCTTTAAATATATTTGCATTCATCATATAAGTTGTGGAGCATACGGAAAAATTGTACAAATGAAACCGGAACAAATATAACGAAAACATTTCATTAACGTATGACATATATATTACAAAAATAACGATTATTAAAAACTAAAGTGGTATTTTACCTTATAAGTAAAAACGGTGAGTTATTATCTATTTTTAAATATGTTCACCTTATCCACCCTACATTTCATGACAAATAAATGGTCGGGTTGTAAACTCTTCCCTAATATTATACAAGATTTGAGTTGTCATTTCTGGACGCAGTTCATCTAACGACCCACAAACCTCTTATAGACTGCGGATTTCACATAGCCCCAAAGTAATGAATCAAGAGGTGTGAGGTCCGGTAAGCAAGCTGGCCTCTCTGTTGGACCTCGATGTCCAATCTACCTACCCGGATACCTTTCATCTAAGTAATTTCTCACCTCCCAAAAATAGTGTGGTGGAGCCCCATTGGGCTGAAATGTTACATCCAAGTTGAATTCATGTGGGTTTTAAATTATCTTCTAAGAATATGGGACCGATAATGTGGTCACCTAAATTAGCAGCCCAAACTTTAATCTTTTGGGAAAATTGAGTATGCCCCTCGCGGAATGCAAGGCGATTTTCATGGCTCCATATCTACAATTCTAGATATTTACACTTCCATTTAGGTAAAAAGTGCTTTCATCGGTTAAACGAATCTGTTGCACATAAATTTGATTTGCAACAATTATTTCTGCCATGGTCTAGCAAAAGTCTCCGGTAAGGATCATATTCAACCGATTGGTGCAATTTTTTTATTTTTTACGGTTGGAATTTATTTGTTTGTTACTGTTTACTGTTTTACTGATGTTTTATAACCATTACATGTCTCAGCTACTTGCTTAGTTGATTGTTGCAAGTACTTGAATTTCAACATTTTTCGTAATTATTTTCGGCCTTCTGTTCTGTTAAATTTTGCCACCAGTATCTGCAGATATTTCCGACACATTGTAACACCCTGTGAGGGTGTTGTTATTGTTTTTATTTAAATTTATTTAAATAATTTCAAGTACTTGAATAAATTGTTAAAAATAGTTTTTATTTCGGTACAGATGAATTTGGTGTGATTTCGACGTCAAATCAGTTTATATATTTTTGTCATACGAATATTATTTTTCACCCGTTGAAGAATCGAAACGATGTTTTGATTGTGGTTCAGTTGGGATTGGGATCAATATGGATTGAAAAAAAATACTGTTGTTTTCTTGCCGACGTTTCGAATTAATTTAATTCATCCTCAGGGTTCGAAAAGTAGTTATTTCCGTGTTGAAATCCTTGAAATTTAAAAACATATTCAGACGTGATAGATACACAGAAAACAAAACGGGCTCAGTATACAAGTTGGAGTTGGAGTTTAGTTTTCTGTGTATATATCACGTCAGAATATGTTTTCAAATTTTAAGGATTTTTACCTTAATCTTGGCCAAACAGTAGACTGATAAACATTAGGGCGTGACTGGTTCTTATCGTACTAATTTTTGGATCATTTTGTACAGGTTAAGAATATCATGCTCCTAATCGATATATCATCTTTCATAACTTTCATTGTGTGCTACAGTTGGATATCTACCGTGTTCTCTAAGGTAACTAAACACATTAGAAAAAGTCCTGTCACTAGGTAACCGCCGGCCAGGAAATCGCCGTGCATATTCTCTTTGGGCAGCTTTCCCATTACCATCACAAAATCCATAGACATACAACATGTCTGCATATTTATTATTATCAAATTCGTGTGGCATTTTCAAGTGAGCAATAACTGTTATCAACAAATAACGTAACAATACAAGTACAAACTCTATCTATCTATCTATCATCAACTAACGTCAAAATTGACAATTACAACAATTTGGGATATCAAACCTAAAATGAATGCTATGATAATTTTTTTACGCATACAGGGTGTTTGAAAGTTAGTCATTTATAATAATAATTTGTCCAAAATAGGGACATGTCCTCTCGTTTTTCAATAAGGTTGGAATCCAGAAATTAGGAGAACAAGAAATAGTTGATGATTTCATGGATTAGAGCTGGAAAAGTACCATTTGGGGAAAAAAAATAATTTTGTGCCACCTCATTATCGAAACATCTAGATTTGACTGAAGTCAATAAGTAAAAAAGTTGTATGCGGAAACACCAAATACATTTTGTCTCACTTATTTTTTCCTGCTCTTTCCAAATTTGCAAATAAAATTTTAAAATATTGATATACAGGGTGTTGTTTTGACTCGAAACATACTTATAAATTTTTTTGAAGCCGGACCTGGAATAAGACTTTTTTTATTATGTTAATCGACACCACTGTGGACAAAGAACATACGAACCAAATATTACAAAAATGTATAGGGTGGTTCATAAGTTATGATTAATTGAAAAAATGGGGAAAGTTAATAAATCACCCTTAATCTTGGTTATAAAGAACGATGAACCCATGAAATATAGGTTATTTAGAAGCACTTCGGTGTCCTCCATCTACCCTTACTGTATGCGCATTTCCCAATGAATAACCCTGTATAAGTAAGTATAGAGATTTTATTAGGATATGTTTGGAGACAAAGTAAAGTAATCTAAATTGAATATATTTTTTTTTTATTAAAAAACAGTCAATTGACCTGTTTTACAACATCAGACGTTCTGTTAATTGAAAAGGCGGATAGCAGCTTGGTAATTTCGATTAACTTAAACAAATATGATCAACTTTGTCTTCTACTAAAAAAATTATAAAAAACCCACAAAATATTTGTTCTCCCGTTGCCAGGATACAATAAACGCGCCTACCGTGCACAGCCTACTTCATTAGCGTAAGGGATCGGAAATCACATCAGTTTTGATTAACATTTTTCTTGGAATCAGTTTAACTTAGGTATAGGGTATGCTACATGAAATATGCTTAGAATTTTATGTGGAATCCAAAAATCCAATTATATACAGAGTGTATTATTAAAAAAATAAACCATTGAGTCGCTGCGCTTTTTTGAGACACCCTATATAAATAAAACTTAAGCCATTATATGAAGAGTATGACCTTCTCTAAATCCAAGCGGGCATTAGCCAGTTATTCATATATTTTGCACTGAAACAAACTGTCTCCCGAGTAATTCCCCTCACTAATTCGAGATTTCCGTTCATTACACGAACACTGTACATCCTCGCGAACAAGAATTATTAAAAAAAATATGCGAGAAGCAATGAAGAGAAAGTTGGCCTTATTGTTCTATTGTGAATGGAACATTCCGGATGGCGCTGTAAAAACAAGTTGCAACAAAATTACACGCGCCCATAGAACGATACTCAAGCATCCATTATGTCTACTGTCAGCAACAATTCACATGGAATTGTGCATAGTATTTAGAAACAAATTGCTTCAATTCGTCGAGAGTTGCGTGAATCGATCAGAGTAGGGTGTTGTTGATTGACTCTGGGAATGTATTCGATCCCTTTGATTCTATATGGTGTATGGTTCATCCGATCGATCAAAGGTTTTCATGAAATGATGTTGAAAAATAATGGAGATGAATATCAATATAATTTGTTATTATTGAGTATCGTTCATGTTTAGTTTGTAGAAATACATATCTCGAGGATTATATCTGTCGAAAAAAAACCTATTATTTCATTGTCTACGTTTCGAATTTAATTAAATCCATCCTCAAGACGCATGAGTTGCCCTGTCCATATTGAAAATGTTCTAAGATTGTCTAACATAATCAGACACAATAGATACTCTCACTTTGTTGAGAGTGTATACTATTGGAAAGTGAATTTTAGTTTTGGCTGTGTACCTTTCATGTGTAATAATATTATAAAATTTCACAGAATTTTTAACATTAGAAGTACAATTTTTTGCCTGAGTATCAATTAAATTCGAAAAGCATACAAACATATTACTATGTACACCTTCCTACGACCTGTTGTAAGCATTTTTTTAATAAAAAAATATATATGTTTCAGTGAAAACCTTCGAAAATATGTACCTATATGAAAATGTACCAAATAATACTCGCTTCTCCGTGTTGTCAATCATTGCAAAATTCATGATGATGAAAGATTTTCTACATGGTCAACAAAGAATCTAGAAAACTACAAGACTGATTCCAAATAACCAAATATTTTTTCATCGTTTGAAACCTAATTCATACCAAACGTATATTTTTTCTCGAATGTTGAATTGGCGGTGGTTCAGTCGGAATGATGAAGAGGAAAACAAAATTTTTGATTGTCGACTTTTCGAAACTTTATTGTTTCTCTTCAGGACTGAATTAAAAATAAACAAAACATTTAGAATAAAAATCTTGAACAACTATATATAAAAGAAAATTGAAAAGATTGCTTACAATGACAATTAATCATCGGAGAAAAGCTCCCAAGGAAGGGGACAAACAGATACATAAAAACAATGTTACTTACATTGAGGTTGGTTTTCCTCGGTCACAAAAATAGAAAAGAATAAAATTGACATAATACATAAATACATATACAGGTTTAATGGAATACGACCACCATACACACAAAGATGAATAATCTGAATTGTTGGCAATTTCCATTCGTGTTTGATATCTACCCAGTTTTTTTTATTTATTTCCCATTTAAAAAAAATGACGAAAGATCAAGCATAAAAAGTTCAAATAAACCACTTGCTCCAGACTATGATTTACTATTTATGCTTGATCTTTCCTAACATTTTTCAGACTGATGATGTCCCATCTTTTATTCACACATTTTTCTTCATGTGCCGTTATTTCTATCATTTCGTTAAGGAAACTTTTTTTCCAAATTGTTTGTTGATCTATGATGGTAACTGATTCAGAGAATGAAGGAATTACTAAGAGTGTTCTGCAAGACTCGTAGGATTTTAAATTTTTTCAATGGATTGTGTATATTTTTGCAGCTTCTTTTGTGTTCGAACAACATGGTTTCTGAGTATCTTCCTGTCTGTCTTATGTATATTTTTTCACTATTAGCACACGGCATTCTGTATATAATATTCGATTTTTGGGCTTTTGGTATTTTGGTTTTAATATTGTTTAAACGATCAAAATAATTTTTCGAAACGTCAACATTTCAAAAAAAAAAACCTGCATTCTTCCCACCGAACTCCCGGTAACAAAATTCTGAATCATATCGGCGATCGCTATTCTACTAAGACAAACATATACAGTGTCCGCCAAAATCTTGGAACCATATGGGAATTTTTTTAATTAATAGTTTCTCAGAAAATTTAATTTCTCATAAAAGTTGGTGCATTTAAATACGCGCATAGTTGTTATTATCAGTGGCATGCGGCTAAGCGGGAATCGGCCGATATTCTGAATTCACTATAGAGTAAAGTGACATTACTATGGAAAGTATCGAAAAATGTTATTAAATAAAGTTGTTTGCAATTGAAATATATTCCCAATTATCCAGTTAGGTAGGTACACCAAGTCCTAATTTTAATATTTTGTGGTTATTAATTATTCAGCAAATATTTTTCTAATAAAGATTGACCTCTTCTTTAAGGATCCTCGCTTTATTTAATTATCTTTCCATTACTGTTTTTTTGGACTCATCGTCAAGATTTCGTTAGAGCAGTTAATTGCGTTGACAGACAATTTATGCTAATTTAGTAATTTACTACGCAAATTATTGTCCCATTAAAAATTCAGGCAAACTCATCAGGCAGTTATTGAAATTAGTAATTGGTAGACTAAACTGGATAACTGGGAAAATATTTTGATTGCAAACAACTTTTTTCAATAACATTTTTCGTAATTTTCCATAGTAATGTCAGTGAATTCAGAATATCGCACTATTCCCGCTTAGCCGTACGCCACTGATAATAACGGCTATGCACGTATTTAGTCTAATTGAATGCACCAACTTTTATGAAGAATGAAATTTTCTGAGAAACTAATAATTAAAAAAATTCCCATATCTTTCCAAGATTTTGGCGGACACTGTATAATTGAAAACAAATTCATTTTCTGCACCCAAATGGAATTTGTATTTTTGCGCAGAAGGTGCTCCGGATAGAGCAAATATATGTTGTTCTTATACATTTTTCGGCAGAATATAATTTGTATTATTGCTTACCAATAATCCAGGAGCAAAAATCTCGTTACTCACCTGAAACAAAAGAAAACAAAATTAGTTCGATCATCAACATCCAATAATTCCTCATTAATGTGTATTCAATCTTCAACTAACTTTTTTTTAGTTCCCCTTTATCTTGTTTTTTTAGTGGCACCAAGATTTCTTATTACCACTGAATGAACGATTTCCTTAAACTCTATCCCTACACAAATTCTGAAATTTCGAAACAGCTCACAACATAAATTCAAATCCCGCTTAACTTCATTTAAGAAAATGGAGTTCTATGTTACAATCTGAAACCAACATCAAACAAGGCACATTAAATTATTCTTAGGCCAACATTCAATAAATTATATACTCATTCCCTCAAATATTCAACAAGCCATGTACCTCCCGTCACATCCCACGTCCACCTCTTTTCATTTGTTTCAAGTTTATCTAGGCGAAAATTAGGGCTCAGTATGCTGCAATTAAAGTTTAACGATTCTACAGGATAGCGGCATCGGCGAGTTGGTAACATGCCAAGTCGCCATTATTGAAGGAATTTTGTTTCGTCCAGGAAAATTAGACTTTGCTACGAACAATAAAAATTGAGATAGGTCACAAAAGCCGTCGCTTTTCTGGCGATAACTCAGCTCCGGCCAAACTGTTAGGGGTAGATAAACATTCAGCGTATAAATCAGGCAAGGGGTATGAACAGTTTGAGGTTGATAATGGGCGTTTTAATCGATAGGTGAAAGTGGGTCGGTAGAGCTTCCTCTTAATGGGAACATGAACTCCTGCTAGCGAAAAAATGTATCACGATATCATCAATCTGTTATTGAGTGTACTTTTTAATTAATAATGATATGACATACCTTACAGTTAGCTGTGTCTTCTTACGCCTAACCCAAAATTGCTGTATTGTAAAAACCTTAGAGTTCACTAGTATTGATAGAAATAGGAATAGTTATACAATGTATCCACATCTAGTTATAATGCTTATGTTAACAAACGTCTCATGAGTTCAATAAACACTAGTGTATCAATGAAACACTAGTGTCTTATGATCATAAGATACAGTTTCAAGACAATCCAAACTGACATAATGTTATTGAGTGTACTTTTTGATTAATAATAATATGACATACCTTACAGTTAGCTGTGCCTTCTTACACCTAACCCAAAATTGCTGTATTGTAAAAACCTTGGAGTTCAATAGTATTGATAGAAATAAGAATAGTTATACAATGTATCCACATCTAGTTATAATGCTTCTATTCCCATGAGTTCAATAAACACTAGTGTATCATTGAAACACTAGTGTCTTATGATCATAAGATACAGTTCCAAGACAATCTAAACTGACATAATGTTATTGAGTGTACTTTTTAATTAATAATGATATGATTTACCTAAGAGTTAGCTGTGTCTTCTTACGCCTAACCCAAAATTGCTGTATTGTAAAATCCTTAGAGTTCACTAGTATTGAAAGAAATAAGAATAGTTATACAATGTATCCACATCTAGTTATAATGCTTCTGTTAACAAACAAACAAACAAACAAACAAAGGAGAAGGGACATCTGTCGTAGTGCATCTGTCACCATCTACTATGACAATTACTTTGAGTAGGGAATATTATAAAATCTGGTACAAAAAATTAATTGATGTTCTTATAATAAATGAAATGATTGTTGCAGTCGTTGGCTAAAACACATTTTTTTTAATCAATTATGTAGTAGGAGCATTACGATAATCATTTGGATTTTATTTTTCGGATGCACTTAGGCTTCTTGTATTTTTGATTCTTCCATAAACTGTGGTTTAAAATTTTTTCACAATTAGAAGTAGTTCACTCACCAATCTTTTTTTTTGTTTTCGTTCAGATTCCATGCCTGTTTTGTTAGTGATTCACTAGTTTACAAATTTATTTATATATATATATATATATATAAATATATATATATATATATATATATATATATATATATATATATATATATATATATAATATATATATATATATATATATATATATATATATATATATATATATATATATAAATA
The DNA here is from genome assembly GCA_018342105.1 of Gonioctena quinquepunctata. Taxonomy (NCBI): domain Eukaryota; kingdom Metazoa; phylum Arthropoda; class Insecta; order Coleoptera; family Chrysomelidae; genus Gonioctena; species Gonioctena quinquepunctata. The sequence continues at coordinate 56,487 of JAFIRS010000653.1, forward strand.
TATATATGTATATATATATATATATATAAATATATATGTATATATATATATATATATATATATAAATAAATAAACACTAGTGTATCAATGAAACACTAGTGTCTAATGATCATAAGATACAGTTGCAAGACAATTTAAACTCACATTATGTTATTGAGTGTACTTTTTAATTAATAATGATTTGGTATACCTCACAATTAGCTATGTCTTCTTACGCCTAACCCAAAATTGCTGTATTGTAAAAACCTTAGAGTTCACTAGTATTGATAGAAATAAGAATAGTTATACAATGTATCCACATCTAGTTATAATGCTTCTGTTAACAAACGTCTCATGAGTTCAATGAACACTAGTGTATCAATGAAACACTAGTGTCTTATGATCATAAGATAATGTTTCAAGACAATCTAAACTCACATAATAAACAAACTTGTTGTTATGAAAACCACATCATAACCTTCTCCAAAAACATGTTTTATACATTTTCGGCAATTGTCATAAACATCAAATGGCGAGTCTTCAATTTGGGAAAAGTTTTTGTCTTTATAACATACCAGCTGTAGATAAAAAGCAGGTCTTATTATAGCAAGTACCAACGAGTGGTGGCCCCTGACCTCCAATGCGCTGTAGCAAAAATAGAAATGGAGGGGCTAGCTTAGTCTTAACTGATTGTCGAGTCCTAGCAAGGCTATTATAGCAAATCAGATTGCACTTTGAGATGTATATGTCTCTTTGGTTGTTCATTTCAGCTGAAAGGCCACCCTTCGTTGGTCGTAATCGTTATATATAAAAAACTAAAACGAACATTTAAAAAAAAAACGACACAAAAAACCTCTAAAGAGTAAAAATTTAATATAAGTAGTAATATTTCGATCCAAGTGTCGCAAAGTGGTTCCGATAGTCAATCTGACGGGACAAAATTATTTCTCTGAATATTTGTGCGAATAAATCAGTTCGAATTCGTGTCCTGATCATAAGGATATTGAGTATTCTCAAAATTAATCCACAGGATGTTTTTTTTTAAACTGCACACACTTGTATTATAGGAATTTGAAATGGACATATCACTTTTCTTATGGAAATTGGCAACCTGTCAGATTTCGATGAAAGTTCAGTTCAAATTATTCATGTGGTCAAATTTGAATCATTACGGTGGAGTCTATACAGGAATACAGCACGAAGTCTCATTTAAAAGAAAAACAAAAGTTCAGGGGAATCTGACATTGCTCTGTCAGAAAACAACTGCATGCTAAGAGAAAGAATAATCTACTCGTCTCTAGTGGAAGAAACACTGGCAGCTAAGGTCACCGTATGGTTATTTAGGCGGCCATAAGTCAATTTCGTAGAATTCTCTGCAGGTAGAAGAAAAACAAATTCCTGACCAAGTTGAATAACTACAGAACAATAGGCTTTGACCAGACGAGCCTACCGGGTGGAGTTTTCAGTGAGTAACCCAGAGGAAAGGGGACATAGGAACCCGAAAATTCAAAGTGCGAGTCCCACATTACCGTAAGGTGTCGTCCATACAGGATTTTGCCACCCCCGCCTCCCAAAAAAAAAAACAATAGGCGACCCTTTATTTGTCACTAGAGGCAATTGGTGGAGCAGAAACATCAGTTGCACTGAGTGCATGTGTTCCTATTCAGCAGTCTTTGCGAACGTTTTCTTTAAACACTGCGTACTTTAATTATTCTGAAAAATATTAAAAACTACGTCATTAATTCTGATAATGCTGGTAAGTGGGCATATATTTGACGGCTCAATCAGTTTTCTTTTATACCTTAGTAGTTTGGAAAAACACATTACTTTTGCTTTCGATTTAATTAAAGATGATTGATGTACTTCAGGGTTCGTCCGACATATTTTTTTTTTTGGTTCAATGAGAACTTGAGAATATATATGTGAAGGATTACCAGTATATAAGCTGCATATAGCTGCGCAATATTGTATTATATAACTTTGAAATGTCTTGGTATAAAATGCAGAATTTTTCAGTCTGAAAATATTTTGATACTAATATGTATGAGATTGATGAACTCTAACATTGTTTGACACATCATCAAAGTTGGCACATCAGTGTTTTTTCATGGATAATGTTTCCATGCTATCTATTTTACTTCAACTCGCCACCAGATGGCGTTGCAACGCATCAACTTCTATACCGTTCAACCGATCGCCATGAATATTTTTATGCTATAACTCGCATAACAAGATAATGGGATAACCGAACAACAGGATAACGGGATAACGAGTTAACGGAATAACGGGATAACGGAAAACGGGCAAAGTCACAGTTTGAAGAAAAATATTTTTTAGTTATTAAAGTTGCCTTCTTCTCAACTGTACAGGGTGTTCCACGAAGTAGGACTTTTTTTACTCAATATTTAAGTCTTTTGCCTTCCTGTCGATGTAAAAAAATCAAAATCCGTTGCGGCGTTGCTTGAAATTTATTTTACTACTTTTACCACTATGGCAGGGTCGTGATGAGTAAGACATCGTTTATTAATTTATTTAGAATTCGGAAATATTTCCCCCGTATCCCATTCAAGTGGGAACATTCTTTCGTGATATATTCATTCACGGGCGCTCCAATTCGAATTTCATATTTTTTTTTTCTATCCCCTACGTGAAATTAATTTTCCCCTTTTTGCCTTCCCATCGATTCAATTATCTAACAATTCTTGATTTCGGTTGAAATCGATACTGCCAAAGGTTTTTCTTCAAAAAATAATGCCGAAACACATAACCAATTGTTAGATTTGAAAAAAAAAACTGCAGTCAAGAAAGATTCGATTGTTCATATTTTTGATCCTTTAGACTATATTCAGTTATCGAGTTCAGGTACTGATTTACCTACATAACATGGGCTATTGATCTAGAATACCTATACCTGAAGCACTCCAAAATAGAAGATTTGAAAAACAAATATTTTGAAATGAAAACACTACACATTCAAATTCCCAACATTGGCACTGAAAACTGGGTCACTTCCTACGGGACCGTGAGAAAAACCAGACACCCGCTCTAATAACTCATCAACAAAAGCGACCGAACAGTCATTAAAACATCCAAATATCCGGGAGCTACGAAAACGAAATAAACCAGAAAAGTGATGCCTCGGAGTCTGTTCGCGGAAACGTATCATTAAATCCTAATAAAGCCATCTCCGGATTCCGAACTGAGCGAACAAATAATAATCAAAACGATAATAAAGGAGCAATTACATAGATACTGGAGTAATTGTGGAAAAACTCCAGTGAGAGGCTTCATCTCGAGTTCCATTGGAACTTCTCCCAACTTATTCTTGTCGGATTGATGATAGAAAAAAAGAATTTACGACAATGAAGCTTATGATAGATTTCGATCGAAGAAGTTTACATTTCAATTGTTTCTTTGACCCCAAAAAACCTATCCATCTCCAGCAGCAAAAATATTTTATTTCCTCCGCAGATGAAGTTTTGTCATCAAGGGAAGATATGATATTTTGAAGTGAAAGTGGAGCTGTGTGCACGTGACATAACCAATAAAATATATTTTTCTACTGCCGTATTATATATACTAGGCGAATTAAATATCTGCTACCGATTTATTAATATTGTCCATCTTAACACGGATTTTGGCCAATAGAAACACGTACTTGGGGATAATCAAGTGGAATGTTTCTACATACTTGTTTGACATTTAATTTTAATTGATATTCAATCGGAACGCGTCAAAAGAACCTATAAGTATGTCGCACAGAAATTCTCGTTTTTATTTTATTATTTATTGGTCGTTGAAAAAATAGTGTATACAACGATCATGTAATGGCTATTAATACACTTGCACACGGTTTACGACACTCGCCTTCGGCTCGTGCCGTAACTTACCTCGTGCTCATTATTTGTGGAAAAACAAATCATCAGTGAGATTCTCGCCGAATGAATTGAACTTCGCCTCTTGTTTTCAATATATAATTCCTAGATATATGTGATGAGAAATGTAGGTACACAATTTTCTATTAATTATCACTAGTTTACAAAATTTAACTTTTTGTCTGTTGCCATGAATTTTATGGTTGATAATGTTCACTAATAGGATGCTTTTTTCAATTCTATCCTCAAAAAAAATTGTGCGGCTCAATGTACTTTTTTTAAATTTTTATAATTTATGCGTATTTATTCGTTGATAACGTGCATACTTTACTGTGTTGAGACTATTATCTGAAGTTTTTGTGACATGAGTAGTTCAAGGAGACGTTTTTCAAACAACCTAAATCATTTTTGCTACATTTGTGGAGAATATGTGTTTAATGATTGTAGAAAAGTTATATCAGAGTACGTTAAAAATACCTATTTTCTGTATTTTGAGATTTTCTTTGATGAAAATGACAAGTTTTGGGCTCCTGATTATGTTTGTAAATCGTGTGTTGAATATATGAGATTATAGAAAAATGGCAAAGGAAGTGCTTTTAAATTTGGAACACCAACCATTTGGCGAGAACCACAAAATCATCTCGATGACTGTTTCTTTTTTAGTATCAACATAAAAGACATACACGCTAAAGATCGAGCTAAATGGCAGTATCCGAGTACTACTTGTGTTCAGCATCCAGTGCAACATTCACCTGACTTTTCAGTGCGTGAAAATATATTTGAAACCCTTAGTACAAGACAATAAAGAACCAAACCCATCAGAAAATTATAGTGATTTTGAAGATGTATAAAATGAGCCAAAATGCTTTTCACAAAATGAGTTAGATGATCTTGTAAGAGATTTGAATCCTTCTAAACAAGCTTCAGAATTGTTGGCATCAAGACTGGAAGACAAAAATTTGTTTTCTCCAGACACTTAAATTAATTTTTATCGTGAAAGAGAGAAAGAATTACGGAGTTATTTTTCCGAAGACAACAATATTGCTTTTTGTTCAGATATTAGAAACTTGTTAATAAAAATGGATTTGAAATAATATGAGCATTTATTCATTGACAGCTCAAAACGTAGCCTATAATGCATTGTTACATTACGGAAATGAATACGGTGGGCTACCTATTGCTCACAGTACAAAGCCAAAGGAAGGATATTGTATCCTCAGCCCACGCATAAGAGAAGAGCTTTGAAGCGAAGTTTTTTAGTACTCAATGAATAATTCAATATTTGAATGAATTTTTTCTGTTCTGAACGTAGATATCTGAAACACAAAAACCAGCGCTGATAGAAAAATCCACTTATATATTTGAAATAAGCAACAGCACAAAATTTTCCGGCAACAGATGTACTGTAAACTAGTTTTATTTTTTGACATTTCCAGAAACCAATAAAAACTTTCAATTCGAATCATTCATGTGCATTTTGGCCAATCAAAACATTATTATAGTGAGAATAATGTACCTATAAAATTCCCGCGGGAATAATTTGATGTATTTTGTTTTTATTCTTTGACAACCTATCTTTTCAATTTGACGTCTGTAATCAATTCGCATGGAAAGTGAGAAATGGATCAGTTCATTATATCATTTTGCGAGGAAGTGTGTTTGTGTTTGTGAATTTAAAAAATAATCGCGAGAGTTTGATAGAGTAGAAAATAATTCTCCAGTTTTATTTCTCAATCAACTGAAAAGCAAAAAATTTTATGAACCTTCTTAGTCTTAATGATAACTGAGCTCCTAAACTAATGTGAGTAACTAATTTTGAGTCGGCGCCAAACAAACTAGCTTTTGGATAATCTGTTACAGAGTACTTAATATAGAAAGGCAAAAGTAGCAAGATGAAAAATTGACTTCAGCAAAAACGTAATTTTATTATCAACAACATCATTTGTTTTTCAATAACAAAATTTATCAAAATAAAATCACTTGATGAAATAATCCAACACTAGCAATTGAATTGGGTAAAGCGTAAAATGATGGCAGCGAGATGCACGGCTGCGTTTGGATTACTTCTTCAAAGTAATATAATGATCTTCGTTAATTGTTTGTTTGGCGCCGACACAAAATTAGTTACTCGCATTAGTTTAGGAGCTCAGTTTTCAGTTGATTTGTTCTTCGGATTAACTTTTTGTCAAAAAGTTTTATTTTTCACTTAATCAACCAATAACTATTTACTCCAGGTATCCATTATATTGTAGTACCATCAGAACTACCTATATGTGTTCCAAGTTCCAATAGAATCGGTTCACAGATGAAAAATTAATAATCCCCTATTTTTTACCCTTAGGGTTGGATTATTACTTTCCAAATCCGAAAATGACCAACCCTATCCATTAAAAAAGAATCATCTGAATCGGATAACCCAGTGAGTGGTAGAATCGGTTAACGGGTAAAAATTCAGTGGATGAACGAAAAATATCCCCTATTATTCTGCCTTAAGGGTGAATTTTTTTTTCAAATTCAAATGGGACCAACTTCGAAGTATACCCTACCCAATAAAAAAAGAATCATCGACACCGAACTACTCTGTGGAAAGTTATGCGTGATGATACATAAAAAACATATACCCGTCGACTAGAGAACCTTCTTCTTTTTTTTTCGTCGGTTAAAAATATAATCAACCACCACAAAAACTCCCAAAATCAATTCTACCAGCTATGAATGAATGGAGTCGGACCACGAATCGCAAACCTTGCCTATCATTTTGGAAACGCCATCTTGAATTCTTTAATTTTCACGTAAACCGTCATAAAAATTGTTGGTTAAATAAGACCATGAATCACAAGACTCGTTCTCCATCTTGAATTGTTGAATTTTGACGAAAAATCAATAATCTCCTATACAAAAACCTAATTTGGAATCGATTCTGATCATAAATCCAAACGCGTCTCCTATTTGGCTAATATATTCAAACAATCAAAAGGTGATGAAGCAAAAGAATTCCGTAATCAAACGGAAATTTTCCATGGAAAATTAATTCATCCCAAGTGCATGCCATAAAACAAAAATAGAGTTTTTGTATTCCGCATTATCATCTAAATGAAACAGCTTTAGTTTCAGTTCTACTAATAAATAAAACAGAAGCCGACGTTATAATTCGCTGGAGAAACGCCTCTCGTTCTTAATTCGCTAATTTATTTTATTGCAGTAAACTAAGCGTCATATTTCTTGCAGCATTATATGAGGCCGTCGTTTATCAACAGTTACTATTAAGGTAAATGGTTTCGTACTCGCGAGCGGAATGGGGATGGGCATTTTTTGTTGCGTCTCTGGTATATTCATAGCATCTGTTTCATCCATTTCTAATTGGACCAGTCACTCCTGAATCCTAATGGTAGACTGGAAGGAATTACTGGTTGGTTCAGGGAAAGGAAATGAAAAGTAAAAGCTGAAAGGAATATAACTTGCGGATATCAAATACCAACACTTGGATAATTTACTTCTTGGGTATGAGAAAAGATCAAATAACTGAATAAAGTCATCAAGGGGCCGATATGATCGGTCACAATGGGATGGTATTTACTAAAAAAAAGTGAAATACAACAATTTCGTTAAAATGTAACACTTCTCATGATTCTCTCTACCGGTGACCTTGAAAGCTGCAAACGAACGATATGACGTTTGTCAGTTTCGACTATTGTTTTCTAATTGGCTGGTAATTGCAAAATCTCATGTGTATAAGAAGTCGGGGTCTTTTAGCACTTCTAGACGAGTGTAGCCTGAAGGCTCAAATAAGTGGGCAACAGCCATTCACAAATTTGGAATTTCGACTGAACAAGGACCAGAGATCAGCCTCTAGCCCTTGCCATGATGGTGTTCCTCAAAAATGGCCGAGAAAGGAATTTTGAATACTTAATTTTTGAAAATAAACGTTTTCCATAGACGATGCAGCTTTCACTACCCAGAATAGATCGGTAAGTAGCCCATCACTCCAGAGAGCGCCTGGGACGTTTAAAGCGCGAGGGGTCGTCTATGTTGTGATCAGTGGTTCCCTAACGAGGGGGTTCTCGTGGGTTATTGAGCAATCAAATACTTCTCTAATGATACTTCTGATGGAAGGCAGATTTGAGTCTTCGAGGATCCTATCGTTCCGCACGTACCACGGAGCGTTCGTTATCATCCACAGAACCTTTATGTGGGCCCGTTCAAGAGCAGAATGCTGGTTCTGCAGGTTTGGCCCCAGGCGGCTAAGGCATACAAAATGACAGGCCTGAATTATCATTTTATAAATCATGACTTTGTTCTTCCACCAGCCTCAGAACCTGAAGCTTGGTGGAGTGAGCGCATCGAAAGCCGTACTGCTCATTTGGTAGGACATTTCTTTCCTCCACTTCTTCGTAAGCCTTTCCAGAACGATTTTCTCAGCCAACTTAGCCGAACTACAAAGAAGACTGATTGATCGATAATTTTGCGGGAAGGTCGGGTTTTGTCCCTTTTTTGCAATCATAACCACATTGGCATGTTTCCACCATCGGGGAAATATTTTAAGACGCAGTGAATTGTTAATGATGTTCAAAAGTTACCGCACCTGGTTATCCGGGAAATTCTCAACCAAACGATTAGTAATACCGTCATAACCAGGTGTTTCTTTAGGATTTGATCCTTTAATATGCACCTTGAGTTCATCCATCGAAGCTGGACGGTTGACATCATGATTGATCCAGATCATCTTCCGGATGCTTGTTCAATCTAAATCGCCTTTCCATCGAATCTGCAAAAGCTTGAGCTTTGGACTCGGAGTCGTAGCACATACAGGCCTCACCATGAATAGGGGGTTGAGTATGAGAAGTGATTTGAACATTATTGTTCTTCTTAGACAGCTTGTAAATCGGCCGCGGAAAATCTGTGAATTCTCAATAAAATACATTATTTTGAAGCTATAATCAAGTATGATGATCAAAAAGCGTTATTAAACACTACTGGACAAAATTAACGCAACAACATATAAAATCTTACAAATCGCTATAATGAATTAATTTAAATAACTTTGTGTGGACATTGGTTGCAGTAAAAGTTGAAAATAAACATTTCCGCATACTGTCAAAGTGAATTAGCTACAATATGTCTGTATAAGATTTGAATTAAAATTATTCTTAAGACCTAATAACTTAATCGTTGAAATGATCAAAGAAATAAATTATTGGTTAAACTGGGACACTAGTAGCGTATGTTGCCTGATTGAGAATTAAAAAAAAAAAATTATTTTGAATCAGTCTCTCCTTAACTCAAGTTTATCTATTTTAATCTCTTCACGTATGGGTTGATGTGAACCAAAGAAGGGTTTATTTTATGCTTTTTGTAATAGACACATTTTATTAATTCATTCTGTATCCCAAATACTGGAAGCATACCCAAGGCGAGATCTACCCAGATAATTATAAAGATATATAATTGTGTCAATGTTAGTGAAATCCCTAGTCACTCTTTGAGGAAACCCAATGATTGCATCCCTATTTTGCAAATATTGGCAATATGCCCCTGAAAAGATAAATCACTTTGGAAAAGTAATCCCAGATCAGAGATACTGCCACACCTCGCAATATTAGAGTTATTCAGTGTATATATGAAATAGTGCGGATTGGAAAGTTTAGAATAGGTCATGACACTACATTTGTCGAATTTGAAACTTAACTTATTCGTCTGTGACCATTTGAATATACAGTTAATATCATTTTGAAGTTCCATGAAATCATTTATGTCGTCAACATTTCTGAACATCTTGAAATCATCGGCATAGAGAAGACTAGCAGATGTTATACCGGTGGGAAGATCGTTTATAAACATAACGAACAATAGAGGGCCACGGTTGGATCCCTGAGATACACCTGACTCTGCCAAGAACTTGCTTGATTGCCCATCTCCATAATCAATATATTGCCATCTTTCTCTCAAATATGATGCAATGGGAAGTACAACCGGGTCACTTAGGCTGAAAGAGTGAAGTTTTTCAATGAGAATGCCGTGAATAAACTTGTTGGTGAAGATCACATCAACATAGTCCCTACTGTTCAACGCTGTGGATATTTTAATAACAAAAGCTGCTAAATTTGTTTCTATTGACTTATTTCTACTGAAATCATGTTGTTTTGTACTTATTACTTTTTGAGTGTATAGGTATATTATCAGATAAAATAAATGCATATAGTTAGGCTACACAATTCAGAATAGCTACAGGCCTGTAGTTGGGCAAGTCATTTTTATCCCTTTTTCATGTACAGGTTTCAGTTTAGATAATTTAAATTCGCCAAGAAACATTCTATTAGACAAATAGTTCGAAAAAATCATTATTGAAGGATACATGATATAATCTTTACATGCCTTGATTACATAACATGGAATCTGATCAGGACCAGCAGATTTTTTAAGTTTCAGTCTTTTGAAAGCTTTTTGATAGTGGTGAAATTGAAATTAGTGGACATTTATTCAGGATTTTACATTGATTTTAATTTTATAGCGTTGATATCATAGACTGATCTGAAGTAATTGGCAAAACCCTGCGAGATGGTGATCGGACTCATTTCCAGACTTCTAACACTTTTTGGTTTTTTACATGATTCCAGAACAAATTACTGTTATTTTTTATATTGTTTTCTAGGTTATCAATGTAAAGATATTTGTTGATGTCAATTCTCAGTTTGGAACGTGATTTATTATATTTTTGCATATAATAATCAGAAATATTTCTGTTCTTATGGTAGTATTCCTTCTCTTTCTTCTCTTTCTTCTCTTCCTTTCCTTTATATTTGAATCAAACATGTTTGGTTTTTGTTTTAGGAAAGCAGATATCAAGAATGTTATGAATTATTTCGTAAAAATAAGTGACCTGTTGATTTACACTGCAAAATCTCCTCGAGTGACCAGTCACGTCTCTAAGAAGCACACTCATTAAATTGAAATTTGCCATTTTGAAATAATACCTTCCATCACAACCTGTACAACCATTATTATAAGTATAACATTAATCTATAAATGATTCACATAGCAAGGCTGGGCGTATATTATCAATTGACACTAACGGTAGTTGCTCCTCAACCACAGATACGGGAACGTTAGCTAGAACTAAATCGGCATTCAAACAGTTATTGAAAGAACTCAAGTTATAAGAATCTAAAGGCTGCAGGATGGAGCCTGATATTATTGAATTCGGAATGAAAATATATTTAGAGCTATTGCTGCCGGGATGTTGGAGTCCGCATTATGATGAGGCGAGTATCATGTGAAAAGTATCTGTCAATGTAATCAAACAAATTGATTTATTCTGTAAATACTGATGAATTAGAATTTGGAGGTAACATTGCCAAAATAAATGATTAAAAAAAAGAAATAATGCTCATACAAAAAGATGAATATACAGTAAAAAAACGCAAAAAATTATCTAATATCTAAGATAACACTTGAGAAATGCTCAGGGAGCTATGCAAAACAAATTCCAATTAAAATATCTCCCACATGGATTTTTCGAATGTTTCCTTCAGCCCTGATGAGTATGCTTCCATTGGCCATCCAAATTTTCTGTTAGTCATACTTCCGGCAAGCATCTTGGTCCTCATTTATATAAATACCAGATTTCCTGGATTTATATACTTCAGATCTTCTCAGAAAAGTGACAAACCTCACAATAATAGTTCTAGACTTTATACTGAACAGTTTACCAATCTTATATATGTCGTTTATGTCGTTTTATAACGAATTAGTGTTTACAAATCTGAAAAAACTATTTGAAAACATGTTTTGTTCTTTGTAAAATTCAACAAACTTTTGGGTAGTGCCACCCGCTTAATTTCAGGAAAACTTTGCCAATTGCCGAATGCAATGAACATTTAACTCGCCTTTAAATAAAGTAGAATGTTGAACTGATTATGTGGTGAATGTATACATTGCAGGCTCCCTGAGATAGATATTCGATTTCAAAAGCAAGAAAACAACTAACCTTGTTATATCCAAACTGGTGATTAATTCAGAACTAGTTGACTTCATACTCTGCTTTGAGGAACATCATAATTATCAGAGTCACTTGTAAGAAACAAACGACACAAACAGTATCGAAAAGGGAAACATTCGCAATTGAATATTGTTTTGAAAAATAATATCACGACCATTGTAGTGATTCAGACATTCAGAACACGTGAACTGAACACTGTTGCAAGCAAGATTCTGCATGCACGGTTTGCAAAGCTGTCGACGAGTGAATAATCATTTTCTCATTGATAACTTTGTAATTTAGGCAGCACGCAGTACAATCAAACGGTATATTCTCATTTTCCCAAAATCACACTCTGGTTCATTTGAATTGAGAAACAAACGAGAACATCGAGTAGTCCGGAGATTGGCATTATGAGGGTAAAGTTTAACTAACACAAGTTCGTCGAGTAATCCAGCGGTAACCAAACAAAGGAATTTTTGTATGATATCTTTATATATATATATATATATATATATATATATATATATATATATAATTCTACTGTACGTGTGTTGTCACTGCACTCCTCCTAAACGGCTGGACCGATTTGGATGAATTTTTGTGTATGCGTTTGGGTGGCGTCCTGGATGGTTTAGATTCACAAATCATCCCCTTAAATGTTAAGGGTGGTCCACCCCTTTTTTTTAATTTTTCAGGCATTTTTTGTTTTTATTATTTTATGATACAGCATTCAAAAATACATACAACCCTGAATTTTCATCCTTCTACGATCAACCCCTATGTTTTTGACAAGATTTTTATTATTATTTTGTAATGACTTAGAATAAAAAAATTCATATTACTCTTAATTCACCCTTCTACGATCAACCCTTATTTTTTATTTTTTTTATGAAAACGGGATAACGGAATAACAGGAATAACGGGATAACGAAAAAACGGGAAAACTGGATAACGGGGTGACAGGATGAGGAAATAACGGGAAAACGGAATAACGGGATAAATAAAAAATGGGATAACAGGAAAACGGGATAATTGGAAAACGGGAACAACGGAATAACAAAAAAACTGGAAAACGGGATGACAGGATAAGAGGATAAGGGGAAAACGGGAAAAAAATGGGATAACAGGAAAACGGGATAACAGGAAAACGGGATAACAGGAATAATGGGAATAACGGGTTAACGAAAAAACGGGATAACGGGATGACAGGATAAGGGGATAACGGGAAAGGGGAAACGGGAAAACGGGAAAAGGGATAACGGGGTAAAGACAAAAAGGGGTAACAGAAAAATGGGATAACGTTAAGGGTGGTCCATCCCTTTTTTTTTTTTTAGACAGAATTTTTTTATGATACAGCATTCAAAAGTACATACAACCCTAAATTTTCACCCTTCTACGATCAACCCCTATGTTTTTGGCAAGATTTTTATTTTTATTTTGTCATGACTAATAATAAAAAAATTCATATTACTCTTAATTCACCCTTTTACGATCAACCCCTATGGTTTATTTTTTTTTAGGAAAACTGGATAACGGGATAACAAAAAAACGGAATAACGGGATGACAGGATGAGGGAATAACGGGAAAACGCAATAACGGGATAACAGGAAAACGGGATAACAGGATAACGGGAAAACGGAACTAACGAGATAACAAAAAAACGGGAAAACGGGATAACAGGATGACAGGATAAGGGGATAAGGGGAAAACAGGATAACGGGAAAAAGAAAAAATGGGATAACAGGAAATCGGGATAACGGGAATAACGGGATAACGAAAAAAACGGAAAACGGGAGAAGGAAAGGGGTAACGGGAAAAGGGGGGTGAAGACAAAAAGGGGTAACAGGAAAATGGGATAACGGGATAAAGTTAAGGGTGGTCCATCCCTTTTTTTTATTTTTTAGACAAATTTTTTTGTTTTTCTTTTTTTATGATACAGCGTTCGAAAGTACATACAACCCCAAATTTTCACCCTTCTACGATCAACCCCTATGTTTTTGGCAAGATTTTTATTTTGTCATGACTTAGAATAAAAAAATTCATATTACTCTTCTACGATCAACCCTTATTGTTTATTTTTTTTAGGAAAACTGGATAACGGGATAACGGGAATAACCGTGAAAACGCAATAACGAGATAAATAAAAAACGGGATAACAGGAAAACGGGATAACGGGATAACGGAAATAACGGGATAACGAAAAAACGGGATAATGGGATGACAGGATAAGGGGATAACGGGATAACGATGTACAGACAAAAAGGGGTAACAGGAAAATGGGATAACGGGAAAATTTTCGGGAAAAACATTCTAGGGAACATAGAAATTTTATATATATATATATATATACACTGTGTCCGTAAAGTATGGAACAAATTCATTTTTAGCTAAACAGGTCATTTTGAGAAATAATCCTGAAACACGTCGATTTTTGATGTTAATTTACCGTATTTTAAAATAATAATCTAATATACAGGGTGAATTACGTTCGAGTAATGACGTCACCGTAATTTTTTTTGTCTCAATTTTCGGATTACTCTAGCTGAGCTGATTCCAAAAATGTATCACATGTTGATTCCAATTGGTACAGGGTGGACAAAAATACAATAGTTTTGTGTGTGCTCATAAAGTAACGCGTAACATTCTTTATTAGGTAAATTAATAATATTATCAAAAATATTTATTGTCTAGCGGCAATCGGTTTAAATGTAACACCCCGTAGTTTGCTACATGTTTAGAGTAATAAAAATGAGCTGTTTCCAAACATGTTTGGTACTTGTGGTCTAGCAGACAGAATATGACAAAAAATATTTCTTATCTATTTATAAAAAACATAGTCGTCTACTTTTTTGGGAAATGTCATTATTTGTTTAGTAATTTATTGATGTTCAGTGACAGTTTAGTACTACAATATTTTTGGTATTCGTGAATATTCGAATGATTGCTTAGATTTAATTGGAAGTAGAAATGGAGTTAAGTGTAAAACAAAGAATTGAAATACTTATGATGATTGGGTATGGAGACAGATCGCGAACTCAGATGGAAGTGTGCAATTTGTTTAATGATAAATATCCAGAAAGACCTATAACGCGTTCAACAGTCAGTAAGATTGAAACGAAATTTCGAGAAATTGGTAATGTTGAAAATGTACGCAAATCAGGTCATCCCCCTGCAAATGCTGATACAGCATTAGATGTTTTACTGAGTTTTGAAGAAGATGCGCACACTTCTGTTCGTAAAGTTAGTCGCTATATCGGTGTTAGCAAAACAACGGTACACAAACTATTGAATCTTGAAAAATGGCATCCTTATAAAATCAAACTTGTGCAAGAATTAAACGAAGATGATCCCGATAGAAGACTCCAATTTTGCGAAGAAACGATGGATAAATGTCACCGAGACCCTCTCTTGATACAAAACATTATTTTTTCTGATGAGTCCACTTTCATGTTAAATGGTGAGGTTAACCGTCAGAATTGTAGATACTGGACAAAAGAAAACCCCCACTGGGTGCGTGAGCATCATACACAATACCCTCAAAAGGTAAATGTATGGGCTGGAATTGTACGAAATCGAATCATCGGACCCTACTTTTTCGAAGGTAATTTAAACGGGGCAACGTACCTTGAGTTTTTAAGGGGGTATCTCGTACCTACTTTACGTAATTTGTTTCCCAGCAGACGTAATCCTGGAGGTTTTGATGAAAGTTTATGGTTTCAACAGGATGGTGCACCTCCACATTATGCTGTAGATGTTAGAAGGTACCTAGATGAAATTTTTCCGAACAGGTGGATTGGTAGACGTGGACCCACTGAATGGCCAGCGAGGTCACCAGATTTAAATCCTTTGGATTATTTTCCGTGGGGCCATCTGAAGAATGTTATTTATAAAACGAAACCAGCAAATATTGCAGATGTACAAGAGAAAATTCGAACAGAAATAAACAATATTACGCAAGAAACCATACACAAGGTTCTACAAGAATTTGTACACCGTTTGGGTTACTGTCAAATACAGCAAGGGCTGCAGTTCGAACATTTATAAAGTCATGTATTCCAGCATATTCTGTCCGCTAGACAATAAGTATTTTTGATAATATTGTTAATTTGCCTAATAAAGAATGTTACGCGTTACTTTATGAGCACACACAAAACTATTGTATTTTTGTCCACCCTGTACCAATTGGAATCAACATGTGATACATTTTTGGAATCAGCTCAGCTAGAGTAATCCAAAAATTGAGACAAAATGGGGGTGTTCCATTTAAAAAAATGACGGTGACGTCATTACTCGAACGTAATTCACCATGTATATTAGATTATTATTTTAAAATACGGTAAATTAACATCAAAAATCGACGTGTTTCAGGATTATTTCTTAAAATGACCTGTTTAGCTAAAAATGAATTTGTTCCATACTTTACGGACACAGTGTATATATATATATATATATATATATATATATATATATATATATATATTAGCGGACCCGACAGACGTTGTCCTGTCCAAATTTATATATATATATATATATACATGTTCTAACTTATTAAGGACTTTCCGTGATTATTTCAAAAGAAAAGCCCTTCTACTTTTCAACGGACTAGTGCAATGAATTAATTGGCACCCTGTACACAGGAATGATTTGAGGCAAATATGTGAAACTGCTAGGTCAAGTGGCAATCTACGAAAGAATGATTCATCTGTTGTGATAATCCCATAAGAACTTGAAATTCATTGGAACATAACGTTGATTTCATTTTCAAAATTGACGCATTACTGAAAAACTGATGACGCATTCTAAGCCGCGGTGTCTTCCAGCATAAACAGCCATTAAGAAGTTTTCGAAACTCCAGTAACGCGTAAGCTGACAACGGATCATTACTGTCGAGTACTCCGCATGCTATCAAACACAAGAATAATGATAGGTACAGTGAAAATGGATTCACGTCAGGTTTTATAAATGTTTCCGTGCGGGTGAGTAATTAAACAAAATAATTTCATACTGATGATTGACGGTAGCAGTGAGAGTATAATTATACTAGTCGAGTTAGTTTGTGGATGACTTGATATTGCTCGAAACTGTGGAATAATGCAAATTAAATGAGTTGATGCATTGATATTGAGGAGACAGAAAGAATGATGATTGTATCAAAATCGCATCAGTTCCCGATGTGGAATTTTGTATAGTCAGGAAGATATGTTACTCTCAATCAATATATTCTTTCTATAGTCATATAGTCCAGTTGGAGCAATGGATTATCTTTCAAAGACCCATTTTTTCGGTATATCAAAATGGGACCTTTGCAGGTCGATTTCTTATGTTATTCCACACATGGAATGGAAAACTACGACACGCCAGCGTGGTCGTGACAAAAGTTACAGGAAAACACGAAAAAAATTGGAATATTCTAAAAATCAAAATGAAGGCGCTATAACTCCTAGTATAATGGAGTTGTTCAGAAAATTCTTTCACTGTTCGAAAGGCCTATTCAGGTACTTTCTGAAATGGCTCATAGAAAATTCGAAACACAATATTCATTTTCCAAAAATGAGCATTATTTTGTTCTGTGACTGAATTTTCAATAAAATGTTATTTTTTCAACACGCTGACAGTCACCCATAGTTCATCCGAATGAGATTGTTTTTTCACCAAAAACTGCGCACTTTACCAAGCAACATTTTATGACGGTGTCCTGTCCAAATTAATGAATTCTCAAAAAAAAAAACCTGAAAACTCTCGTCCAAGTAGAATTTCTTTTTTTCCTACATTTTTCTTTCTGTTGTTCCATCAAGCTTATGCTTCTGAGTTATCCCGTTATTTCGTTTTCCAGTTATCCCGCTTTCCCCTTATCCCGTTATCCCGTTTCCCTGTTATCCTGTTATCCCTATCATCCCTGTTATCCCTGTTATCCCTGTTATCCTGTTATCCTGTTACAAACAACAAAAAATATTATGTTTGATCATATATTCTTGAAAACTTTTCCAGGACAATTTTTTTTCCAATATAACAGATTGTGGCATATTTTTATCTATACGTCCATCTAGCTATGGCAGTTTTGCGTCATAGGTTCAAAACTAAATTTGGAAATTATTGATAGTTCAAGAATGAAAAAACCATTGAGTGCCACTAAAATTTAGAAACCTCAGATAATTTGAAGGAATACAATGAAATTATAGTCATATATCCCCAATAATCTGTTATCTAATAAAAACATTATATGTACACTGGATTTTATACATAATGCGGAAAATTTCAATAAATACCTAGGTTCTCTACAGGATTCTAGAAAGTACGCTGACTTGGGATTCCATTGTGATGGTGGTTAACAGACGACGGATCCCCTCAGAGCTTCGTAGGCAGAAGCCGAATTTCAGATACATAACATTCCGAGATGGCTAACCCGTGAACCTTTCGAACGAAAATTAAGAAATGTTAAAATCAGAACCTTCGATATTTCAGTTATGCAAAAACCTCAAGGGTAGAACGAGATGGCATGGAAGTTTCATAAAACAAAAATTACTGACATACATCTCCTGACGGTCACTACAACAAATACCCACTGTATGATATGACATTCTAATGAATACAAATTAGTACTTCCATAGTACTAATTACATGTTCCAAAAATATAATCAAATCTGAATAATGAATGTTTTACAACTGACAGTGAGTTGTAACAATTTTCTGAAGCCCCTGTAAAAAGGAACTAAGATTTCAAGAATCTAACAATTTCAAAATGACTTTAAGATGCACTACAATTTTTCCAGATGAAATAATCTGTTTAAACCCGTTACAAAATAGCTTTCTCCAATCACAGTGTATATATCAAATATTTTTTTTAAATTTAACAATCTAAGGCAATTAAGAAAACTATGGTGAACAAGTATCATTCCAAATCAATGGTGAGAAAGTTTTACAATTTATGAGAGTCAAATGCTTTATACCTACTCTGGAACAAAATATTTATTTGGAACTCTTATCAATTGAGAAAAAAAAACCACGAAAAGAATTAATATTGGTTCGATGAGCAAGTGTCATTCACCGACACTGGATGGAGGATAACTAAAATTTGCTAAGTCTTTAGAGATACTAGATACAATAGATCAAAATCTTGCGGTATGTATTTCGCCATGATGGAAGCCTAGTTTTTATTTATAATACAGATAACTGGAGATTCCATAGATCAGTTCAAAAGTCAAGGTTAATTCAATTTATGTTTTGAAAAAAAATTACGAATTTCCATACCCAAATAAGTGGATTAAAATTTAATATAAAACATTTTCAGTTTGTATAGCGATTTCTTAGAAGAATCAAAAAATGCCATTCAGTTTAATAATAGTTGAAAAAGATTCAATATTCCGAATTAAAACAAATAACAAATTATAGCTTACCAATTTGTCACTGTTACAGTTGATGGTTCCAACACACAATTTCAATCGGATTCTAAATTTCTTATTATTAATTATCATTTACTTTCTCTCTTCCTAGTTATTATTAAGTTATTATATTCAGTTATTGAATACCGACTGTTCTCTAACGCGCACTTGATTTTAAATAAAACAATTTTCTCGTTCCGATAATTTTCTAACACTGTTAAGTAAACATTTCAATTATTTCTATGTTAACTGAATTTTAATCGGATTACTCAATTGACAGACTGACGTAGGTGACTGAGCTTGGTTGCGGGAATGAGGATGATTTTTAGTTCTCAATCTGTTTTATAAGCCGCTAGTGATGACGCTTACTGCGTAATTTTCTAATTTTGTCTCCCACGAAGAAGGGTAGGATGATAGCTATTAGCGGATACTGATGGATTCCATATCTTCAACTCATACTGTTAGACTCTGGGGAAGATCAAGAACCCCAATTTATTACGTCCTATGATATGTTTATTTGCTGCATATATAGGGTTAAAACACATAGAGATCGTTATTTTCACTCAGCTGGGCTTAATTTCCAGAATTTTCTTTGTTCGCGGAGTAATTAATGACCCTTTAGCGGAAGTCGTCCAACTGTTTTTTATTTTTATAGGTCATAAATTTGAGATTTCTATATTTTTTTTGGATGGACAATTTATTACTTCATGATGTGATTTCAAGCTCCATATGGAAGAAAATAGTGTATATGCATTTTTTCAACCTTCTCAGTAAAAATTATTCGTTAAAATACCTGTTCATATTGGAGTTGGCCATTTCTTTCCATATACATTCGTTATGTTTATATATGAATATTCTTTGGGCATAAGAGTGGTTTGGCTGCTGGCCAATCAGGTGATTACTGACAAACAAATAACCTCCCATGTTATCACCTATCACCAACAAGGAAAATTTGAAGCGCTAGAAGCGTTCTACAGAACACAACATACATTAAGAATTGATACACATCGCAGAATACTTTTGAATTTTAGGAATAAAATGAACATTGTAATTGAATGAGTTAAAGAACATTTTTCACATCGAAACCTCAATTATATTCATTGTTCAATTCAAGTATGGAAATGATCGACAGAAAATGAACTTTTCTTTGTCCCCATTTCTATATTCCAAAAAGTGTCAATTATACGAAAACATTATTTATAAACCAACGTGAAATGTGTACCTCCGAATGAAAACAAATAATCCAATAAACCACACCGTAATTGGCCCTCATTTATATTTCATGAGCGAGAAAAAGGGGAGTTTTCCTCGAAACCTCAAGTTTGATATTAAACTCGTGGCCGCTTCGCGCGCACACATCCCCTATCGGAGCGGACGAAAAGTTGCCCCGCACAATTCGATCAAAGATTAAAAACTCATTACTAGCAGAAAATATTTATTGCTTCCTGCAGCCGAACCGATTTCGAACACGTTATCGTCTTAAATCATATAGCAGCCCGAATGTATTTTTTAGCAGTTCAGGAAGCAATGACTATAAACTAAGGGGAGTGATGATAGCTGAGTGCATAGAACAATCGAAAATACCACTTTTGTTATTTGCTGATTCGTCAGAAGGGGAATTCCACAAGCGTATTCGTTTCCTGTATACATGAATAGAAAAATAATAGTTAAAAAAAACTAAAAAACACGCTTTTATAGAAAACCAGACTAAAAAATAGAAAATAAGAAAAAAATGCATTTTATTTAAAAAAAGCCTGGGGTGCATGGTATCGCCTCGGTGTGTAATGTACTTTATAATCATTGATACCATGCACCCCACGCTTTTTTTTAAATAAAATAATTTTTTTTCTCATTTTCTATTTTTTTAGTCTGGTTTTCTATAAAAGCGTGTTTTTTTGTTTTTTTAAACCATTATTCATTTCCTACTTTTCAGTGTGGTTTATTTGTAAAAGCGTGTTTTTTTAGTTTTTTTTAAACTATTATTTTTATAATTTTTTTGCAAATTAAAAAATGGAATAATCTTATCAAATTAGCTAATCATAATCTCTGACCCCAAAAACCCCAACATACCAATTTTGAATAGAATCAGACCATAATCACAAAACTCGGCCGCCATTTCAAAACTGCCATCTTGAATTTTCCAATGTTCACAAAAGAATCATAATATTCGACCCCAAAAACCCTCACATACCAATTTTGAATAGAATCAGACCATAATCACAAAACTCGGCCGCCATTTTAAAGCCGCCATCTTGAATTTTCCAATTTTTACAAGAGAATCATAATATTCGACCCCAAAAACCCCCACATACCAGTTTTGAATAGGATGGCTGGTCAGGTTGACGAGAGTCTTATCGATATCTGAAGTCAAGCAACGTCGGGCGTGGTTAGTACTTGAATGGGTGACCACCGGACAAGGAAGTTCCACGTTAAATGTCCTAACAACTGTAGCGTAGTAGCATATTCGCTGCTGCAGGCGTCTTATCGATGAGCACGAGATAAGACGATAGATAAGCCGTCCTTCGGAGGGGACGTTAAGATGTCGGTCCCGAGTTCATGGATGTTGAGCTCGTTAAAGATCCCTACCTCTGAAACAACAGAGGATTCGGCAAAATTTCCGGTTGGGAGGAGTGTGCTCACCGGCGTCGGTGTTTAGCCTTGGTAGCAGAAATAGGCCGACGTTAAAATGAAGGGAGGAAAGGAATAGAATCAGACCCTAATCACAAAACTTGGCCGCCATTTTAAAGCCACCATCTTGAGTTTTTCAATTTTTACAAAATAATCATAATATTCGACCCCGAAAACCCACACATACCAATTTTGAATAGAATCAGACCATAATCACAAAACTCGGCCGCCATTTCAAAGCCGCCATCTTGAATTTTTCAATTTTCACAAAAGAAACATAATATTCGACCCCAAAAACCCCCACATACCAATTTTGAATAGAATCAGATCATAATCACAAAACTCGGCCGCCATTTTTATTATGTAATTATGTACACCTGCCAAATTTCAAATCATTCGGACGTCTGGAAGTGGGTCAAAATCGCGCCCAAAGGAGTCGGTTACAAACAAACAAACATACAAGTGAAGCTAATATAAAGCGTGTAAAAAAAAGAAAACATTATCAACTCGGAACCTCCGAAAATTGTTCTTCATCTATGTGGAAAACGAACTTTTTCAAAGCTTTCTTTATGGATATTCCCAACTACAGTGTGAAATATGAATTCATTTCTGTTTCTTTGGAATGTAGGCAACAGCTATCTATATACTATTACAAAACTGTAATTGTCTGTTTGTTTGTTTGTTCGAGCATCTTGCAAAAACGATTGGACCGAGTATATTGGCTATCTTATGTATAATATAAAACAAGAATTAGCTCTGAGCTCATTTCCCAAGGGCAGAGTTTTTTTTGACACATTCGAAAAATTGCACAGCGCATCGCTGACACCTACGGGCTGCCATACTTGCGCTGTCCTATTCTTCATAACACTGGCTTACTCCTCAAAAAGTTTTAGCTTTGAGCTTATCATAGAATCTCATTATATTGAGATATACTGCAAGTATAGAACACTACGTTCGCCCCATACAAAAAGTAATAGATTATTTTCAAAGTATTTCAGAGGAAAATGTGTTGAGTAACATGAGTGGATAAATAAAATAAGAGAAATTCCCAGCTCGATCGCAAAAGCGCTAGGTAAAGACCTGTTTAAGAGCACACATGTCACTGTTTTAGGCGAAGCTCTAAAACTCTCTTGGCCAATGCAGGAGGCGACATTACACTCATAAAACGTAACGGTGGCTGGAAATCTGCTACCGTAGCAGAAGCACATAAAGGAGACAGTTTGAATAACAAAAGTGAGATTTCTAATAAAAATTTGAATCAAACAAATCAAAATATCCGATACAATTTTGGAATCAAGTTTTCAAGAAATATCTAGCGATTCTGAGAAGCATCAAGCTGAAACATCTTCAAGAATTTAAATTGGGAGTAAATGTTCAAACTCCAACATCAATCATTATTCTAATAAATCAAATTGTTTTATAATGAATTATTATTACTTAATTAAAAAATTCTTCAAAAAGTAATGTTTCATGTTTTTTTCTGTGAATAATTTTTGCAGTGAAAAAAATACTTCTTTTATGGTTATAACAAAAAATTAACTGGCAGCGTTTGAATTTGCTAGCCGGAAACTATACTCTGTTTCCTAATGTGAGAGAGTGATCAAATGTAAATTTGCAATGACAAAACCCATTAAACAACAAGATTGGATGGGGAAATGAAAGAGAAGATAGGAAGAGTAGGAAATTCATTCATTCTTAGGAAAAATTGAAATACTGAAAAGGATAAAAGAAGTGGTTGGAATAGTTATTTATTATTTGAGACGGTAAAAAAATGCTTCACCTGTGAGTGGAAAATGTGTAGATCCACGAGCAGGTAAAGCATTTTTACCGTCATGTGTAATATTCCATTTTATTCTTGAGCGGAAATATTTAACACAAATTGATGAAAAGGAAGCAGTTTTAATTATTATTGGGAGTAAAATTGGATTGATCGCTGTACTGTTTACGGTTGTTATGGATTTTGTTTATAGCAACGCGACTTGTTTCGACTTTTATCGAGGGTAATATCATAAGAGCTAGGGGATCTATCGCTCAAATTTTTGAAATTTTCGAGAAGGCATTTTGCCTGGAAATTTTACTGATGCGGTCTTATTACCTGATTGAACTTGCAATGATAGTTTTAAAGAATTACGTATTTCAGTTATTAAAGACGTACACACCCCGAATCCGTCCTAAATTAGGGTCACCTTAATTTGCATAACAATAGAAAGATGAGTTCTGTGGATGAAATTTATGTGTCAGCGGCGTAACAACAGATAGTTTATTAGAGTGATAAGTATAATAATAACACCGGCACACAAAAAAAAAAAGTTGTCTGTGCACCGGGCGCCACCTATCTACGGGCATGTTTTTCGACCCGCTGAACACGAATTTAAAGTCAGTTTAGGCCGTCCGGGCTTCAATTTTGAGTAAATTGCAAAAAACCCCAAAAAATAGCGAAAATTCGATGTTTTGCAAGAAAAAAAATTTTGAGATCTAATGCAAGCATAATTTTCATGTATTTTGATCTGTTAAATACTAATTTCGATCGTACTTCAATCATAAACCGTTTTAAATCTAAAAAAATTGTAAAAAATCATCAAAAATTACAAAAATCGAAGAAAATTGGGATTTTGTTTTAATCTATCTGAAAACGTTCTGCGGTTTTTTACCGGCTGAAACTCCCCACAAACGTAACAAAATTGATCAGGACTCTTATTGCATAGATGGGAATTGCTTCTTGTAATAGTATACTCTCCAGTAGCCAAGTTTTCCACTACTGAAGAGCTGCAGTCGCTGGATGACGACGCCTGCGGGCCTGCTTTCTCACCCTGACCAGACGCCGATACTGGGTTTCCGAATCCCTGCACCGTAAAGTACTCATCACTTTTACCTGCCATGACGGCACACACGCCGTTAACCCAGGGACTCTGCCAGATGGTTCTGTTGCCCACCGTCACCCCGAGGAGGTGCCCTGGTTGCAAGTACAAGCGATCATGCAATGAAATGAAGTCTGCACTTCGAAGAAGTTGAAATTCCAACACGATGACAAATTTTACTAAATAAAGGAAAAGGTGGAAAAGAGGTATCCACATCGTAGATCATTTGAGAATGAAACAGTACAATACCCTCGAAAACCGTTAAAAATTCAATTTGTGTACATTCTTGGATCTTAATCTTGTATTTTAGAAATAAAAAATACAAGAAATTTATTTAATTGTGTTTAAAAAAAAAAACCATTTTTTCAGCAGCAATTTTCTGCTATTTTATCGGTTTTTTGCAGTTTTATGAATGTTTGAGGGGACTATGGGCCAAATTTATTGCAGAATCAGAATTTTTTATCTTGTCAAAATATCAAAATTTCGCTATTTTTGGGGTTTTTTGCAATTTACTCGAAATTGAAGCCCGGACGGCCTAAACTGACTTGAAATTCGTGTTCAGCGGGTCGAAAAACATGCCCGTAGATAGGTGGCGCCCGGTGCACAGACAATTTTTTTTTTGTGTGCCGGTGTAATTATACATGATTATAATTATAGAGATAGGCAATTATTTCAATATGAAGTAGATAAAAACTTATATAAAAGTAACAATAATATGAAAATAGATCAATTGGAATAAATAATAATATTTATAAAAAACTACTATTTACAATATGACTTAATTTTTAAATTTTAGCCATCATATTCCGAGTAGTCCGATGAACTATCATCGTTGGGGTCCAGAGAAATAATATAAGTTTCTTCTACTCCAATCACATGTTTGACGCACTTACTCTATTTTTCGCAATCCACTGTCATTATTCAATCTTGCAAGGGGTTTTTGACGTCTCTTATTTTGAAAGTAGTGTTATGCCTTGCTACAAACCCTTTTACTTGCGCCCACACCAATTCATAGTGATATGGCGGAAGGCGAAGTACCGTTATATTCCGCTTTGAAGCGATTTCGTCGACAAAAAAGTTCGTACTAAGTAATTTATTCAACTTTACAATCTCTAGTAGCTCCTTTTTCAGCATATCTTCGAGAAATGGCTTTTTATTCAAAGTAAACCAATTAATGATGTCATTTTTTTGCAAAAAGACTTTGATATTTTTTCGGATTTTCTTGAGTGGTAGCTGGCATTATCCATAACTATAACATACCCAGGAGGAATAAGATCTAGCATTTGCTGAAAGTATTCTTCAAAAACATCGGCATTCATGTCTTCATGATAGTCTCCAGTCAGTTTTGATTCAAATGCTACTAAGCCACCATCGACAACTCAATTTTATTACCAATGTGAGTAATTATTAATCTTTTACCTTTTGCCGAGGGTGCTTCTATTCCAGTGGACCATCCTTCCATGAAAGCTTACCTCGTGCCTTATTTTACCAACGGTATATCCTTCGTTTAACCAAGTTTCGTTCATATAATATATATTCCTGTTTTCCCTTCGAAACTGTCTTAACAGCCCTCAAATATCGTCGTCGCCAGCAGATTATTTCGTCTCTATTAAAAGTGATTTTCTGTTTTCAATTTTTTTATAACGAAAATGTATTTCCTTCCAAGTTTTCCACGCTTTCTTCCTACCCATGGCTGGAAAGAAATCATCCTTTTTCACTTCAGACATCATTTTGTTCAAGGTAGATATTCCTTTTTTTAAGTAAAACGAGTGTATGATTCTTCTGATGGCAGTCTTTTCATCCTCATTTATTACAGTTTCTTTTCTTCCTGTTCTTCTCCTGATGGGACCGCGTTTATCCTCGTGTTGAGTTTTGGTGGCAAACATCGTTGAACACATTGAGAATAATAATTTTCTCATTTTTAGAAAGCGCACTTTTACTAATACGTTTCTCAGCAACAAATTCAGACATTTTCAAGAACGAACTTTCAAAACAACTGCCCAAAAGTAACTGAACAATTCAAATTTTTGAAACACTGAGGCACAGGTAGGTGAACTACATGTGCCTCTACCTAAGCTTATAATCGTTTTCTTACAAAAACCCTCCATTTGTAAAACAAATCCGACCATATTGTTATTTCTCATCGCAGGGACGGATTTATATCTACATTATATTATTTGTTGAAAAAAACCCTTGAAGGAAACGATTCAGGTACGTGAATGTAAATTTATTGTTTGATTGTACCTGGAACAGGAAATTACAGAGCATACTCAAGCGTTGTCCCTTGTTAAAGGCTAATCATATCAATATATCTTTGAATCAACTTTACAGGGTTATTGGTTATATTTGGACCAGATACCCTCCTTATTTGAAGAGCTAGAATAATGGTTAAATTAGAAAAGTTGTAGCATTTTGTCTGAACCGCCAGGAAGGAAGTGTTAATAGAAAAATAATTGAACATCGCATTAAAAAGTAATGATATAAACTTTTATTTTTTCTAATGGGACACCCAGTTTGTAATTGCATTTTTGGGTTCTCCGGAAAATTCTAGATATGTTTCATTCATGATGTCTCTTACCTATTTGCACATTTCTATCTTAGGTTTTCAAAAACTATCCAATGACATCAACTTTAGATTTTACCTCGTACGCCTATGGAATACGGCAAATACGGCTCGGTTTTACAGTTTAATAATGATTTATAACTCTCTCACATTAGAAAACAGAGTATAGTAATTTCACTCCGTGTAATTTCCGCTTTAGGTTACCGTACCAAGAATTTACAAGACGTGTACTACGAGTATTATCACCACCACCCCTTAACTGGTACGACTGAATTTTTTGTAACGAAAAAATTAACATATATCCTCCTGTCTTCCCTTCTTGGCCTAGCGATCATCATTGTTTGCAAGAGCGCCTGTGGGATGGCACATGCTGCCGCTATAGCTTCGTCGGTATATTTTTGCGCGACGAGTCAGTTTTTGTGGATATTTCTGAGTTTGAGCGTTGTGTCTGATATATTGTACCCCAAGCAGGCACGCGGACACCCAGAAGGATTCGCGTGATACAATATACGACCGCTGGGCGTTGCAAAAAATGTGCCGCGACGAAAAATACCCCGCTCTCTCTTGTTTGTCTCGATGCGATCGGTTATCTCGCAGTGGGATGAATGATTGAAAAATCTCCGGGGTGTCTTATCCGGCCTATTCCATAGATTATTTTCCGTTCAATCTACTCTTGGACGATGGATACTCTCGATTTCCTTCAGGGCGAAATCACGTGAAGATGTAGAATATATCATTCATGCAATGATGAAAAATTGGGATATTCTGGATTTTTCACCGGAGATGTAATCAGAGAGACATGAATTGAACTTCCAATTGAATGAAATTACGATTAATGAGATGCTCAGTGAATATAATGATTTGCATATCCTCACTCGCTGCCACCCACAGTGTGACATAATGTTATTTAACGAGCAGGTATTACTCAAGAGCATAGAAGGAAAATAAGAAAAAGAAGAAGAAAAAATAGAAGAAGAAGGTTTATTTTTTATATAAGGATACATTAGTACAAGTCGGTGGTACAAATGTAGAGGTATGGCAAATCTGAACAGAGAAGATAGTAAAAGAAGTAAACAATGAACAAGCAAAGATCCAAAAAAATGTAAAAAGATTAAAAGCTATATACAATACATACAATCTATATACAATATATTCTTTATACAAGCATATCAAACATATAGGATCAGCTAAAAAAAAATTGTTTTCACTGAGGTTGTGGCAACATATTCCTCTGTACTATAGAAACATTGTTCAATTAGGTATTCCTTGATGTGCTTATTGAAAATTGGCGATGGTATACGGTAAAATATTGTATAGATTGACATCAAGTGAGTTCTTTGAGGATTTTTGTAAATTCAACCGGGAGATTAGCCCAATCTTTATGATTATGTATTTCCAGGAGAGTTTGATATATGAAGGTAGGAGGTAATGTCATGATGCTCAGACTTTTGAAGAGGGGCCTGCAGGTATCATGGTAACCCGCATTTGATATACTTCTAACTGCACGTTTTTGAAGCATGAAAACTTTTGCAACGTGGGAGGAGATGCCCCAGAGCAGTGAGAGAATGAAAGAATGCATGGTAAGCAAAGAGAAGAGTTTCAGTACTAGCAAAGTGTTTCAACTGCCGGAGTAATGAAAGATATTTAGAGAGCGTCATCAAGTGTGATTCCCAATGAAGTGACAGTTTTTTCCACAGAGATATTTTCATTAGTTGAGAAAATTATTTTGTGTGTTTTTTCTTTATTCCGTTTCAGAATATTTGAGTTTATCCAGCATTCAGCTGGACTGTCTGCTGAGTGTCATGCAGGCGATTAAATTCTGACAGTTGTCGTCTGAGCACAGGATAGATATGTCATCAGCATAGATGACGCATTTGTAGGGTAGTAGATCATAGAAGGGATCATTTATGTGAATTATAAACAGAAGCGGACCTATTCATTAAATAGGATGAAAAAAGTGGAAGAGCCACGCCTCTGACTTCATATTTTTCCAGTTTATGTAAAAGAATGGTATGAGAGATACAGTCGAATGCTTTACTTAGGTCACATAGTGTCGCAGCACTATGCTGACCCTTTTCAAAGCCATCGACTATATCCCTCACAACTCGAGCTACAACTTGAACAGTTGAGCAGGACTTTCGGAAACCATATTGGTTCAAGTTGAGTAGACTATATCCTTCTAAATACCGGTATAGCCTTTTTTCAAGTATAACCTCAGAGATTTTGCCGAAAATGGGAACGATGGATGTGGGGCGTTAGTTTTCGATGAGAATTTGGTCACCATTGTACTTGTGACATGTGCCAAAAATAGAGGGTCACAAGTATTTTGAGATATATGGGTTCCTACTACTGCATTGATTCCACGTATTTTCTTCCATCGGTATATATGAAGGAAAACGCCTCTCCCTACGAGGAGTTGAATATTCTGACAAATAAATAAGCATGTTTTTCCTTTGTAGAGAAGATTTATGGTACATTTGTAATCATTTTATGAAGTTTATGAAAGAGAAGAACAGTTGAATGATGAATCACTCTTGAAAGATGAATATGCTTAGCGGTGATTGGATATAAATCATGATTTATGTTTCATCACTCAGCATTTCCTAGCGAGTGTATATTTTTCCATATTCAAAAAGAGTGAGATATGAGATAGATGGAGGGTATGTTTTCAGAAGTCATAGAAATAAGATTTTCCAAAAAAATCGAATAATTAAACAACTAGTCGACAAAGTCGATTTCGGATTCAAAATTTTAAATAACCGCAGGTCAACTGATTTCACAACATCAGAAGGTATTTTCCAGTAACTACACACTTCGAAAATAATAAAAATAGTCTGGCTACTCGGGTTGAGTTTCGATCAATGTTGCAATAAAATGAATATCGTGGAATGCTGGTGACATAAAAGATTCATTTTGATGTATTTTGATTCGAAATCAATATCACTGAAGATTTGTCGATATATTCACAATAAAAAATATTGAAATCTATTATGGGCACGTTGAGACGAGTTTTTTCCAACAGACGAACATGAAAAATTAATACGCCTGGAATCATTTCGAATATAATATCCCCATTTCCATTCATCCTGCTATTCAGTCTGGAGAAACCCTTTTCAAGCCATTCGTGAAGTAACATCCCGACTGAGTGTCGAATGTAGATTTAATGAATAATTGTTAGAATAAGTATGTGTTTTTATAATCTGTAACCTGTTGTTTATTTATGTAAATAGCATGTGTTTTCAAATCAGTGACGTATTTTAACATTATGCTGGCCTATAGAATTTTGCGATCTTATACTTTCAAACCTAAATGTCTTGAGAAAGGAATAAAAACATTCCGAAAGTTTGACAAGTAACAAAGAGTTTTCTTTTAATCATTGAGGCCTGATGAAAGATACATCTGACTGCAACCCCAAGACAGTTTGAATACTTTTTTAAACTAACCAGTCACGAAAACGGAACTATATATATATATATATATATATATATATATATATATATGTGTGTGTGTGTGGGTTCAAAACAGTATTTTTGTTTAGCTCTACGACGCGAGATTCTTTATACATTTCAATTTAAGGTTCACCTTTGTAAATTTGTATGCTTGTTTGTTATCAATATAAACAAAACTTGCAACTTGATTTTCATCTACTTTCACATGTCCGATTTATCAATGTGAGTAAGGAATCCATGGAAATACAATTTGAAATTTCTATATGATGAAAATTCGAAATTGAAAACAAAATCTACTATTTATGGTCCGATTCACCACTAAATCGATATGAAGGTATTTTCTAAATCACCTATAACAAATTTCATGACAAAATTCAAAATGGCGGCGGAACTTTCATTATTTTCTGATTAGACAAAAAAACATTATCTGAATATTTTTTGAGTCGCGGATTATGAACTTTCCATGGATACGAAAAATGGAACTAAAGGTGTGACGCCATATTTATCAGAATTGTATTTCTCCGATTCAGAAAATAATATATAAAAGTGTGACCTCGAAATCCATTCGAGCAAAGCCGCGCACAAAAGCTAGTTATTTTTAAATATATGACGATTTTTTTCAAAAGATTTACCGAATAAGTCTAAAAAATTCCAACAATATATTATTGTATTCATTGATTGTGTAATTTTACATCCACGTAATATTGATGCAGTGTGAGGTGTTTAAAAGACAATTCAGAAGTTGTGATTCTAACTTTTTTTTTGTGGAGAAAATATTGTTGGGTTTTCAAAAGTTTAATGATTATTCTCCTGAAAGTGGAATGTGTATACTATTGCATCTTCCTTATTATTACGAACAACCTGCGGCACTGAGATTATTTATTATCCTTGTTTATATATTTTTACGAACAAGTTGATTGGCCATAGTAAAAAAATATAAAACTCTTTGAGAATATGAATAATACAAATAATACTAACATAGAAGATCGAAATCTGTACGAAGATTTACGTGGAAAATTAGTATTGTGATTTTTTTCCAAATATTTTTCGAAATTACATCACAATTTTTGTTCACAAAGAGAACATTCAATAATCACGTTGGTGAATATTTATCGGAAATAGATATTTGATATGAATTGCAATGTATATTTTTACCAGTACGCTGGTTATTTTCTATTTATTTGTATCAATTCCTTACGCTCTGATAACGTTGGATGTTTGTTTGCTGGTTTTATTTTTTAGTCTATTATTCATAACAGCGTTATCAATCAATTCAGTAATATGCCCCCTCATCTTAAAAATGAGGATATCTACGATAAAAATATAGCAAAAATTGTTATCATATTCAACAGGAAACCATATTTGCATACGCTGGACGTAGAACTACATTTTATATGCCCTTTTTTTTCTTTTCCATCACTTCTCTAGGTAATACCCAACTGCTGGATCAACAGTCTTCCATAGATATAGGCGGAAATTATTGAATAGTTTTATTTTAGTCGCATGTATTGAGTCGGCAGCGGTTATATGATACTTTTCTCACTGGATCCGCTATTTAATATTATTATTTGAGATTCTGTAAACAGCACTCGTGTGTTGTTGCCAAATCAATAAATAACTTGAACAATCTGTCCACAATCCACGTATTTGGATAGAACTAAAGTAATTTCATTTCATAGTTCTATCTTTGACATAGAAATTCTTGGTGAAGCCTTTAATGGTGATCAGGAAAGGCTGAAGTCAAGATTCCATCTTATCCATAGGGTCTTTTCGGGACAACCTTCGAGAGATATATCAAGTTCAAATAATACATAGTAAAATCATCATGAGCTTATCTGCTTTTGAAACATGTGAAACAAATCAGTGTCAGTTTTCACTTTGTGTTTTGTCCTCCCTCTCCGAAATTCAAGCCTGCGAGGACATTTATAAAACGTTATAATTTCTAGGGACGATGATACAAAACAGAATACGATGAATAAAGCCCAATATTGTCATAAACTCATAATCCTCTGACACAAAGGGCCAGCGCTGTGGGAAAGAAAATCAATTAAATTCACGAATACTGAAAAGCTGGTTGGCGTTCTAACTGGATTTAATAAATCCCTTGGTTATGAAAGGCTGCAGAAGGCTTTCTGTATCGAATTTTCGATTAAAAGGAAATCCGTTATCATCCGCAACCTTGACATATTTTTTGTTGAAAAGTACGTGATGATGCGAAAAAGAGATATTATAGGGATCAGAAAGAAAAGTTATTGGAACCCCAGAATTATTTTTTCCGTACTGCACAACTTACCAGAATGAAAGAGTTCTTTCGTTTGGCACCCCTGTTGGGCGTCGAAATCTTTCATCTGGTGCCACAGAACGATCTATTACAGATATCGCACATTCCGATGATACAATTTTCTGCGGTAACCAAAATAATAATGTTTAATGAAGCACAAAAAAAAATCGACAAACTTCCGAAATGTCAAGGATCATAAATTAGGTCTTTGATAATGAATCCCTTCTTGGGGATTTCTAAAAAACTGATACAGTAAAACATCTCTGGCAGTTCTTTCTCCTATTCTTAGGCCATTTAGATTGTTTTCATTTCCAGTACAGATTATTCAGAGAACATAGACAGACTTGAATTTTGTATGTGTTGATACAAGGTTAAAATTGGTCTTTTTTTTAAATGGCCTAGACATTCAGAATTCAAAAAATAAAAGCCCACTGAATGGAATAATATTTCATTCTCACAGTTCATTTTTATTATTCTCAAAACATACTCTCATATATCTTCGAACTGGCCCTTTTTACAGTCCGTATTTTTTATGTCGTACCGCTTTGGGCATCTCGAAAACAGTAAATGATATGAAGTTCGTTAAATCAGACAAAAGTAGCTTATTTCAGTGAACAATAAAACGATGTTTCCAAATCGGAAATATTACGATCCGTTTTCAAAATATACGGGGAAAACCGAAATGGAATGTTTTCTTTTCTTTGGGCTAGCGCCTCCATTTCAAGGAATATGGAAATGTGTTCGAGAAAAGTTTGTCTCTGTTTCGAATTTGCTTTGATCTGCTGTGCTTTGATTTTCAATAAAATGTTTCGTCTTTCTAGGGCCACCCTCAACTCAGTTTTTTCGAATGCAGACCTGTATTGTTTTGAATTAATTTTTACTGAGTTCAGATATGTATCTTACCTGGTATTTTTGCTACATTTCTGCACATAAATTTCATCATCAAGGCCCGAACAATGAAAATCCTTCCATTCAGAACACAGGCCTAATTTTATTTTTGTTCGTTTTTGAAAAGTAATTTGTGTTTAGTTGCGTGGATAAAATTCAAAATGAATCTACCATGAAGTAATTCTCAAACTTTAAATCAAATCGAGATCAAATCCAATGTGATGAAAATTTACCGTTTTCGAGATGCCAATAGTGGTACAACATGAAAAATACGACCTGTATAGGGGTGCAAATGCTACTCATTTATTTGAAATTCTATTTTGCATTTATCAGTATTCATTCTGGACATAAGCCATAACCATCTCCACTCCACTCTTGCTACAGTATGTAATACGTCTTCCATTTTAGTTTGTGTACTAGAACATTTGTTGGTTAATCCGTCTTTTGAAGTTGTTCTCAGGTTATGACCCATTTACGGTGTTTGTGGTAGGTTGTTGAGTCTGTCGTTATTTTCTTGTAAGCTGGATCATCTAGCAATGCCATCATTTTGGTCTTGTAATCTTTGGTATTCATGAATATCGTTGCGTTGCCTTTGTCAGCCGGTAAAATTGTACTATTTTCATTTTCTCGGAGAGACTTCAGTGAGAAATGTTTCTCTTCGGTGGTTTCGAATTTCGTAGTATATACGCGATATCCTGTCGTATCGACTCCTATGTGTCTTTGTCACTTAGTCTCTGTATAGTCGATTCTACGTTGCTGATGATGTTCTCAACCGGTATATGAGCTGGTGCGATGGCGAAGTTGAAACCTTTAGCTAGAGCTTCTGTGGCAGTTTCGTTCAGGGGTGATCTGACAAATTGTGAACCACTCTTGAGGCTTCTATCCTTAGGGTGCTTTTGTTCGGTTTCTGGATTGCGCTGAAATGGTTGAACTTTTGGCTTTTGTTTCCCAGTGGTGGTGTTGAACTCATTTTCAGCTCGGAGTTCCGCCAATGTGTCGGTCTTTTTCCATAACAGAAGGTGGATTGTGTTGCTCAAGGTTGAGTGAATTCCTAACAGTTTTGTGTCAATATCTTCATACAACGTTTACAACAGACCGTACAATAAGATCGACCTTCATACCACTAGAGTGCCAAGGAGTCTATGAAGTACCATTTGAAAAGACGTACAGTTGTGTGCATAAAAAAGTCGTACAAGGTTTGTATTGTGTAAACCTGCCTATGATGTTCCAGATTCCATAAAAAGGTAGAACGCGCACACATTTGACACAAATAGTTTCAATTTTGACACTACATGTCAAAGACTTGTCAAAGTCTATAGGAGGTTTAATTAAAATTGACAAGCCTGACTCACAATAGCCTATAATTGCTGTACGACTTTTTTTATGCACATGACTGTACATAGGCCAAACAAACAGAAGAATCAACATCCGAAAAGAAGAACACATTATTTCTATACGAAACAAGGAGATCACATCGTCACTAATTCAACATATACTAACAAAAGGACGTGCTAGACATGAGATCAGACCACATCGCGAAACGATTCTCATTTGACAAGTCATTTAGGGTATCTTTACCAGACAGAACTGTATGGAATCACAAAGAACTCAACACTATTCTACAAGGCACGATCTGGTACACAGACGGATCGAAGATGGAGAATGGTGCGGGAGCAGCAGTGTACCCCAGAAACCCAAGGACCGAGCTTAGCTTCTCACTGGGTATTCACACCTCTGTATTCCAAGCAGAGGTCTACGCAATCCTTCAATGTGTGAGAAACAGCCAGGCGGCACTGAAGGCTCTAAGTAGCCAGGAAGTGACGTCCCAACTGGTATGGACCTGCAAAGAGGAACTGACAATTCTAGCAGAACAAAACCGCGTCAGGCTGATTTAGGTGCCAGGACATCAGGGATTTGCAGGGAATGAAAAAGCTGACGAACCCGCTAGAAGAGGATCGGAAAACGAACCAGGTCCAGGACAGACCCTCAGGGTACCGAAGCGTACGGTACGAGCGCCAGTGGAGGAATGGATCCAGGAAAAACACAAACAATACTGGAAAGACATTCCAGGAAACAGACAAGGAAAAGATTACAAAAAAAGCCCGTTTCGGAAAAAAACAGCAGACCTGTTAACCCTAAACAGGGAACATCTGAACATTTTTACGGGGCTCATGACTGGACACGCTCCAGTAAAAGTGCACCTCAACAAAATGGATCTGGTAAATGGCGACCTTACATGCAGATTTTGCGACAAGGAACCAGAAACAGTATCACACATACTGTGCAACTGGGGAAGAACCACTTGGTGAATCGATACTCTGAAGCTCACATCCAGCAAAGGACCTGTACAAACTTGTGCAGGGTAGGAAATTACTGGAATGGGTGCTGTAGAAGGGAACAAAAGGGTAGATACAATGGGCCAGAGGGCCCAAGTGTCGTCGGAGGTCCTGACCAGACGAGCCTACTGGGTGTTTTATTTTAGTGGGTAACCTGGAGGAAAGGGACATAAGAACCCGAAAACTCAGAGTGCGTGTCCCACACTATCGTAAGGTGTCCATCAAGGATTTTTTACACCCATAATGATGGTTGGATGGAAGAGCAAGCTCTGCAATGATGTTTCATGCGCAGATATTGAATCCTGCCTTTTGTTAGGTTCTATGTACAGAGTATGTAACCTTTCAATAAAAGCATTTATTATTATTATTATTATTATTATAAAAAACAACAGGACACATCATAAACTTTAGTGACACTCGGCAAGTGATGGGAATTTCCACTCAAGAGTACCGAGAAAAGCCATCGAAATCGAAAAACGACCACATAATATGAACAAGGGATGGCAGTCAAATACTATAAACCATATGGAGATCTATCTTGACCCCCCGACGAATCAATCAACAACTAAATATCAACGGAGATGGAACATCGACGTGTCCAGTTCACCCAGCAACACCCATGCCGACCTGGCAACGACGCGTCCAACAGCGACCTCTTCCAGCCTCATACAAAGCAGAGCACGAACGAGGGAGACCGATCGTGACGATCGTGCACAACCGACTAACCACCATTATAAATTGAGGGGCACAACTTGAAAACATTAGTCGAATTCGACACAATTGATCCTGAATATGGCAAATGTAAAGTTGCCGAAACGTCGTGAAATCGGACCTTTTGAGGACCAAGAACGCGGACAGAAACCCGAGAAATTATCTCAACACATTCTACCTGCGAAAATCTACGAACAAACATATATATATATATATATATATATATATATATATACAGTGCTTCTCAAAAGTCATCTCCCCCCCCTTTATTTTTGGAACGATTATACATAAACAAGTGAAATTTGGAAACTGAATATTAAAGATTGTAACTTCCCTACTAGTGATGATAGATGACGAAATCGTCAAAGATGACGTCACAAGGCCATTGTGACCAATAATTTCAAATGGAACCCTACGGCAAGCGACACCTCTTTTATAAGGTATCGAAAAAACCTATTCAATGATACTAATTTTGTTTGTATTTATGGCAGTTTTGGCAACTCGATTTTAAAAAACGCAAAGCTGTGATGAATTAAATCAGTTAATACTAAAATTCCAAATTCAAGCTCCGCCTCTGGATAGTTGTCAAATAAGCTGACGTTTTTATCAGTCTCCCTAATTCGACGTTTTTGTAATTGTCCAAGTTTTTGTACATTTAATAATTTGTGTATTGTTGATCGAACGTTCAACTGTTTTAGCAGCTTTTGGTACTTTCAATATTTTTGTACATTTTAATAATTTAATAAATTGTTGTGAGCCGAACATATAAGTGCTTCAAGAAGCGAAATGGTACGTGCTTTAGGTGATAAAGTAGCAGCGATCCTAATTCTTGGTGAAACTGGACAAAATATTCATGCAGCAGAACGCATTTTTAACCGACGAAACCAAAAAGGAGGAGGTTCTCTAGTCGACCCGTATATATTTTTTTTCAATCATTTTTTTTAATGTATGAACACGCATAACTTTTTACTGAGGCGTCCGATTCCGATAATTCTTTTTTCAGTGGATAGGGTGTTCTTTGAAGGTGGTCCCATTTGAATTTAAAAGATGAAATCCACCCCTAAGGGTAGCAACATGAAGGATATTCTCTTAATTCACCCTTTGAATTCTGGTCCGTTAACCGATTCTATCAAGCATAACTTTGTACTGGGTTCTTCGATTTGGAGGATTCTTTTTTAAATAGATAGGGTATACCTTATATTAAGATTTCGAATGGAATTATATATCCTTACGGGTAGAAAAATAGGAGATAATTTATTTTTCACTTACGAACATTGGCACACACATACGTAGTTGACAATGACAGATCGCTACTGACATTATTTATGTTCCACATCCGTCAAAACCATTATATTCTATGAGAGGATGGAATGATATACAAAGTAATGAAATAAACCAACCAGAACAACAAAAATAATTCATATTACAACAAATAGTAGAAGTAGATAATCATATTATTTAACTGGTAATAGTTGAAGTAAGGTGGGTAAGTAAGTATTTTGGAAGTAATAAAAAAACAAGTAGGTAGTAATTAGTATATTTTAGCCATGAAAAATTGAAAAATAAAAACTTTTTAAAAAAAACTTAAACCGACGAAATACGGAACTGAAAAGTAAAAAATAAAATAAACCTTCTTAGTCTCAGTAACTAAGCTCCTAAACTAATGTAAGTAACTAATTTTGAGTCGGCGCCAAACAAACAATCAACGTACATCATTAAATTACTTCAAAAAAATTATCAGAATGTCACCGCGCAACTCGACATTTTACGCCTTACCTAATTCATTTGCTTGTTTGTATGGCGCCGACTCAAAATTAGTTACTTACATTAGTTTAGGAGCTTAGTTACTGAGACTAAGAAGGTTTAGTTTATTTTTTACTTTTCAGTTCCGTATTTCGTCGGTTTGATTTTTTGTTAAAAAGTTTTTTAATGAGAGGTTTCACGATCGCCCCGTTTCGAGAACTTATTTAAGGGAGCTTCTTCGTAAGTTTGAAACAATGAGTAGTATTAATGATGCGAAACGATCTGGCAAACCACAAATTTCTGATGAGAAAAAAATTGATATACTGGCAGAAGTAATAGTTAATCCTACTTCTTCAACAACTCACGTTGCATCTACCTATGGAGTCAGTCGAAGTACAGTACACAGGGTGTTGAAAAAAAACAAATTTCATCCATACAAATTAAAAATGGTTCATCAACTCTCAGACGACTACCCAGACCAAAGACTAGAATTTTATGAAAATATGGAAACTAAAATTAACCAACAGCCAGACTATGTCAAAACAATTTGGTTTAGTGACGAAAGTACTTTCTATCTGAATGGAAATGTAAATACACAGAATGTGAGGTATTGGAGTGACGCAAATCCTCACCTGTTTCGTGAAACACATACCCAATTTTCCCAGAAGTTGAATGTTTGGGCAGGTATCCTGGGAAACCACATCGTTGGGCCTCTTTTTTTAAATACTAATTTAACTGGTGAGGTTTATCTGGAGCTGTTGCAAAACGCAATAGAACCCTTAATCCTTGAAATTTTGGAAGATAATCCAGATGAATTCGGCAATTTGGAAATTACATTCCAACAGGATGGTGCTCCTCCACACTATTACGGTGCAGTAAGACGATATTTGGATGAGGAGTATCGTGGTAGATGGATTGGACGACAAGGTTCAACGGAGTGGCCAGCTCGATCACCGGACCTCACACCTTTGGATTTTTTTCTGTGGGATTACCTTAAATCGAAGGTTTACGCCACTGAACCTGACAGTATTGACGTTTCAAAACAACGTATTGTTGCAGAATGTGAGGCTGTTTCCGCAGACACATTTGCAAAAGTACGAAAAGAGTTTAGAAATAGGATTTTTCACTGTCAGAGAGTGAATGGAGGTCACTTCGAGCATTTTTTTTTAATTGATACTGATTCTTAAATCTGTAATTAATATCATACTGAATGGAATTCAAATTTTAATGTTTACTAATGAGCCATTAAAACTGCCATAAACACAAACAAAATTGGTATCATTGAATAGGCTTTTTCGATACCTTTTAAAAGAGGTGTCGCTTGCCGTAGGGTTCCATCCAAAATTATTAGTCATAATGGCCTTGTGACGTCATCTTTGACGATTTCGTCATCTATCATCACTAGTAGGGAAGTTTACAACCTTTAATATTCAGTTTCCAAATTTCACTTGTTTATGTATAATCGTTCCAAAAATGAGAGGGGGGGAGCGGACTTTTGAGAAGCACTATATATATATATATATATATATATATATATATATATATATATATAT
Source organism: Gonioctena quinquepunctata (assembly GCA_018342105.1). Lineage (NCBI taxonomy): Eukaryota > Metazoa > Arthropoda > Insecta > Coleoptera > Chrysomelidae > Gonioctena > Gonioctena quinquepunctata. Next base: position 96,709 of record JAFIRS010000653.1, read on the forward strand.
ATATATATATGGGAATTATGATAAACGTTCAGAAGACATTACCTAAAATCACATTGAAAAAATATTTAAATAACTCATCAGATAGATTGTTTAATGCAGCTGCTTTACTATTCGTAGTAAAAATACAAAAAATTATAAATGACGTAAAGACTTTCCTTGTTTTGGTTAGCTTGGTTCTAGCGTACTACATAGGAAGTATGAAGATACCAACAAATTATTCTTCCATATCTTCAAAGAAATCCACAAGTTTTGTTCCGATAGCCCCGGATGGAAGGCTTGTAAAAAAGTTAATGCTCGTGAAAATGACTAGTCTGTCTTCATGACAACCACGGCTGTGGTTTCAAGGTAATCCGTAGCCAACCTGTCAATTCATTATTAATAGACCTATCCACCTCCAGAGACATAATTAGAACAATGAACAATTATATCCGGTGCCGGTACTTGAAATAGTGGGTGGGGGGACGACGACTAATAACGCTGCAGTATTTGATCCGGACAAGCATCGAATGCGACGAACGGCGACAATATCGGCGTTATTCGGCTCGAATATCAGAACATGAGCGGAAGTAATTATTGATTTCATCCGTGTTGGCAACCGATATTTTCACGCTTTATTAGACGCTTCTCTCTTTGTGGCTTGGTGCATACGTGCGCTCGGTCTTCTGTCAGCCAATCGAGCTCTTTATGTATCCTTTGTCATCGATATTACACGAATATGAAGTTTGATGGTGCTATATGGTAAATATTAAACTCGCTAGAGAATAACTCAGTGAAAACTGAAACGCTATAAAATGTCCCAATATAGAGAAAATACCGAAAAACTGGAAAATAGTTATTCATACAACAAGAATATAAGGCGACATTTTTTTGCACGCGCGATATGTTTTCATAACGAGCTGTAGGTGAGTTTTAAAAAAGAGGCTTTATATTCGAGTTAATTATGGATGAAGAAAGTGATTTTAGTGATCCATCTGATATTCCTGCCGATGTGATGGAGTCAGCGGAAACAGTTAGCTTGGAACTTCTACCAGTAAAGTCCAGACTACTATACGAAAAAGAAAATGGTGCATCTAAGGTATCAGAACATTCTGGCGTATTTGAGAGAAAAATCTAAAACTATGAAGTCGTCAATCCAGTGGTCGAAGTTTTTTATGTTAAAATCAACTTTAGCTGTTAACAAGAACATACATACAGTGCTTCTCAAAAGTTCCATCCCCCCCTCTTATTTTTGGAACGATTATACATGAACAAGTGAAATTTGGAAACTGAATATTGAAGGTTGTAAACTTCCCTACTAGTGATGATAGATGACGAAACAAGGCCATTGTGAACAATAATTTTAAATGGAACCCTACGGCAAGCGACACCTCTTTTAAAAGGTATCGAAAAAACCTATTCAATGATACTAATTTTATTTGTGTTTATGGCAGTTTCAATGGCTCATTAGTAAACATTAAAATTTAAATTCCATTCAGTATGATATCAATTACATATTTAAGATTCAGTATCTACTTGAAGAAATTGCTCGAAGTGACCTCCATTTACTTCCTGACAGTGAAATATCCTATTTTCAAACTCTTCTCGTACTTTTGCAAATGTGTCTGCGGAAACAGCCTCACATTCTGCAACAATACGTTGTTTTAAAACGTCAATATTGTCAGTTCAGTGGCGTAAACCTTCGATTTAAGGTACTCCCACAGAAAAAAATCCAAAGGTGTGAGGTCCGGTGATCGAGCTGGCCATTCCGTTGAACCTCGTCGTCCAATCCATCTACCACGATACTCCTCATCCAAATACCGTCTTACTGCACCGTAATAGTGTGGAGGAGCACCATCCTGTTGGAATGTTATTTCCAAATTGCCGAATTCATCTGGATTATCTTCCAAAATTTCAAGGATTAACGGTTCTATTGCGTTGTGCAACAGCTCCAAATAAACCTCACCAGTTAAATGAGTATTCAAAGAAAGAGGCCCAACGATGTGGTTTCCCAGGATACCTGCCCAAACATTCACCTTCTGGGAAAATTGGGTATGTGTTTCACGAAACAGGTGAGGATTTGCGTCACTCCAATACCTCACATTCTGTGTATTTACATTTCCATTCAGATAGAAAGTACTTTCGTCACTAAAACAAATTGTTTTGACATAGTCTGGCTGTTGGTTAATTTTAGTTTCCATATTTTCACAAAATTCTAGTCTTCGGTCTGGGTCGTCGTCTGATAGTTGATGAACCAGTTTTAATTTGTATGGATAAAATTTGTTTTTTTTTCAACACCCTGTGTACCGTACTTCGACTGACTTCACAGGTAGATGCAACGTGAGTTGTTGAAGAAGAAGGATTAACTATTACTTCTGCCAGTATATCAATTTTTTTCTCATCAGAAATTTGTGGTCTGCCAGATCGTTTCGCATCATTAATACTACCCGTTGTTTCAAACTTACGAAGAAGCTCCCCCAAATAAGTCCTCGAAACGGGGCGATCGGGAAACCTCTCATTGAAAATGCGTTCTGCTGCATGAATATTTTGTCCAGTTTCACCAAGAATTAGAATCGCTTTTACTTTATCACCCAAAGCACGTACCAATTCGCTTCTTGAAGCACTTAAACGTTTGGCTCACAACAGTTTAACCAATTATCAAAATGTACAACAATATCAAAAGTACCAAAAGCTGCTAAAACAGTTGAACGTTCGATCAACAATACACAAATTATTAAATGTGCAAAAACTTGGACAATTACAAAAACGTCGAATTAGGGAGACTAACAAAAATGTCAGCTTATTTGACAACTATCCAGAGGCGGAGCTTGAATTTGGAATTTTAGTATTAACTGATTTAATTCATCACACCTTTGCGTTTTTTAAAAGCGAGTTGCCAAAACTGCCATAAACACACACAAAATTAGTATCATTGAATAGATTTTTTCGATACCTCTTAAAGGAGGTGTCGCTTGCCGTAGGGTTCCATTTAAAATTATTGGTCACAATGGCCTTGTGACGTCATCTTTGAAGATTTCGTCATCTATTATCACTAGTAGGAAAGTCCTACCTTTAATATTCAGTTTCCAAATTTCACTTGTTTATGTATAATCGTTCCAAAAATAAGAGGGGGGGAGAGGACTTTCGAGAAGCACTGTATAGGTGATTATTCCAATGTGAAGGCATTCCTTAAAAGAAAAAGTGCCGGCTATAAACCGAAAAAGGCAATCGTTTTCACGAGGGAAGAGGTAACTGAATTTTTGCTTGATGCTGCGGATGAAAATCTTTCTTTGATGAAAGTAGTTATGATTATGGGATTTACTGTAGCCGGAACGAACTCTCTAAAATGACAATACATAATAATAATATATATTGCAAAAAAAGTTACATTAGTTAACATATACATATATAAATAATCCTCTGGCTTGCAATACAGAATTACGCCATTTAGGCTCTCTTAGAGCCTAAATTCATATTACTCTTAATTCACCCTTCTACGATCAACCCCTATTTTTCATTTTTTCTTAGGCAAACGGGATAACGGAATAACGGGAATAACGGGATAACGAAAAAACGGAAAAACGGGATAACGGGATGACAGGATAAGGAATAACGGGAAAACGGAATAACGGGATAAAAAAAAACGGTAACAGGAAAACGGGATAACGGGAATAACGGGATAACAAAAAAACTGGAAAACGGGATAACGGAATGACAGGATAAGGGGAAAACGGGATAACGGGAAGAAGAAAAAATGGGATAACAGGAAAACGGGATAACGAGAATATCGGGATAACGAAAAAACGGGATAACGGGATGACAGGATAAGGGGATAACAGGAAAACGGGATAACGGGGTAAAGACAAAAAGGGGTAATAGGAAAATGGGATAACGGGAAAATTTTCGGGAAAAACATTCAAGGGAACATATAAATTTGGACAGGACAACGTCTGTCGGGTCCACTAGTATATATATATATATATATATATATATATATATATATATATATATATATATATATATATATATATATATATATTTCGGAGTTACTCTATGAAATCTGTATTAACAACCTGGGTTCTATATATAAAAATGCTGCTAACTATAACATTCGTTTCGAATGCCCCGTATGTCAACGAACACACTACGCTAGTGGAGACGGAAACCTGCTTGTATTTCAGTCAAAATTCCGTATGATATTTCTTCTTGGTAAGCTCTTCTTAGGTCACAACTGCATGATATGATTTTTTGAATTGAATTAGAAATGGAAATCACATCAATGGGGTATTTGAAAAACAATACGAGGAATGTATTTATCAAGGCTGCAGCTGATCTTTACTATCAGTACCATAACCAAATTGTCGAATGAAAGGGACGTTATTGATAAGGAATATACGCCCCATACTTCCAGAATGATTCCGCAATGCACAGCCGATATGTAAAGTTGAAGAAACTTCGGGATAAGATTCGAGAATAACCGGCAAAACTTTTAAAATAAAATATAAAAGTTTCATACAACAATTTCCGAAGTAATCTAATACTGAAAGTTGGACCCGTTATATTTGATATCGTATGCAAGAGAGAGGAGCCTTTATAAATAAAAATACGCTTCAATATCCTGGCGGAACTGAACCAACAAAACAAAATTGAAGTAGCTCAATTTAACTTCGATGTTTGCCTTCAAAGAAGAGTTGTTTCATTCGGGCTGTAATAGATGAAGTTTCTGCGGATGTATTGCGGAAGTGATAACAAAATCTGACCAACTATTCTGAGGCTTTACATAGAATTCTTTGTGGGAGATTGACACAAAGCAGTCTTTGTGATATCGTACATATGGTGGAAACTGTTAGCTTATTGGTGGAAAAGTTATAGAGTGGCAAACGCAAGAACTGTTAGGTTAGGTTTTTCAAAATCCTATGATTTTTGCATGGTCTCTCCTACGTTCAGAATTTCAATCTCTCAAAAGTTTTTGTGTCCGTGGACCAATAGTGTAATAATGTTATTCAAGTAAATATAATAATGTTTATTCAGAAAATTTCATTAAAATACAGTTTCTATACATCTATTCTAATGGAGTATGAGAAGGAATAAATGAAAATAACCACAGAAACTGAAATTATCAGCTTGCGCGTAGTATGAAAATCTTTTCTAAATCTCAAATGAATATTTGATGTAATCGAACAAAGAAAAAAACATGTGCATATAAAAATTCCTGTACAAAAATTTTTTGTGTAGAATAAAAAGTATAGAGAAATGACATACAATTGAAAAGGGAAACATTCTCAATTGAATATTGAGAATGTTTCCCTTTTCAACATGAATACCCCACAAGAGGTTATCTTGACGATGGAAGATAGTGACTAAAGTTTATCTTTCAGTCGCAGATGATTCCACATCTGATTTTATGAACATTCTGTTTATATTTTCAACAAATCAATCTATCATACCCCATGACAGGTTTTAATGTCAGAAAACACTAATTTCAAAGTGTCTCTCCAAAAGAAATGATTCTAACTTTTTCCATCTTTGCAAAGTGAGATTGCTTCTTGAAAATGTGTTTCCCATTTCTTCCGGTCTTCCTGATGATCGTGGAAGCGTGAAATAGATATTCGTCGACAAAAATGTATTGAAGACCTAGTGAATGCGATGTCTCTCCTGCGTCAATGTTACGAATGATTTCTGGTGAGTACTCTCTTTTGGAAAACATTCTTCTTTGCCCCATTCATCTTTATGAGTTCTTAATCAAGACTGGAATAGAAAATCAAATAACTATCTGAATGAAAATGCAAATTTTCAATTTCAGATTTTTTCTTTTGAATTAGGGTTTTTTCAGAATATCTATCAGATGTAGTTCAATGTCCAGCGTGGCTTTAGCCGGGGAAGAAATTGTTTTCTGTTAGACATTCACAAAAAATAACTTCATTTCAATCGTGGATTTTCCAATTCACAGAAAAATCTTTCTATCAATATTCAATTGAGAATGATTCCCTTTTCAACATGAATACCCCACAAGAGGTTATCTTGACGATGGAAGATAGTGACTAAAGTTTATCTTTCAGTCGCAGATGATTCCACATCTGATTTTATGAACATCCTGTTTATATTTTCAACAAATCAATCTATCATACCCCATGACAGGTTTCAATGTCAGAAAACACTAATTTCAAAGTGTCTCTCCAAAAGAAATGATTCTAACTTTTTCCATCTTTGCAAAGTGAGATTGCTTCTTGAAAATGTGTTTCCCATTTCTTCCGGCCTTCCTGATTATCGTGGAAGCGTGAAATAGATTTTCGTCGACAAAAATGTATTGAAGACCTAGTGAATGCGATGTCTCTCCTGCGTCAATGTTACGAATGATTTCTGGTGAGTACTCTTTTTTGGAAAACATTCTTCTTTGCCTCATTCATCTTTATGAGTTCTTAATCAAGACTGGAATAGAAAATCAAATAACTATCTGAATGAAAATGCAAATTTTCAATTTCAGATTTTTTTCTTTTGAGTTAGGGCTTTTGCAGAATATCTATCAGATGTAGTTCAATGTCCAGCGTGGCTTTAGCCGGGAAAGTAGTTGTTTTCTGTTAGACATTCACAAAAAATAACTTCATTTCAATCGTGGATTCTTCAATTCACAGAAAAATCTTTCTATCAATATTCAATTGAGAATGTTTCCCTTTTCAACATGAATACCCCACAAGAGGTTATCTTGACGATGGAAGATAGTGACTAAAGTTTATCTTTCAGTCGCAGATGATTCCACATCTGATTTTATGAACATCCTGTTTATATTTTCAACAAATCAATCGACACACAATTATTGTCAAATTATTGTAAACACTAGCAGACCCGGCCAAGCGTTGCTGTGGCTAAAGTTTTTGTTATAAACTAAAACCCGACAGACGTTTCCTGTCCAAATTTCTATGTTCCCTAAAATGTTTTTCCCGAAAACTCTCGTCCGCGTGGAATTTCTTTTTTTCTATGTTTTCCTTTATGTTGTTCCATCTAGACTATGCTTTTGACTCCTTCCGCTTTCTGTTGTCCCGTTATCCCGTTTTTTCTTCATCCCGTTATCCCGTTTTCCCATTATCGCCTCATCCTGTCATACTGTTATCCCGTTTTCCCGTTTTTTCGTTATCTCGTCATTCCCGTTATCCCGTTTTCCTGTTATCCCATATTTTCATTATCCGGTTATCCCGTTTTCCCCTTATCCCCTTATCCTGTCATCCCGTTTTCCCGTTTTTTCGTTATTCCCGTTATCCCGTTATCCCGTTTTCCTATTATCCCGTTTTTTATTTATCCCGTTATTCCGTTTTCCCGTTATTCCCTTAATCTGAAATCCCGTTTTCTCGTTTTTTTGTTATCCCGTTATTCTAGCTATCCCGTTTTTCCTTCATCCCGTTCTCAATTTATCGTACTACAATTATTATATTCGATTGCCATCTTGCAACCCTATTGCGGATCTGTGGATAAAATAAAAAAAACATAAAAATCGCGATGGAAAAATAGGGGTTGATCGTGGAGGGGTGAAAATTTGGGGTTGTATGTATTTTTAAATGCTGTATCATAAAAAAAATATTACCAATAAAATAAAAATAAATTAAGGGGTGGACCACCCTTCACATTTAGGGGGATGAAAAATAGCCTATCTCTCAAGTTGGAAAAAATTACACATACATACACATGCCAATTTTCATCGAAATCGGTTGACTTGGTGAAGAGTTCACTGTGAAAAAACATCAGGACCCTGGATTATATATATATTAAGATAGGTAAATATTGGAAGTTTTCGAAACATTTGAAGTATTAGTGGTATTACAACATGTGAAATATTAAAAATATCATTAGGGGAATGAAAAAATATAAAAAGTCATAAGGTCGGCTGGAAGTAGGTTGAGTATTATTCGAGTGAGATCACGTATTTCAATCATTGTGTGATTATTCTGTAGAAAAATTGACGTTTTTTGTCTAGCACCCATTTTTTTGTTTTAGTTTTGAATCGATTGACGGTTCTGCTGTTTCTAATGTTCGATGGCAATTCATTATAGAGTTTGCCAATGGTTTTTCCACACAATATCGAGTAAAATTCATTTCTTTTCTGCCTTGTTGCATAGCTATGAGAGGGTGTATGCAGCAGTATCTTATTGTTGAAGACACTGGTTAATATATTCAAGCTGTAGAGTTGTCTAATATCATATATTTGAGTCTCGTCGACTAAGTTTTCGGTGGAATAATCACGAAGTTTTCGGAAAATGATTTTTAGAATCCATCTCTGCACTACATTGAGATTTTCAAGGTGCACATCACTTAGTCCTCCCCAGCCCAGTATACCATAGGAGAGAATAGACTGTACCAGTGAATAATATATTGTTGTCAGTCGGGGTATGCCCAAGAATTTTTTCAGATACTTCAATCGTGATAGTAGCCCTCTGGTGATATACTCGAAAGTGTCTATTTACTATTATATCCAGATAGTTGACGAACTCGGTTTCAGGAATTTCCAAATGTTCATCAATTTTCATGTTTGCTTAAAATGGTAGACTGTTTGCAAATGAGACAGAGGGTAAGTATTTAGTATTCAATATGAGCTTGTTAAGATGAAACCACTTTTTTTATTGTTCCCATGTAGTTTTTAGCTATGGTTTTTAGTTCATACCATTGTTTAGCTCGGTATAGTGTAGCAGTATCGTCAGAAAAACTGATCATTGTTCCTTCACTTTTCAGCGTCAATGTATCACACCCCATGACAGGTTTTAATGTCAAAAAACACTAATTTCAGAGTGTCTCCCCAAGAGAAATGATTCTAACTTTTTCCATCTTTGCAAAGTGATATTGCTTCTTGAAAATGTGTTTCCCATTTCTTCCGGTCTTCCTGATGATCGTGGAAGCGTGAAATAGATTTTTAGTCAACAAAAATATATTGAAGACCTAGTGAATGCGATGCTTCTCCTGCGTCAATGTTACAAATTATTTCTGGCGAGTACTCTTTTTTGGAAAACATTCTTCTTTGCCTCTTTCATCTTTATGAGTTCCTAATCAAGACTGGAATAGAAAATCAAATAACTATCTGAATGAAAATGCAAATTTTCAATTTCAGATTTTTTCTTTCAGTTAGGGTCTTTTCAGAATATCTATGAGATGTAGTTCAATGTCCAGCGTGGCTTTGGCCGGGAAACTAGTTGTTTTCTGTTAGACGTTCACAAAAAATAACTTCAATTATCGTGGATTTTTCAATTCACAGAAAAATCTTTCTAGTCAATATTCAATTGAGAATGTTTCCCTTTTCAACATGAATACCCCACAAGAGGTTATCTCGAAGATGGAAGATAGTGACTAAAGTTTAGCTTTCAGTCGCAGATGATTCCACATCTGATTTTATGAACATCCTGTTCATATTTTCAACAAAAACCATTAATGTATATTGTAAACAATAGGGCACCCAACGCTGTGCCTTGTGGGACACCGTAAGAGACGATTCTAGATTCGATGACAGCACCATATATGCTTACCTATTGTTGAAGATCAGATAGGTAACTTTTCATTAGGTTATATATACCTTACCCCTCATCCCATATGCATGAAGTTTTCGTATTAGAATCTCATGACTAACGGAATCAAATGCTTCAGAGAGGTCGACAAAGATGCAAAGTATTGGCATTTTTTTATACAATGCTTCCCATGTTTTAGCAGTAAGAGTTTGTATTGCATCTTCAGTCGATTTTCCTCTTCTGAAGCCAAACTGCCTGTCTGAAAGTATTGCGTGCTTTTATAAAAAAGTTGATTGCGTCGTTTTATATTTTTTCCACGATTTTGGCAATATTTGAGATTGAAGTGACAGGTCTGTAGCTGATCGTTTCAATTTTCTGTATAGGGGTTTGATAATTCCTATTTTTAATGCTGTTGGAAAATATCCCAACTCAAGAAAGAAAATTATTCATCATGAAAGTGAGAGGTGGTGAAATTTCATATTGCACACTGTGATACTTGTCATCGTACTTCATTCATATGAAATTACTTCTACCGGAGTAATGTGGAAATATGTGAAACTTCTAGAAACGAGTCGTATTGTCATCTGTTAACCTTCCCATTGCAGATGAATGATACCGACCTATTGAAATACGAGTAACGAGTGTTTCTAGTCGACGCAATATGTATGACCACGCATAATTTTTCACAGAGTGGTCCAATTATGATGACTTTTTTCATTGGATAGAGTATACCTCGAAGTTGGTCCAATTTGAGTTCGAAAAAAAATACCCCTGAGGGTAGGAAAATAGGGGATTGATTGTTCACCCACTGGATGTTAACCAATTCTACCTCGCATAAGTTTGTACTGGGTTATCCGATTTGGATGTTTCATTTTTTATTAATAATTTTCGAAGTTGATCCCATTTGAATTTGAAATCCAGCCATAGGGGTTGAAAAATAAAGGATGATTTATTTTCCCCCTGTGAACTGATTCTGTTGAAACTTGGCACTCATATGTAGTTCTGATGACACTACAACATAATGGATACCTGGAGTTAATTAAGTAGATGTTGATTAGTAAATTTCAGCCAAAAAAAATTAAATATAAAAGTTTTTATAACAAAAAATTTAACTGACGAAAAAAGCAACTGAAAAGCGAAAAATAAAATAAACCTTTTTAGTCTTAACAATGAAGAATGTCACTGGGTCTGTTAGATGACTTGAAACTTCATGACCGTATAGCCTAAATGTTTAGAAATACACATGTTTTTGTTTCATTTCAATCAAGCGAGTAGTGTTGAAGTTACGACAATTTTAGTTTCCGTTCTATTCAAATATTTCGGGAGAGCGCGCCATGCTCGCGTGACGTCATTCCACAACACAACGTTCTCACCGTACACTCAATCATTGCTTTGCTATCGGATGTTCGACCACAATAACGATTTTAACTTGAGTTTTTATGTGAATCAGTGTTACAATAGTGTTATGAGTATAATATTAGATATGGATGACGGTTTTGAAAAAGGACAATCTGATATCTTGCCTGAGATAGACGGGTTGATGGTCGCCCTCTATTTTTCAAATAACTCCGATTTCTTGGCCGCCGAGATGCGAGGAGTAAAAATGCAAGAGTAAGTATTACTTAATAACATTTTACTTTTCATCATAAATCTTTTGATCCCTATAAGTACATATTTCTCATTACTAGTGTTTTATAAATGTACGTCATACGTCATTTTGATACTATGAACATCTTACTTGACATTAAGTTCCTGAGAAGAAAGAATGCCTACATAGTTTCATGACTTACATTTTGTATTTTTTTAATATGTAATGTAACAAAAAATTAACATAGTCAACCTAACCTGAACATTATGTACCAAAGGTACAAAACTTTTTAAAATTTGAATTTGAAATATTTTTTTCAAAAGTAGGTTATTATTAGGATGCACGCGACTACACCTATTAAATATTATTGAGCTAAGATGAAAAACCTCTCATATTAATTTCCTCTTTAATGTGATCGTGGATAATTATTAATAATTTTATGTATTTTAGGTAAATATAAAGTTACTCTACACATGCACTCCAAATATAGGGAAAAACTTTTCTTACGTGTTTTTGCTTCCTGAACACGAATCCGGTAGAAAAATAAGGCGGTCTCATACAGTTCCCGAGTAAGAGAACTTTAAAAAAAAAATTGCCTCATTTTCAAGCACCGTTTTCTCGCACAAAAATCACTCAAAATGACTCCTTCTTCTTAACAGCATAAACAATACACCCTAGATCACTTATATTCGGCACAACTCTGCACAAAATATCGTCGTTTTTATCGAAAAAATCCTTCTTCTCATACAGTTTCAAATAAAGAAATGTTACACTTTGACAGATGGAATTTAGTAACTTTGCCTTATTTTTCATGTTGGTAATGAATGAATCACCGCCCACAACAATTGCACACATAAATGAAGGGGAAACTATTGCTCACATTTGAATTCGAAAAGTTGGCGGGGATTCATTGATCACCAACATGAAAAATAAGGCAAAGTTACTAAATTCCATCTGTCAAAGTATGGCATTTCTTCATTTGGAACTGTGGAATCACCCCAGAACATCATGATTTGCATCCATTTCTTTCGACTTTTAGGTTCGAAAGCAACAATAAAAAACAGTTTTTCGGGTGCATTAGTAGTTTTATTTAAACACTTTGGCACAATACACGATTTTCTAGTTTCTGGATTCGACATTTTTATCAATTTTCGACGCAAACTTCATACACACAGCTCGGAAGCAGAGCAAGCACTAAACGACCGTTGTACAGTGACGTCACAGCGGCCATGACTCCGCGTCGTCGCACGCCTAGCTAAACAATTAAATATCTCGGAAACTATAAGACGTATAAAAAAAATATTTTTACCCTATTTTTTTATTTTTAATAGAGTTTATTGTAAGGTAAAAATAAAAAAATGGTGATATTTTTCATTAAGCTCCTTTACTAATGTAAGTTGAGTCGGCGTCGAACAAACAATCAAGGAAGATTATTATATAACTTTAAAGAAATAATCAAAACGACAACTTTTTAGTTTATTTTATTTTTCGCTTTTCAGTTACTTTTTTTTCGATTTATTCTTTTGTTAAAAAGTTTGTATTTCAATTCTATTTTTCAACAGTGTTTTATCTGTGGAGTCAGTTACCTATCTACTTAATAGCTTCTTCTCAGTAGTACCAATATATATTTGTCACTATTATACAATTTCGTTGGCGGAAAATATCGATTATTCTGTATACTTCACAAATTTTGCATAAAAGTATTCATTAGTGGATTTTTGGGTTGTATTGAAGAAAAGCAGAGCGCATTCAATGAGAATTGTGCCACATTGTGTTAAATAGTCAATTTCAGCAGCCACTGTAATATTCACATGAGCAGCCGGGAAAAATGGAACAAAAATACAACTTCATTAAACCCCGAGAAATAAGTAATTTCAGATCTAATACATTTTTCATGAACGCGTTGGTATTTCAGACCTTGTTAAAACGTTGTATGAAAAGTTTCTGGTAGATTTTCATTTCTTCTCTCTTGTGATTTCGTAGCACATTCTACATGAATATACCCTGCGAACAATAAACTGTGAATTCTAATTATGCACCGCAACCTGAAGCCCAATTCCGAGAATGACATCACTGTTATTTCACCAACCTGTTCGGATGAAACATCAATACAGAAGTTAAATTATGATAATGGGCAAGGACAAAACGAAAACATCCCAAATGTGTATAAAAATGTGAATAATCGAATGAGCCTATGATTTTTTAACAGCTGCTATAAAAAGAACAAGCATAAATATCGCAACTGAATATTGACGAAGTAGTGCTACAGTGATTTTTAATCTGTATGACTCTTTATAAAAATTTGAATCATTATACACGCTTTATTAGCTTCCACTTCCAGATTTCCGCATTATTTGAAATTTTGCAAAGCTATGACCTGGTTTCTCACCAAAATGCATTTCATTCACCATAATTTCGTAAAAACTTCCATCCCATATAGATGAATAAATCGAAGAGTTTTTCTTTCGTAGTCTTTTTTAGTCTTCTGTAGCAATATGGACTAAAACGTCAAAAATAAAATTATAGCTTAAAAAAACACGCTTATATAGCAAAAAGGACTAAAAAGTTAAAAATAATAAGAATAAAGTCTTTGACCAAAAAATCCTCTCCTCTCATGTAAAAAAGCGTGGTCTTCACTTTCCATAATGATTAAGATGACTGATCAAGCACCTCACGATTTTTTTACATTAGAGTAAATTTTTTGTTCAAAGACTTTATTCTTATTATTTTTAACTTTTTAGCCCTTTTTGCTATATAAGCGTGTTTTTTAGTTTTTTTAAACGACTATTTCCCTCATGGCCAAAATTTCAAACTATAGAACCAATCAGGTCAGTTTTATAGTGATAAAACGTCTTCTCGCTGTTTTATACTGATAAAACCATTAGTAGATTCGATATTGTTTTGCGATAAAACGACATTAAGGTCCTGTCAGAATTATATGTCAATAATAAATATAATATATATATATATATATATATATATATATATATAAATATAATAAATAAGGGATTTTCAACTCACAGTGATTCGATATTTTATTCTAAATATACCTTTTTTAGCAGGTTAAAAACATGAGATTTTCAAGTAAGGTAATGATTAATTGAAATCCGTTATTTTCATAGAATCAACAACAATTCTCGTGGACTAGTGGATAGCGCACAATACATCATTATCAAAAGGCCAGTGGACGAACTGCTAGGGCGTATGACTGCAAAGCCATAATTGAAGTTGACTCAATTAACACGTAACATATGGAACATGCATAGGCAAACATCACATTATTAATTCTACCGTTAGTACTAAAATTAAGAAGTTTATGAAAAACGAGGAGGAGCTAGGCAGGATATCACAGATATTGTGAAAAAAAATCAAAGTGATTGACCATCTAGTTTGACAGATATAATCAAAACTACTCTCGTTATTCAAAATAGTCCACGGGGAAGCGCACAGCCTAAAGGGGGGGGGGTCGTAGAGAAATGCGGATTGTGCCAGGGGACTTTTTAAAGAAGGACAGGGGACCATTTGAGGGTCTGAACGCGAAAAAAAAACTCCTCCTAGTTGACCCCATCGATTTTAACGATACCCCCCCTTCCCCCAAAAAAAAAGTTCAAAAAGAGTACTACAAAAAAGTCCATTGAAGTTTTATCGAAAAACGATAATTTTTTCCCATGACGTATGATTTCTAGTGAGGGGGGGGGGCGGATCTGATTTTTTTTGCTGCGCTATTCGGGGACATCAATTTTTTGAGTCGCCGACTTTCTATAACGAAGAAATTTTCTAGAGTCGATTGGGGTGGGGGCGAGTGCCGCCCTTCAAAACAATTTTTTTTCGCGTTTCAAATCGAAAAGTTTTTTGAAATTTTTCGATTCCATCGAAAATAATTTCCTGATTCAACTGTCTCGTGGCGGAACTACCTTAATTCACATGAATGCATCAAGCTAAATTTAAGAACAAATTTACAATTACTCTTGATGCATTCTATTGATTTTTCAGAGATTTCCAGTGATTATGCTGTAATGTAAGATACTACTGGCCGGATAGGGTAATTTTCTTTAACTGAATAGAGTTTTGGAATTTGAGGATTCTTAATAGTGCATCTTATTTTCGCATAGTGGTTAAGAACATATTGAATTAATTTCAGTATTTCTTTAACTTCTTTCTGGTAGAAACATGTAGGATCTTCTTTCAAGATATCAAAAACCCCGAATTCAAGAAATCTGATGTTTTTTGTAGGTATTCAGATTTATTAATTCAAGGGACCACGTAACACCACAGTTCATCAGATTAGATTTACTAAAAATTAACAATAGGGTTGCATATGTATTTTTATCTTTTCCGTATGAATCAGTCTCCGCCAAAATTCCAAGTTACCTACACACTTTATTGATAAGGAGATCCTCCGTACACAATATTAATGTCAGGGTTAATAATTTTACAATTCCTCAGCACTTCACTAAAAAGTTTGCGGGCGCTTCTCATATAATGCACCTAGGCTATTGAATCTCTACATAAGACTGATTAATATTTCATTTTCGACATTCAAAAAAAATTTAAAGAAATACTATTATTTGAACAGTTAAACCACTTTTATTTTCGTTTTGTTTTTTCTTTTTCCATTCTTCTTTCTTCTTTGTCGTTATTCATCCATATATAGATTGTATTTTTTTCTTAGGAGAGAACATTATTTCAATTTTTTGTGAATATTTAGGGGGAATGGAAGAAAGGCAGCATCCGAATTCCCACCTTTTGTAATGTACCTGTTTTTTTTCTTAGTACTGCTCAATAAATATTTTTATTATTATTAATCGTGATCACTTTGAACTTTTGCATGGAGAAAATGAAGGTCAAAAACTCAATCTCCTAGAAAGCATCGAGATTCAACAAAGACAAGAACTCACAATATGTATCAAATAACCAGAATAATTTGGATAATTCGCCCCTTTTAAATCTATTTCACTAGGAATTGAATAATATTACGTCCAATAATCCCTTAATTACCTAATATCCAACTGACTGCCTGCTCCTATTATTTATATCGAACCCCAGTAATTGTAATTTAGTTTATCTCCACTTGAAAAAGCTGAAGTATAGCGAAAGACGTGTCGGGGGTTTTGTTAACCAATTTTTCGTGAAAATCGTAGTGGTGTTTTTAGTTTACTTCAATTATGGATTTTCACCAAGTATCGGCTGCGTCTCTTCAACATTTTTACAAAAAATATTTTTCGAAATATTGGGAAATAACCTAACTTTTTGTAATTTCTTTGAAAAAATTACCCCAGATATTTTTGTGAAACGTAGTACGCATCTTCTATACATCAAAAGGCATTTTCTGCTGTACAACATAATTTTTTAACGCCATTGACAATGGCGTTAGTGCGGGATTTGTATTAAATCATTTCAAATAGAAAAGTGATACGCCACTGCTTTCTCTCAAAGTTAAAATTATTTTTCAAATCTTCATTCCTTTCTGAGGAAATGTGGTCTCTTGATTTTTTTCCGTTTGAAGTACGGTTTTCGCATAAAAAAATAAAATTCATTCATTTGTATCTCGTTGAAAAAAAAACAATGTATGTAACTTTAAACAAACATTTATTTGAGAGAATGATTTTTAAACGGTAAAATTATAAAATTGAAGAAATTTAAATACATTTTGGAATGCTAACACAAAATTACCCTGAAAGAAATAATGATGTTTAAAATGTGAACCTCCTGCAAATATGCATGCCTCTGCTCTTTTTCTCATGGACTTATGTACTCTTTGGAAAATGCCGGGACTGTTCCTAATAGTTTCGCAAAAAACTATGATGCGATTTCTCAACTGGTCTCCAGTATGAATTGGTGTGACGTAAACCAATGTTTTAAGATGACCCCACATGAAATAATCTAAACTATTCAGGTCCGGGGACCTAGGTGGCCATGCCTGTGGTCCACCGCGACCTATCCAGCGATTATTGTAATTCCGGTTTGAATATTCGTGCGCCAGAGCACTGAAGTGCCCTGGCGCACCGTCGTGCATAAACACACAGTCGATTTCTCACTTAAATCGGAACATCTTCCATCCAAGCTGGCAATTCTTCTAAGAGAAACTGCCGGTAATCATGCCCATTTGACCTCGAATGAAGTAAATAGGATCCAATTAAATAATCACCGCATATTCCAGCCCTTATATTATAGAACAAACAGATACAGCGACTCATTCATTAATTGTCCAATGTTGTGATTCCAACACGTTCCACCGATGCGGCTAGCAAGTAAAACAGAGATAGAAAATGAAATCCCGATTTTCGCGTACGCACGATTCGAAAGACCAGCTATCGGTGTGATCCCATGGGTGTAACATTCTCAAGGGCAGAAACACGCAAGAATAAAAATGAATATAAAAGCAGCTGAACTCTATTAGGTGATAAGATGAATTATTGATGATTGATTCATGTAGAATAATAAAAGACGGTTTTTGAGATTGTTGAGATTTGTTGGTTGATAGGAAAAATTGTTCGTGATTCCATATTACAATTATTATCAAGACACCTTTCTTATAAAAGTCTACGCCTCTGTTTGACGATATAACCTCAAAAACTGACCAACTGAAATACGTCCTTCTCAACACAGAAACACAATTTTCATAAAGTTCGGAGTATGCTTTCCCTGAAATGTTCACAAAATCACGATACGAAAATGAGAAGTTCACTTCACACAAAACAACTACAATGTTTATGAATGGAAAAGCGAAAGATTCCACCGTTGCCGATTGTTCGACGTACATGATCATGAAGGAGATCAATTGAATACATTACCCATCACAAAATGAATTCTTATTTCCGTATACACATATGTGATTGATACTTATGAGGCAAACACCGTCTGTGAAATTCACCATGTTGAGATTGTTAAGAAGACAGAAAATGGGACACAAATTCGATCAGAAAATCAGCTCTTCCAACTTTTTGATTAACTGACAACAATGTTCCATAAAACGAATGAAAACAAACATAGGGATAAGATGTCTAAAAACCCTGGTGCTTGCACTTATACCTTCAGAAGTTTGGGATCGACTTGGCGACACTTGGCCTACTTGATAATATGGATTACTAGCGTGTCAGATGGCGCCAATTTTGATTTAGTTTCAATTCAGTAACAGGGTATATTTATTTCCTTAGATTTCTTTTTGAGGCAAACTGTGCGCGGGTTCTTATTCTAGCTTTGCTATTGGTTGAAAAGAGACATCTGTCAAACTTCACCAATAGCAAAGCTAGAATTAGGAGCCCCCGAACATTGCGCAAAGAAAGCACTGTCGTGTTGTTTTTCGTATTTTGTACGATTTAAATTTGAGGTTAACTGCATTTTGACAGACGGAGAATTGGAAATGAAATTGTCATTGAATTGCAGAAAATATAAAATTAAATGCATACAATATAATGAACTATGGAAATATAATTAATAGTCAATTCGTCAAGATGTGTACTTGCTTTTGGTACTGAATACAGGCGAAAATTCAAATCTGCGGCTTTATACTGTCCACACAAAGTACAAATGTGGCCCATTCTACAGAAAGTATCCTTACACACTACACTACCTGAAAATAAACAATTCCTCACGCACTAATGAACTGACGAACGAGTGATTTTCTAAAGAACAAACGCAGGAATAAGCTAAGCAAGATTTCATATCAAAGAGATGGAAAACGCATAGATACCGACAAAACACTGAAAATAATTTCATATAAGATGCTGCAGATGTCAGAAATTGAGTTCTGACATTAAGCGAGGATATAGACAAACATTTTTGGACGGCGCCATCTACCACAGAGAGAGAGAGAAGCTCTGTTGAAGTAACAGGTGGTGTCCCCTGAAAAATCTGAACAATATCGAATCAGTTCATTCATTAGGGTTTTAAGACATCTTACATAGGGCTTAGACTGTGACTCGTTGTTGGCTGCACTCCGAAATGTAAATAACGGGATCTATCTCTATTAGGTCATTGTTCCAGCCCACACGTTAACGGAAAACTGCTCCTGGTGACGGGATTCCAAGATTGCATGTGGATTTTCTCCAGCCTAAAAATGATTATTGTGAAAGTTTTGGATGGCGTTTCTGGAAAAATTGGCTTTATCGGTGAATAAAATTTCAGTAATGATGGATTTTCATATACTTTCTGAAGAAACCATTGGTAAAAGTTCATCCGCAATGGAAAGTCGCGAGAGAGTAGCGCCTGAACCCGTTGGATATGGTAGGGATATAAAAAAAAGTTATGAAGAATTTTTCAAACAAGAATATGGGAGATATTCAAATTGTTCTAAATTTTTTGTGTACTTAATCCGGGATCTTCCCCAATTGAATTCAAAACCGCTCCCTCAATTTCTGGTGTTTTTATAGTACGTTGTATTCCTCAGATGATTGTCTAGTTCAAAACTTCCGTTTATGCACAACCTTCTACGAAAGTTTGAAAATGTTCGTGCATCGGGAATATTTCTATTTGGGAAGCAGTCTCCATACAACCGCCTAGCTTCCAGTGCGTTATCATCAGCAAGCAATGGACCATGTTTCTTTATTAAAACTCTCTACCGCATAGGAATCCATTTATGGATTGAAAAATTTACCATTTTTTTCTCTGTCCCAAGTTCAGGCACATAAACGTACACATCAATACGTGAAATGCACATCTTCAGTAGACTCTGATATATTTTTTAAATCTGACAACTCTGTTTCTGAGAGGTTGAATATTAATTTTATCATAACGTGGCCTGTGTGTGCGGTCTTCCGAAAAAGTTACAAGTTCATCATCAAACATCTGCTATTTATTGGTACATTTTTTATGCTTTGAAAATTTGTTTAGCATATTTCATACCTTCTTTTCATAAGCTGAGTAATGTTTGTCAATTATGTAAATAGAATTGTCAACAAAAACAACATTTAGTTGTCGTGCATATATGGCTTCATATGCATATCGTGAAAGAATTACATTGTGTGTACAAAACAAAATCTGCTTCTTATCTGCTAGATACGTTTCCAATCCTTGATAATACCCAACTTCATAAAAACGTGCAAATACATGAGTTTTGATTTTTTAAGCGAAAACCGTACGTCAAACGAAAAAAAACGAAAGACCAGACATAGAAGGAAATGATAATTTCAAAAATAATTTTTACTTTGAGACTAAGCAGTGGCGTATCACTTTTCTCTTCAAATCCCACCCGAACGCCACTGGCAAGTGTTGTACAGCAGATAAAGTCGGTTGTAAAATGGCAAAGATACAGTTGATTGTTCAATCGAACAAAGTTGGCCATGAATATCAGACTCAAATCATCACAACTGACGAACGGCGTCAGCATTTACGAGAGGAAAGTTTCGAGGTAAGATACAGCTGAAAATTGAGCTTCTCATGTAATTGCAGCAACCATATTTTCCAACAATTATCAAAAATTTCCTCAAAACGGAGTAGTACTCATGAAGAAATGCTCACAACTGCCATTTGTGAAATGGCAACATACTCTTTTCACATTGTCGTATTGAAAAGTTATGAATTATCCAAATAATCGTGTTAAAAGTTTCAGAGAATTCTGAAAGGAATCGAAGATACGGGATGTTCCATTATGAGTGTTCTCAAAGTTGAATATTCTTAAACAGAGGCGGCTTGATCCTACGAAAGCTAAACAAAAAATCATAATAAAAAAAATGTGAAAATTTGCGGTACATTCTGAATAATAGAAAATTGTGAGTTGTCGAAAAAACATTCTACGGCGATGGAGCGAACTTTTTTTCTCCTTACTCGTATGCTAATCGTAATTGATGGTGGATTCATACAGCAGTTTTAAGATCGTTGTTGGAATAAATATTCCATTAACGAACATTCTTATAACTTCTTACTAGTGACTGAAAACTCATGGATTGGAACTGCGGTATAAATCCACCATAAGAATATACAGAGAAAAAACATGTATTAGATGTTTATTCCAATTTCTAACATTTGAGACAACTAAATTGTTTGTTGGTTCTGGTCACTCACTACTATAACAAAAATCTAAATAATGAAAAACAGATTTACAAGTACTGTTCAAAATGTTCTCCATTATGTTCTCTGCACAAAATTGCACGTCTCACTATTGCTTCCATATCTCTATTTAACTGAGCTTGAGTAATACTAGCAATTGCTTCTCTAAGGCGATGTTCCAAATCCTCCCTTGATGTAGGACTAGAAGAGTAAACCTTGTTCTTCAGGTAACCCCATATGAAAAAATCCAGTGGCGTGAGGTCCGGTGACCTCGGAGGCCATCTTGTAGGACCATTCGTGCCAATCCATCGATTTAGGAATTTTTCATCTAGGTAACTGGTTACTGTTCGGGAATTATGGAGAGGTGCACCATCCTGCTGAAAATACATATTTTGGTAGACGTCGATAGGTAAATTATCCATGAATCCTTCTATTTCGTTCCGTAGAAATCCCAAATAGCGTTGCCCATTCAACATACCATCGAATATTATGGGCCCAATGATTCGAGATCCTATCAGACCCATCCACACGTTGAATCCAAAGCGTTCCTGAAAATTCCCTTGTCTTATGAGCCTGGGGTTTTCAGTTGCCCAGTATCTGGTGTTATTTCTATTGAACATACCAAGATTCGCAAATCTTGATTCGTCGGAAAATATAATGTTTCTCGTCATATTCGGGTTCCTTAAGTGGTTCTCAATTAGCCAATTGCAATATTGGACCCTTCTTCGATGATCATTTTCGTAAAGGCACTGATGTATCTGATATTTATACGGCTTAAACCCATGTTTTTTTAGAATTTTTCGAGCTAATTCTCGTCCAACTGGTAATTCATGTTCGATTTGTCGAAGTGATATGGTGGGATCTGCATAAAAAACAGTCATAACATTGGTTTTCTGTCTCTTCGTCAATAATGAAACTATCGTGATCATGTACATTGTCATCTGGTTCTATCCTGAATTGCCTTTCCAAACGTGCGAAATAGTTTCTACTTGGTTGGCGTTGTCTGAGAGGGAATCGTTCACTGTAAAGAATGCAAGCCGCAGTTGCATTTTTGTACACTCGCCATAAATTAGCAGTAAATCTACTTTTTCATTCCTAGTATATTTTTGCGCCATCGGTTTTTCAACAAGTTACAATTCTCTTGTAATGAATAAGTAGAACAAATTGTCACTTTGTTGACAAATTATGCTTTTTTGTTTAGCTTTCTTATGTTCAAAGCCGCCTTCGTTGAAGAACATTCAATTTTGAGAACACTTATATTGAAACCTGATTGTATTTCTGGTTCCTTTCGGAATTCTTCAAATCTTTTCACTCGAGTAATCTGATAATTCATCATTTTTCAACATGACAATGTGAAAAGAGTATGTTGCCATTTGAGAAATGGCAGTTGTGAGCATTTCTTTATGGGTACTACTCCGTTTTGAGGAAATTTTTGATAATTGTTGGAAAATATCGTTGCTGCAATTACATGAGAAGCTCAATTTTCAGCTGTATCTTACCTCGTACCTTCTTCTCGTAAATGCTGACGCCGTTCTTCAGTTGTGATGATTTGAGTTTGATGTTCATGGCCAACTTTGTTCGATTGAACAATCAACTGTATCTTCGCCATTTTTCAACCGATAACAGTGTTATCGCAAATTACGTGTTCTTCCGGATAATGAAAAAAATTGTACAGGGTATCATTTGAAAAAAAAAGTTTGGGGTCACTTCCGGTTAAACCGGAAGTGGTGAATTTTTGGTAATGGAGTCAAAATATGCGTATTTGAGTAATATATCGACGTACCAAATTTGAAACCTGTATCTTTAAAACTGTAGAAAAATTGGGGGGCGTACCTCACCTCGTGGTCACCCAGTATGTTCATATGAAGTTTTTTTCTGAAAATGGACCGAAGAATAACCCCCTCAAATATCAGTATGTTAATAAGAAACTCCCTGTATTATGCCTTCTTCATTACCTACATACTGTTGTCATCTCCAATAAAAACTCGAGAATGTCTGGTTATTCGAAAAATTGACCAATTCTCCATGTGAATGGAAAAATACCAATCCTGACCATGACAAATTGGAATGAAAAACATGCCACGAAACAGTTCTTTCCGCTTCAACATCCAAGTCACCTGCATCGGATGACCTCCGACGTCTCTTTCTCTCGAAAAGAAAACTCCCAACTCCGCATCTCCCAGCGAGTTCGGTATAATAGCAATCATTTATTTTTCAATCAAGATGTGGACTGTAACCATTCGAGCTTGGCAGCATGTTTGCGGAACCAATAGTACAATGATTTATCCAATCAGGCTGTTGCTTATCGGAGCGAACAGAAGTCCGGGACCGGGCCCGTCCAGTCAGCTCGAGTGTGAAATGAGTCGGGCTCCGGTTAAATCGGTCGACGGAGATGGTCGCGGCTCGATCGGACGTCAGGAGAGATATATGCCTGGATTCGGTTTTATTGGAGTAGAATTATCCTAACAACTGGATTTTAAATTTTATTGAGGGTAATAATTGCTGGACATTTTATCGCACATCTATTTTACAAATTTTTGTGGCGACATTTCGCCTGAGAATTCCAGTGAGTGCAAATCTAGCCTAAAAAGTGCCCACGAGTGTTTTTTTAATAAGCACTGAATTTGTTCATTTTTTTACACGCTTTATATTAGCTTCACTTGTATGTTTGTTTGTTTGTTTGTTTGTAACCGACTCCTTTGGGCGCGATTTTGACCCACTTCCGGACGTCCGAATGATCTGAAATTTGGCAGGTGTACATAATGGGCTTGTTATCAATGAAATATTTTCTCGGTTTTTTTCACGTTATATTGTAAAACTCAATAATCAAAATAACTGGTAAAATTTTTAGCTCTTGAACTTGCCCCACTACTTAGATAATAAACGTTGAAAAAGCAGCAGAACCGACTGTGACGTCACCTTGCATATTGTGGTCTGATATTGGGCAGTACACCGTTGCGTTTCACATAAGAAAGTTGCTTCCAGCTGCCATATCTTTAAATTTTAAAAGTGTTAGTGGTTTTTGCTAGTTAAGATGTATTCAGTAGATACTGGATTTATTAAAGCAGTTTCTGCAAATTTACCTGAATTGGATATCTTTATGGTGATGGACTATTTTAATGATACGCTTTTTATGGTCACGCAATACCAGGGTCGAATGAAACATTCTTAGCACTTTTCTTTATTAAAATGCACTGAAAGTACAGTGAAAAAACATGGCACTGAATAATCTTATGGGAAATACTCTCACTTAAATTGACTAATATTTTGGTGCTTATGTTGTTCTAATCAACCACCTGAACCAAATTATCTGTACTCAAAAAAATCTGTCGAGTAGTTTTCGAGATACAGGGCTACAGGGGGTTGAAATTGAAAAATGATGATTTCTAATTCAGTTAACTATTACCCAAATATCTGTTCATTACCCTCTGGGCTTATTTTTATACAGGGTAAATAAAAAATAAAATAGAGTAATTACAATTTTTGTTGTGTTCGTATACTTACAAGAGTGAAAATATTTAAAAGTACCTACATTATTTTACATGATTTACAAAAATAAAGAACATATAATTATATAAATTTTGTATAAAGGGTGAGTCAAAATTCATGCTAGGTATTATTTTAAGTTGTGGGATAATCTTTTATTAGTTCATAAACAGAGTTGAGCCAGTAAGTATTTCAGGAGTATGTTGAAAATTAATATAAAAATTTCAAAAAAACGACTTTTTATATATAAGGGCGTAACATTAAAAAAGGCATTTTCTAACAAAAAATATAATCATAGTCTGAAATATGTGGGAAAAACGTTTTGAACTATGTGTAAAACCTGTAGTTTTTTTTTGTGGCATTCGGACTTGGTCCATACAGCCAGTAACCTGTAGTTAACAAGTAATTATTTTGTTTCAGATCTGGTAGACAGAGTTATGGTGATAACGCCATTGGTTACGTTCAGTTGAAACAACAAGGATCACTTTGTGAACTGAAAGCGAAAATCATGCCAGAACATAAAATAAAATCTAGAAATTACAGTGTATCCTGCTCAAATGAAATGTTCTCCGTTGTATTTCTTTTGACCTATTAGTATCTAGATAAAATGAGTTATTAGGATCTGACGAACTTAGTTCTGACGAAGTAAATGTAAAAGTAGAACTGCTACTGGATATTGAAATATCTTCGTTAATTGGTTTTTCGACTTATTCCATTCGCGATTTCTTTGGAACCATCTTATTGCTAGTGGATTTTTTCCTTTTTGTTATTTTTGGTGTAGAAAAACCCTCGCCTCCACATTGAATCGCCTTAGAACGTACATAAGCCTTAATATGAGCCCAAACCCCTATTTCCTTAGATATAGGTTCCATTCGTCTGATATCCATTTCATTTTCTTCCTCTTCTTGATTCTCTTCGGAAGTTCTATTTTTTGAGCTTAACAATAAAGTATCAATGACAGATTGCTGTGCTTCAGTTTGTAAAAACTGTGACCGTGGCTTTGAACTATGCGTCGTAATTCTATTTTTTTGACAGTCAAAAAATCTCGGTACTACTCCAGGTTTTAGTCTAACTTTTCCACTGTTCATTGTTTTAATGTACATATAATTTTCTATATCTTCCTCTACCTAAAACAAGTTATTTGTGTTAAACTCTCTAGAGCTTATAAGTTATCACTAATTTTAAAACTATACAAATTTTGTTATTAAATATATTCAAACTGTGAGATAAAATCGAAAAACTCACTTTGAAATGGTCTTCACACCAATACACATGCGATTTGTTAGATACAAAAACTTCACGACGGATTGCTTTCTGCCAAACATTTGTTATTTTAATATCAGAGGGCACATTAATAAACCATTTTTCTGGGTGTGTTAGGACAGTCGGGAACCAAACAATATTTATTTACCACTTTATTCTTAATCATTATGCAATAAAATAACGAAACAGTACAGCGATTTGCTTCTTACACACAGAGACAACACGGTAGGTACTTACGAAATATACAGTCGACTCTCGACTCGCGGCGCGGCGTTGCAAACGTTAGGTATCGCATATGCAGTGTGACGTCACAGGTAACCACGCCCCGTTTTCGTTCGCTCCAATTTCTTTAATTAATTTGAGGGTTTAAACGTTATCGGAAAAATCTAAAATTTTGGGAATCCGTTTAAAATGAGATATAGTTTCGATTATTAAATGATTAATTTTTTCTTGAACAAGCCCATTCTGGTGACAATGCATTAAGAAATTTTTGTGTGAAAGAAAAACAAAATGGCGGCTCCAATATGGCGTACGAGTTTTGTGATTATGGTCCGATTCGCTTAAAAATTGGTATCTGTGGGTTTTGGTGGTCGGAGATTATGATTCTTTTGTCAAAATTGAAAAATTCAGAATGGCGGCTTCAAAATGGCGGCCGAGTTTTGTGATTATGGTCTGATTCTATTCAAAATTGGTATGTGGGGGTTTTTGGGGTCGAATATTATGATTATTTTGTCAAAATTGAAAATTCTAGATGGCGGCTTCAAAATGGCGGCCGAGTTTTGTGATTATGGTCTGATTCTATTCAAAATTGGTATGTGGGGGTTTTTGGGGTCGAATATTATGATTTCTTTGTAAAAATTGCAAAATTCAAGATGGCGGCTTCAAAATGGCGGCCAAGTTTTGTAATTATGGTCTGATTCTATTCAAAATTGGTATGTGGGGGTTTTTGGGGTCATATATTATGATTCTTAGTAGAAATTGAAAAATTCAAGATGGCGGCTTTAAAATGGCGGCCGAGTTTTGTGATTATGGTCTGATTCTATTCAAAATTGGTATGTGGGGGTTCTTCGGGTCGGAGATTATGATAACCTAAATTGATAAAATTATTCCATTTTTTAATTTGCAAAATAATAATAAAAATGATAGTTTGAAAAAAAAAACACGCTTTTATAAAAAAAACACACTAAAAAGTAGGGAATGAATAATAGTTTAAAAAAACTGAAGAACACATTTTTATAGAAAACTAGACTAAAAAAATAGAAAATAAGAAAAACATGTATTTTATTCAAAAAAAAGCGTGGGGTGCATGGTATCAATAATTATATAGTACATTACCTAGGGCAGTAAAGTGAGAAATGTCTTAGATCACAGGTAATTGTTGGCCGAGGTGATACCATGCGCCCCACGCTTTTTTTTAAATAAAATACGTTTTTCTTATTTTCTATTTTTTTAGTCTGGTTTTCTATAAAGCGTTTTTTAGTTTTTTTAAGCTATTATTTATTTGCAGTAAGGACCTTCATCACACATGATATTGATGATATGATTTCTACAGCTCCTGGAGTTGTATTTCTGGGAATATAACGAACCGATAAAATCGAATAAGATTTTCCAACGAATTGGTTTAGGTACTTATAACAATTTTTACCACGTTTGAAATGATTGTCTCCTCCAGTGCTAGAATATTCCCTATAGTTTCAAATATCTGTAATTCATCTTAAAATTGGTTACTTATTATTTAGTAGTAAATAAAACAAGCTGGAATGGAAAAAACGATATATAAATACGCAGAAAAAACAAATTGTTGAATGAAATAAAATGTATTTGAATCAAACAAATAAAAGTATCGTATATACACGAGAAAATATAGTCTCAAAAACATTTCTTGGTTTTGGATCAAATTTAAAGTTTCAGTCGACTGAAACTAATTTGCATGAACCAAATATCTTATTCGACCAACTCTATTCATAACTCGTTAAGGCAAACATGTTGTTTCAACCATGTAATTATTTTGTTCGATCGAATAATCAGATAGTTCTGCAAACTCGAGTAATTTTTGCTATTCCCAAATCGAAATTTCAGATTACTATAGTTTAGGACTATTTTGAAGGCTTTCAGAAATGTCTAATTAACAAATAGTTCATCGGTTCCCAGAAAAAACAAGGGCTTATGAATCTATATAGAACTTATTGTACTCTCATTAGATAATGAGTTAGAGCTCGAGGAATGTTGCAGACCATCCCAGAAGATCAGCAGCGCAACTATGGTGACCTGATTACTGCCCTAGAATCAAGGTATGGCGACAAACATCGAGAACAGTTGAAAACACCGGTTCAGGAATTGAATGGAGGAGTTTAAAGCAGACGTGCAGAGGCTGATCCAGCTTGCCTACCCAGATGTTCGGAGGATTTCAGAGAACAGTTGACGGCGCACATAATTATTGACAGATTGAAAGAAACTCAAAAGTGACAGTATAAAGCAGATCTTCAGCAGGATACAAATACAAAAAATAAAAAATCCAAAAATATATATTCTTTAATGTATACAGGGTGTCCCTGGACTTCCTCTTTTTCTCACGAGAATGTATAGATGAGGTCAAAATATCACCAGCAAAAATGTTTTTCTTTGATAACTTTCAAAGTGAATATTCAAAATCATCTAAATTTTGGTGATTGACTGAACAAATGAATTCTTTCGATGAGCTTTCATGCAGGAGTCAGATGTTTTGCTACAAAGTCAGGAACGGACTACCCCCGATGGTCCACACCCCAAAACTTTGAAATGACACATAATTTTTCAATAGTTTTCAACAAAATAAGGTTACGTAGACAATTTTCTGAATGAAAGTACTCGTGTGGAAAGTCGATCGGAGCAGCGATTCTTAATAAAAATGCAGTTTTACACGGCGACATCAAACCCGATCGTCCACCATTATTTGAAATGAAAAATTTTCACAGTAGAAATACTAATGCTAACGTTAATTCAACAACATTTATAACAGGGATAATACAAAATATGCTGAAATAAAGTAAACAAAAAGTACAGTAGGTACCCAGTTGAAAGTTTCATTCACAATGTAGATATTTTTTCAAATGAAATATCAAGTTATGTTGATTCGTGGTGTTTTTGAAGTAACAAGCTACTCCACTATGAAATATCGAATTCAATCCATATTTCGTATGTACGCGTGGAATGAGCACGTTTCGTGTTGTGTTATCTGAATCTCATGAAACTCAACATTTGGATGTTGCAAATTCGTATTCACAGCTTGAATGTTGAGGAGTTTCACTGATAAATATAATTTCATGGGAGAAAATCTTCAACCCGAACATAAATTCAGCTGAAGAAACGCACATCGGAAGACATAAGTAATAAAAAGCAAACGAATAAACTACAAAAACGGCTGCACATGAATAGGTGAAAAATATCCGATGAATAAATTTATGTTCCATTTCTTCCACAGATGTTGACAAAAACACCTTGCAGAAAGAAATAAAATCAGTGTGGATAAAAGATGACAACTGGAATGCGATTTTGTTTTGTTGAGTGGAGCGTTATCATTGTATAGTCAATATTCTAATACGACAGTTCGAAGTGTTTTGATATGGCCGAACAGTTTACGTTCAACTAATAAGCAGATATGCATGCATTGTATGGACGAGCATTTGGTAATGCTGCAGAAGCCCGTCGTCTGTATGCCGAGCATTTTCCCAATCGAACGTTACCGGCAAGAGAAACGTTCGAGCGTGTCGATCGCAGCTTGAGGGAGACAGATATGTCTAATGGATGATTAATTGAGGCATGTTGTTTTATTTAGATATTATTGTAGGTTCAGTTTTGCCAAAACGAGGTGGTGAGGGCGCTCCTAGGGCTGTGCGTACCGTTGTATTGGAGGAAAATATTTTGGAAGCTTCGCTGATGATCCTTCAATGAGCATCAGAAACCTATCAGAACAGTTCCATACATCCAAGTCCACTATTCATAGAATCATTAGGGAACAACTGCTCCACCCATATCACATCCAGAAGGTACATGCCATGACACCTGAAGATTTTCCAGCACGACTGGAATATGCCAATTGGTTCCTGGATAAGCAAAAAGAGGATATGACTTTTATTACTCGAGTTTTATTCACTGATGAAGCAGGTTTCAGTAGAGATGGAGTAATCAACTCTCATAATCTCCACATATGGGCCGAAGAAAATTCCCATGGGATATTGCAAACCAACACCAACGGAAATTCAAGGTGAATGTTTGGGCTGGTATCATAGGAAACCATCTTATAGGACCATTCGTTCTACATGACCGATTGAATGGAGAACGTTATTTGGAGTTCATTCAGAACGATTTGAATGGACTTTTGGAACATGTTCCATTGCAAACCCGAAGAGATATGTGGTTTATGCATGATGGCGCTCCTCCTCATTTTAGTTTGATTGTGCGGAACCATCTGAACCAGATTTTCCCCAATAGATGGATTGATAGAGGTGGGCCATATTCATGGCCACCGCGGTCTCCGGATTCAAATCCATTGGATTTCTTTCTATGAGATCATCTGAAAAGCCTCGTTTACACTATACCTATTCACACCAGAGATGCCTTGTTGAATAGAATTACATTACATTGGCCATACGAAACGACCCTGGCATGCTATTTCAAGTGCAGAGAGGGTGTTTGTGCCGACTATGAAAATGTATTGAGAGAGACAGGGGTCATATCGAGCAGTTTTTGTAGCGGATTTTGCATTTCTGTTTGCTCTTGGGGCTTGCGATTGATTATTTACACCATGAGTTTTGTAAGGTAAACGTGTTTGCATGATGAAAATTCGTTATGAACATTGTAGCTATCATTTCTATTTTCATTACAAATTAATCTTTTCGAATAATGGTAGACATCTCAGGTTGGATGTCGTCGAACAAAAATGCATTTTTATCAAAAATCGTTGCTCCGATCGATTTTTAACACGAGTACTTTTATTCAGGAAATTGTCCAGGTAACCTTGTTTTGTTAAAACATATTGACAGATCCCAGTCATTTCAAAGTGTGGACCATTGGGGGTAGTCCGTTCCTGACTTTGTAGCAAAACAACTGACTCCTGCATGAAAGCTCATCGAAGGAATTCATTGTTTAGTCAATCACCAAAATTTAGATGATTTTGAATATTCACTTTGAAAGTTATCAAAGAAAAGCATTTTTCATTTTGTAACTTTGAGGGCCCGTAACTTGGTAACGAAGGCTTTTGAAACAAAAGTTATATGAAGTACTGGTGATATTTTGACCCCATCTATACAGTCCCGAGAGGAAAAGAGGAAGTCCAGGGACACCCTGTATACATGTTTTCTACTGGGGGGGGAGGGAGGAGTTGCAGCTCTGTTGTTGTGGGTTTTATGACTGCTTTCTTGCCCGAGGGGGCAGAGAGGCAGGTGAGCTAATTCGCGACATACCAGTTTGGCAATATTTTGTTAATGCTTGAAACAGGCGCCTCCTTCAGCAGAGGTTTTTTGAGGTGTCGAATTCGAACCTGATGTTATTATTGCTCTTACTCGTAGGGGGCGCCAACTACACGTTTTTTTCTTTTTTGAAGATCCATAATCTTTTTTGATCGTACTTCTAGCACATTTTTCAGTAAAACAAATCAATTCCTCTATCATATCTAAGTAAAAAACCTTTGTTACAAGTCGCTTTAAGCAACCGTTTTCTAGATATTTGGACTTGAAAATTTCAAGTCGATTATTTGATAATTGATACCATAATTTTGCATCTTCCACAAGAATGCTCAAGAAATGAATTTGACGTTTAAGTAAGTAGTTTTGGTAATTACATATTATGTGACAGTTGAACGTTTTGTTGTTTCGTTGAAGTTTCTGTAAGTTTTAAAACACTAATTTTGAAAAATGGATTATTTAATCAATAATGCTCATTTAGCCGATATACATTCCGTTTATGGCCTTGCGGATGGCAATGCGCGCGAAGCAAGACGTATTTACCAGGAGCGATTTCCTAATCGAGTACTGCCTCCCGGTCCAACATTTACCAGTATCCACCGTCGTTTGGCAGAAACAGGTCGTAGCTTGAAAGGGCAGCTGATATCATTGGAAGACCACAAGCAGTCCGAACCCCAGAATTGGAAGAAGCTGTTTTAAATGCTCTCGAGGAGAATCCAGAAACAAGTACAAGAATAATTGCTGAAGCTCTCAATTCTACTCAGTCTACAGTTTGGAGAATTATCCACGATCAACAATTTTATCCATACCATATTCAAAGGGTACAAGATCTTTTTACACGAGACTTTCCCCAACGCATTAGAGGTTTTTGAGAACATTGGCTGGAAATCCTCAATTTTTAAGATATGTTCTCTTCACAAACTTTCATAACAACCATGTTTGAGCTCTGCAAAATCCGCACGCAGTTAGTGAAAGACATTATCAATATCAATTTTCTGTAAATGTATGGGCGGTATTAATTGATAATTAGTTGATAGGTCCTTTCTTTCTTCCGTTCCGACTGAATGGCGCAACTTACAAAGACTTTTTAGAAAATAAATTGCCAGGACTACTTCAGAATGTACCATTAGAAATTCGTATCCGCATGTGGTTTATGCATGATGGGGCTCCGGCCCGTTTTAGCATTGTAGCCAGGGAATTCCTTAACACTGTCTATCCAAATCGGTGGATTGGTAGGGGTGTAGAAGAACCTAACCAGGCGTGGGCACCAAGGTCCCCAGATCTAAACCCGCTAGATTTTTTATTTTTGGGGACATTTGAAGTCACTAGTTTATAAAACTCCAGTAGCGAACGGGGAAGATCTAAGAAACCGATTAGTAGACGCTTGTGGAACAATAAGAAACACACCAATAATTTTTGAGCGGGTACGAGATTCAATGACTAGAAGACTGAATGCCTGTATCTTCGCTGGAGGTGGACACTTTGAACAATTTATTTGATAACAATTTTGTTTCTTTATTTTATTTTATTCTACATATTGAAAATTTCTTGAAATAAAATGTTGATATTTCTTGCAAATTTCATTAAAACAAATACAGATTCTGCACCCTTGATACAAAAATAACTATACCAAACAAGTAAAAATAAATAGAATAGGTGGCGCCCCCTACAAAAACCAAAACTACTTACTTAAACGTCAAATTCATTTCCTGAGCATTCTTGTAAAAAATGCAAAATAATGGTAATAACTTCAACACGTATCGATTATCAAATAATCGACTTGAAATTTTCAAGTCCAAATATCTAGAAAACGGTTGGGAGAATTGATTTTTTTACTGAAAAATGTGCTAGAAGTACACTCAAAAAAAAAGAAAAAGACGTGTAGGTGGCGCCCCCTACGAGTGAGAGCAATTATAACAACAGGTTCGAATTCATCTCCTCAAAAAAACCTCTCAATACTAATTTTCGTTTAATTAAGGTCAGTATTTCGAAAGTTATTTGAAAAAAACCAAAATAAATAAAAATGATACTTTAACACCCTGTTTCTTGGAAACGAAGCGTTTCCGGACATATATTTATTCGGACAATTCATATTAGAATATTGTGAGGAATCCCCTCCTGAAGTTTGTCAAAGTTCTTTTGAATCACCCTGTATACTTGATGGTATGTTCAGTAGACAGCTTCCGTTATTAAGGAACATTTTGTAATGACTGACGTTAAGGCTCCTTGACATTAGAATCATTCGTAATATTGTAAATTGCATTCGAATGGACTAAAAGCTTTTTTTTAATTGAATTATCTCGGTTGACATAACTCAATACAGTGAAATCGATCAAAAGATGGAAAATCCACTGAAATATTCTGCCCCCAATACCCATTAGATTTGACACTCGTTGCCCCTATCCGCACACAAAAGCGGCGTATCTTCCGAATTTTTCGCGTTTATCTGTCGCTGTATCCGACGAAGCATCCCCTATCCCCATCCCCAGAGCTGGATAAAGTCGGCCATGTATCAACACTTATCGTCGAGGCAGGGTAGGATGAATACAATGCTTTTGCCACAGAGTGAAGCTTTAATCCCGCCACTTTCATTATCTTGTAAAAATAGTCCAATGTTATCGCTATGTTGTATTAATAAAATAAATGAACGCCAGTATTTCATTCGTCGGGGGGCGAGATATTGGCCGTTTTGTATTTCAGGTCTGGTTTATTGCAAGAAAATACGTTTATTTGTTTTTCCTTTCCGCGTGGAAGCACGCCATCATTTAGTTTATGTACTAATTTGGCCAGATGATAAATAATGTATGTCTGAAACCCACAGAGACTAAGTTTATGAGTGATATGTGCACATGGAAGAGGATAGAGATGAACGTTACGATCCACCATTGGCGGAAATTGGAATAGCAAAGATGATTGAGATATTAGAATAGCACACATCTCTCCAAAGGACAATGAAACTAATCTACGTTTTCGCTAACGTTTTGCGAATATATTGTTCGCTTCTCCAGGGCCATAACGAAAAGACAAAGTGTGGTAATTCATGACTACATTGAAACAATGCAATTAATGCAAGTTGTCTAGGAAAATATGCACTGTGACAATGATTCGTTTTACTAACAGAAATCGATCTTAATACCGTTCAAATATTTTTTGAGGAAGTATCGGAATATTGTCTCGAGAATTCATAAAACTTCAAAGGAAATTCATAACAGTAATATTTAGCAAAAAATTGAGTCACCAAAGGAAGTATATTTCGTGTTATTTCAATTTATTTATTCAAGTAATATATCGGTAAAAACTATGTTTACGGTAGTAAGAGTGATGATTGTAAACGAAGCTTAATAATTAGTGTAGGTTTTTACAATATCAAGTTTTGTTGGCCTACCAGGAAATCGAACTTTGTGAAGTTGGGGGCCATTTTCTAGCGGTCGTTTCTATCTGGCGGCCAAATGACCAACGGCATCGGGTGTTAAATTAAATTCGGATTTTCTTCGAATTTTCAACCAAATCAAATGGCTGAAGATTTGAATTGGCTAGGGGCAATAAAAAAATAAAACCCACCCTCAAAAATGTTCAACCGAGTTAATATTTTATATACGTCTTACTGAAAGACTGTACTATGATATACCATGAGATGATTGATTTGCAGGCCATCGAAGGGAAAGTTTATACCAGTCGATATTTCGAAAAAAATCAAAATCCATTTTAATTTTTTTTTAGCCAAGTTTATTTTTGGTATACGTGTTACTGGAAAGCTATATAATAATATAACAAGACATGATCAATTTTCAGGCCGTTGAAGGGGTATATAGTTAATCTCTACCACTAAATCAAAACCCACCTTCCAAAATGTAAACTACGTCTTCGACGGCCTGAAAATCAATCATCTCTTGGTTTATCATTATATAGCCTTCCAGCAACACGTCTACCAAAAATGCGTTTTAAATTTTTTCGAAATGTCGACAAGTATAAACCATTCTTTCTACGGCCTCAAATCAATCATCTCTGGGTTTTACGTATAATAAAAATGAACTTGGCTCAGCATTTTTGAAAGTAGGTTTTGATTTTGTTTTTCGAAATATTGACAGGTATAAACTACTCCTTCGACGGCCTGCAAATCAATCATCTGTTGGTATATCAAGTTTACCAGAAATCAAATTTGGCTAAACCTTTCGGGGGTGGGTTTTAATTTTTTATTACAACTCAAGATTTTTTGTATGCAACATGGCTCATTGTGTTCATCCTGAGAGAATCGGACCTTCCCAACTGAAAGCATATCAAATATCTCTTCGTATATCATAAATTTTCCATTTTTTGTGTTCCATCATTTTCGATTGCATTGAATCCCCATTGCCATTCCAAATCTTCAGCCATTTAATTTTTTGAAAATTCGAAGAAATTTCGAAGCCAATTTATCAACCGACGCCACAGGTCATTTGGCCGCCAGATGAAAACGGCTGTTAGAAAATGGCCGCTAACTTCACACTGCTAGTAAATTGCTGGTATGCCTGGAATATTTGTGTCAGAGATAAGTTATATAAGTTATGGTGAGCAGAATAATCAAAGGAAAAGATAGAGAAAGATAAAAACGGTATTAGAACAACTTTGGGTTACTCGGGATATATTCTTTGATTTTGTATTTTCTTATGATGGATATATGGAAAAGTGATGTGTCCAATTTTTGGTTTAACGATTCTAGTAATTCTAGATTCATCAGACATTATGCTTTTAATCTCTTCAACAGTCCATAGAAGTCACTGGTTAATATATAAGCTTCGTATATTAAAACCCTTTGTAACGATATACATTTTCCGCGTGGAGAATAGACGATCATTATTCAGTATTATTTTTAGGATAGTATTTCGCGTAGATTGAAGACTTTTTATTACATTATTGAAACTTACACCCCATACAATACAATAACACAGTAACAATTCCACTTATGCCCTGTAAACCAGTAATATATTTTTTACGCAAAGTTGTAAAATTTGTTCAACATTTCTCTGAATCTTTCAATTAGCATTAAAACCTGTTCATCCCACCCAGATGTTGGCCCAAGGAATATGTTTTTCCTATTTTAGGGCATATACAGTTTTGATGCACACAAATATTTTTTTCTAATTTTGACATTTAGAGTGACACTTTTCAAAACTCGTTGACATTATCAAATGTCTTACTTTTCATTACCAGTTGCGAAAAGTAAAATTTTTCGCAACTGGTGATGAAAAGTAAATTTTACCATCAGTTGCAAAAATTATAGGAATACAATTTGATATGAATTTAATGCTAAACTACTTGAAATACTTCTTTATTGTTATTATATTCTTTGTACGTATTATGGAGATTTAATTTCTTTCAAATTTAATACATACCTAATATGTATGGTACAAGCAACAAACTAAGTTGGTAAAAACTAATTACAAATTCCTATTAATAACACAATTTGAACGATTGGTGATATTGACCCCAGCTGATAACGTAGATTTATGTGTAGCATTAATTTGCGTATTTTCCATGGAAGTCTCTCCAAGACTGTTGTCCTAAGGAACACGCTTTTCACGCACCAAAAAGTAGAAGATAATTTGAATTTTCAACGACTATGCCAAAAAGCGTAGTGTGCTTTGTCGAAATTAAAATTAGAAGTATTATGTTTCTCAAAGATACGTAACCAAAAAACACTCTATACTTTTTGGCATAGTCCTTCAATATTAAAATTATTTTTCACTATTTAGAGCGTTGAGAGCGTTTTCTTCAGTTTTTCAAATTGTAAATTTTTTATATATTTGAGTTGAATCAAAAAGGATCACATCATATTCAAAATTAGAAAAAATATTGTGTATCGCTTTCTTGTCCGCTCGTTACGAAAAATAGTTTTTCCCAACTGGTTGCACAATTTATTTATGCAACCAGTGGGGAAAAGCACTATTTTTCGTAATGAGCGAATTTCTGCGGAACGAGCAAAGCGAGTTACGGAAAATAGGGTTTCCCAACGTGTTTTACACAATATTTCTTCTAATTTTGATATGTGATCCTTTTTAATTCAAGTTAAAAATATAAAAAATATATATTTAAAAAAACTGAAAAACATGCTTTCAACACACTAATTTTAATATTCAACGACTATGTCAAAGAGCATGGGGTGCTCTTTCGTTACGTATCTTTGAGACACATAATACTTTTGGAGTAAGATCCCAGAGCCGGCAAACCTACCTCATTTTAGCAAAGCTGAAATTTTGAATATGAATAGTGTGATATGTAATTGAAAACGTATGCGTACTTGCTAGTTTGAAATTGAGGAATGATTTAGTTTTGGGATGTATATTCAAATAAAAAAAAACAAATCATTTCTCAATTTCCATGGGAAAAATAAAAAAAATCGTCAGGTGTGGGGATTTGAACCCCCGCCAGTTTTTGATATCAGAGCTCAGATTTCACGGCCAACTAGACGATATCAATTGTCAAACGCATTACGTACCCGTAAAAAGGCCCATCTTTCAAGCTAGCAAGTATGCATACGTTTTTAACTACATATCACACTACCCATACTTGAAATTTCAGCTTTGCTAAAATGACGCAGCTTTGCCGGCTCTGGGATCTTGGACTATTTTAATTGATTTCGACAAAGCACCCCACGCTTTTTGGCATAGTCATTAAATCTTAAAATTATTCTTTACTTTTTAGTGCGTTAAAAGCGTCTTCTCACCCTTGGAGAGACTTTCATGGAAAAAACGGAAATTAATGCTACATAGAAAACTACGTGTCAATCTCACCAATTGTTCAAATTATATTATTAATATTTATAATTAGTTTTTACCATACATATTATGTTTTGGATAGCCTCAAAATCATAACAAATTTTATTTCTGAATTTTTTGCAACTGGTGTTGCAATTTTCATCACCAGTTTTGAAAAGTGTCACTTTGAATGTCAAAATTAGAAAAATCACTATTGTAAAATTTTTGCACTTTGTTGTATGGTTGTTCTTCAGAGGGGAAAAGGTAATGAATTTGCTTTTGCTTTAAACTGAGTTTGTATGTTAGAGAGTCCTATTTCAAGCCTTCTTGTAGGCTTAATTCCAGTTTTCATCTTTGAATATTGTAGTAGTGCCATCGGCGTGAGAGATGACCGTTCAAATTATGTATTCACAAGATCAATATCGGTTATGTTGGTACTATAATGGATCATTATACAACTATATTACAGATAGTACTGAATAAAAAAAAAGGACATTATGATAATAAAAAATATTTTGAGATAATTGACAATAATAAGATGGTAGAGTCGATTGAGAATATTGATTGGGACGAATTAATGGAGCAGCAACATGATCTCGATACTACAACAAACACATTTCTTGAAAAAATACTCGAATCTGTAAAAAAATCCAAAAATATATCAAAATAAAAACTAGGGAAAGAAAAAGAAAAAAATGGATAACAAAATCTCTGAATAACACAGGCAAAAACAATGATCTAAACAAATGGAAAAATCCAAACAACGAAAAAAAAAAATTAATGAAAAATTTGGAAAATAAAACTCCTGAACAGAATGAAATATCGAGAACGAAAATGGTGATTTGGTGAATGACCCCAAAGAAATGACAAATATCTTTAATAATTTTTTTGTAAATGTAGGGAAAAACTTGGCATCAAAAATCAACAGAAATCCAAACTATAATGCTAAGAAGAAAATTTCACTAAATTCGATCTTTCTGGAACCAACAAATGAACTTGAAATAATGAACACGATAGCCCAACTAAAAAACAAAAAAGTTCCGGGATATGACGGTCTGAAAGCAGAAACATTGAAAGCTATCTCAACCTATATATGTAAACCACTAGCATACATAATCAACAAATGTTTCGAACTGGGTCAATTTCCGAATGCTTTCAAAATATCAGTGGTGACACCCATATACAAAAATGGAGGAAAACAAAAAGTGACAAACTATAGACCAATATCCCTGATAACATCTCTTAGTAAAGTAGTTGGAAAAATTCTAAAGAGTAGATCAAATACATTCTTGAACAAATATAACCTTCTATCAACATCCCAGTTCGGCTTTCGGGAACATAAATCAACACAAGACGCTATTCACGTTTTAACAAATGATATTTACGAATGCTTAGACAAAAACATTCCATGTTTAGGAGTATTTGTAGATTTAAGTAAGGCTTTCGACACAGTTGACCATACTATCCTTCTAGCCACGCTAGATGATATAGGAATACGAGGTGCAGCAAACGACTTACTTAAAGATCAGCTGACAAATAGAAAACATAAAGTACAAATCCGAAATGAGATAAGCTTAGAAGAAATCATTACTTGCGGTGTGCCTCAGGGGACAGTGTTGGGACCGATGTTGTTCACGATATACTTAAATAACTTATTCTTACAAGAAAATTCAGGAAAAATTTTAAGCTTTGCCGATGACACAGTCATTGTTTATAAAGCAAATAATTGGTATGAATTGAAGACAAAAACCGATAATGATCGAAATAAATTGAAAGATTGGTTTGATAGCAGACTTCTCTCAATTAATTTCAGCAAAACTCACTACCTGCCATTCAGCAGTACAAAAATGCTTCTTCCAAATTTTGACTCAACCATTCATCAAAATTTTCATATTAAACCTGTCAAAAAAGTTAAATACCTAGGTGTTTTCTTGGACCCCCACCTGAGATGGGATCAACATATAATATACCTCACAAAAAAGTTACGCTGTATTCAGGTAAAAACATATCTCGATTTGAAGCAAAAAAAAATTGTTTATGAGATAAGCTTGGGAGAAAACATTACTTGCGGTGTGCCTCAGGGGACAGTGTTGGGACCGATGTTGTTCACGATATACTTAAATAACTAAATTCAGGAAAAATTTTAAGCTTTGCCGATGTTTATAAAGCAAATAATTGGTATGAATTGAAGACAAAAACCGATAATGATCGAAATAAATTGAAAGATTGGTTTGATAGCAGACTTCTCTCAATTAATTTCAGCAAAACTCACTACCTGCCATTCAGCAGTACAAAAATGCTTCTTCCAAATTTTGACTCAACCATTCATCAAAATTTTCATATTAAACCTGTCAAAAAAGTTAAATACCTAGGTGTTTTCTTGGACCCCCACCTGAGATGGGATCAACATATAATATACCTCACAAAAAAGTTACGCTGTATTCAGGTAAAAACATATCTCGATTTGAAGCAAAAAAAAATTGTTTATGAGATAAGCTTGGGAGAAAACATTACTTGCGGTGTGCCTCAGGGGACAGTGTTGGGACCGATGTTGTTCACGATATACTTAAATAACTAAATTCAGGAAAAATTTTAAGCTTTGCCGATGACACAGTCATTGTTTATAAAGCAAATAATTGGTATGAATTGAAGACAAAAACCGATAATGATCGAAATAAATTGAAAGATTGGTTTGATAGCAGACTTCTCTCAATTAATTTCAGCAAAACTCACTACCTGCCATTCAGCAGTACAAAAATGCTTCTTCCAAATTTTGACTTAACCATTCATCAAAATTTTCATATTAAACCTGTCAAAAAAGTTAAATACCTAGGTGTTTTCTTGTACCCCCACCTGAGATGGGATCAACATATAATATACCTCACAAAAAAGTTACGCTGTATTCAGGTAAAAACATATCTCGATTTGAAGCAAAAAAAATTGTTTATCAAAGCCTAGTAGAGTCTCACTTGAATTATGGGATTATAGGATGGGAAGGGGTTTCGTGAACCTACTTGAAGATGCTTGAAATCTCGCAAAAAAGGTTTCTAAGAATGAAACTGAATAAAGATTATAGATACCCTAGCAACTCTCTATATGCTGAAACAGAAATGTTAGATATAAGACAGCTTTATTCCATTCAAGTACTCATCATGCAACACCTGAATAAAACCCAGCTGAATGTACAGACACACTCGTATGCTACCAGACAAAAACATAAATATGTCACCCCATTTATGAAAAAAGCAATAGGCCAAAAAAGCTATCATTATATTGCTCCAAAGCTATACAACTTCCTACCTGACTCTCTGAAAACTGAAACTTCCTGCCTGCTATTCAAAAAACAGTTGAAAAAATTCGTAAAGGAGATTGAAAGAGAGGAAATTCATGAAATGATTGAATGAATGATTTTTTTTAATATAATGAAGGAAATATAATAGAAAAACAAACAATTATCATGTAATGAAAATGAATATGTACCAAAAATCGAAATAATAAAACTGAAACATCTATATTTTATTATTATTTTATATTTATTTACATCTATTAACATTTAATTACTTTTGCATTATTATTATCAATACTAACATCATTATAATTAATTATAACAATTTATAACTCGTTCTTTGTACATTGATAATATATATATATATATATATATATATTGTATATAGTGTTTTGTACTAATTGATATAATACTTGTTATCTGTTTTACCAAAATATTCACCCACACACAGGGCTTGCCCTCAGTGGGATAACAATTTATTCATCTATACTTCTCTGTACTCTATTTATTGTATTGTCATGTTTATGTTCAATGTTATAATTATATCATCTGACTTCATCTGTAAATCGAAATGATGAATAAATATTATTATTATTATTATCACTTCAGTGGTTCTTTTGAGTAGTTCACCGAGGGCATCACCAATTTTAACCTTTTGTATTCTCTGTGATAAGTAACTTCGCAAAAGTTTCAATGCTGTACCATATTAAATAATTTATCTGTAACTGATTTTTAGATTCTGAGGACCATGGTCGGATAAGATATATAAATTTTTTTGAAAGGTGACGACCAGACCAATAGGTTGTATTTCTATTGAAATCTACCCAGAACTAAACTCATTACTTATATCAACTACATCTCTGATGACAATCCGAACATAAATCGTGTTATATATACCCCGTCATTTGGCCGGGATATGGCACCACCTTCTGGATGCCATTAAAGCGATAATCTAACCGAAATAATAAATTAAAGCAAACGTAGTAAAAGATAATCGAGTAAATTCCGCGCGACCCAGCTTATTCCGAGAGAAATTACGCCCAAAGTAGAGTCCTAGAAGCGCGATTACCGTACCTCGGTATAAGTGGTGAGCGGTAAAACGTACTAAGTTGTTTAATTAGCCATCTTAAAGTTTATACATCTGCGGCAATGGATGCTGTGCCGTGCGATATCTGCGTGTGCGATCTGTCCTTACCAGAACCGGGTGGGCTTCTAGCTAAATATCTTTCAGAATGCCCTCTCCGTATACAAACTTAAAAAATTAAATGCAATACATGATAGTTTAAAAACTAAAGAACACGCTTTAATAGAAAACTAAACTAAAAAGTAGAAAATAATTTTAAATGAGTTTGAAATAAGAATACAGTGATTAACAACAAATTTATTTCATCGTAAAAAAGTGTGGGGTGCTTGATGTCAATTGCTGTTAATATTTCATGGACAGATATTGGTAAAAGTAGAATCATTATGAAAATATCTTAAAAAGCACCCCACTTTTTTTTACGATTAAATAAATTTGTTGTTAATCACTGTATTCTTATTTCAAACTCATTTAAAATTATTTTCTACCTTTTAGTTTAGTTTTCTATTAAAGCGTGTTCTTTAGTTTTCAAACTATCAGTTATTTTCAACTTTTTAGTTTTGTTTTCTATTGAAGCGTGTTTTTTAGTTTTTCAAACTATTATTATTATTTAATTTTTTCAACTATTATTCTTCAATTTTGAATAGAATCGGACCATAATCAAAAAACTCGTCCGCCATTTTTGAGCCGCCATCTTGAATCCTTCAATTTTGACAAAATAATCATAATCTCCGACCCCAAAAACCCCCACATACCAATT
This sequence comes from Gonioctena quinquepunctata, assembly GCA_018342105.1. Classification (NCBI taxonomy): domain Eukaryota; kingdom Metazoa; phylum Arthropoda; class Insecta; order Coleoptera; family Chrysomelidae; genus Gonioctena; species Gonioctena quinquepunctata. The sequence continues at coordinate 139,793 of JAFIRS010000653.1, forward strand.
TTGAATATAATTGGACCATAATCACGAAACTTGTCCGCCATTTTGGAGCCGCCATCTAGAATTTTCCAATTTTCACAAAAGAATCATAATATTTGACACGAAAACCCTCAGATAGCAATTTTTTGAATAGAATCGGACCATAATCACAAAACTCGTCTACCATTTTGGATCCCCATCTTGAATTTTTCAGTTTTGACAAAAGAATCATAATCTCTGACCACGAAAACCCTCAGATAGCAATTTTGAAGCAAATCGGACCATAATCACGAAACTCGTACGCCATATTGGAGCCGCCATTTTGTTTTTTTTCTCAAACAAAAATTTGTCAATGCATTGTCACTGGAATTATGTACACCTGCCAAATTTCAAATCATTCGTACTTCTGAAAGTGGGTCAAAATCGCGCCCAAAGGAGTCGGTTACAAACAAACAAACATACAAGTGAAGCTAATATAAAGCGTGTAATATAAATAAGAAAATACGGGCAAACGTATATCGACAAAAAATATTCAGAATAATTGTGACAAAACAAAATTAATCATTCCGAGATGTGGGATCAAATTGAGGGAGACAGTATTCACTACCACTATTGGGTAAAGAGCAGGCTGCAGAAAACCTGGTCAATCGAGTAACAGAATGAAATGTTATTAAAATGATAGTACTTACAGCAAACATAAGAAGAACTTTGACTACCTGGGCAAATGTTGTGCTTAAGTTTTGTATGGCATTTTTTCGGAAAAAGCAACCATACCAATGTAGCAACAGATTCGTAATACTTTCAAGATAAAGTATCTTCCGAGTTGGTCGAGTGGTCCAGCTCTAGCAGTTTTTTTTAATTTTTTCCTTCGAAATTTAAAAATTATTGATGGGTAGGGGAAGATCTCGAAGTCGTATCCACAAAATAAAACAAAGTGCTTTTTTAAGAAACTGAATGCATTTCGGGTGCTTATAAGTACCCATCTTCAGCAGAACATTATTAGTACATGGCTAGAAACAATGTTTGATAAACATACATGGTAACAATGAAAAAACTTCAACTTACCAACTTTATAGTATGGTTAACCTTGAAAAATAGAATGAAAAGCTGTTGAATCAGTAATGAGAACCCAATGGTGAGGGTGTTTTTCCCTTTTTTTTCTTTTTTCGGATACACATTGTGTCCCTATTTGGATAAGGTAACATCCCCAAGCAAAATTTATAACAATGTATGGTAATATGAAATTGCGCCAATGAAAAATGATTTGTTTGGGGCGAATATTCTTCCCAAAACAAATGTATATTTAGTTTAAATCTTTTAAGTGAATTCTGACCCACTTCTAGTTGTCCGAATTTGGCAGGTGTTCATGATTCTGGTAACAGTGCATTATGGAATTTTTGCCCGAAAAAAATGGCGGCTAAAATATGGCGAACGAGTTTTGCGATTTTAGTTCGATTCCATTCCAAATTAGTATGTGGGGGTTTTTGTGATCGGACATCATGATTTCTTTGTCAAAATTCATGAATTCAAGATGGCGGCTCCAATATGGCAATGAGTTATTTAGTTATAGCCCAATTCCAATAGAAATTGGTAAGTGGGGGTTTTTGGGTCAAAAATCATGATTTTTTGGTCAGAATTCACGAGTTTAAGATGGTGGCTCTATGATGGCGACGATTTTTTTTATTATAGTCCGATTCCATTCAACATTGGTGTGTTGGGTTTTTGGAGTCGGACATCATGATTTATTATTCGAAATTCGGCGGCCTCAGGAACGATATGTGTTTTGTTATTATGGCCCGACTCTATTCAAAATTGGTATGTGGGTATTTTTGGGGTCGTAGATTATCAATTTTAGTCAGAATTCAATGAGATGACGGAGTTCATGAATTAAAAAATTAAATAAAATGTTAAAAAAAAATTAAGACAAGCTTTTATACAAAATAATTTTTTTGTTTGACCTAGGTTATTCTATTAGTTACAGATTCAAAAGCTTGCCGCGAATATAAAATAGGTATTCTTGCGTGGCAAAATTTTGAAACTGTTACTCACAGAATAATCTGAGTCATATAAAAGAATTATTTTATCTTTTTTTGTCATTCATGAAATCCGTCATCTTATTGAATTCTTACAAAAATTTATAATCTACCCCAAAGATAAAACACATAAAAGTTATGAATGGAATTGGGCCATAATAACAAAACACATCACCTTCCTGAAGCCGCCATCTTGAATTCATGAATTTCGACTGAGAAATCATGATGTCCGACTTCAAAACCACCACACACACCAATTTTGAATGCAATCGAACTATTATCACAAAAGTCGTCGCCATCGTGGTCCCGCCATCTTTAATTCGTGAATTCTAACAAAAAAACACGATCTTTGACGCCAAAAACCCCCACACACCCATTTCTATTGTAATAGGGCTAAACCATAAAACTTATCGCCATATTGGAGCAGCCATCTTGAATTCATGAATTTTGACAAAAAAATAATGATATTCGACCCCAAAAACCCACACATACTAATTTTGAATAAAATCGAACTATAACCACAAAACTCGTCCGCCATATTGGAGCCACCATTTTGTTTATTTTTTGGTAACAAAACTATAATGCGTTGTCTCCGAAATTGAGAACACCTGCCAAATTTTACAACTGGAAGAGAGCCAAAATTCACTTGCAAGAGTTGAACTAGACATACATACATATGTCAAATTTAATAAAAGCTTGTAAAAAATTTATTTTACTCGATCGGCAAGGTTTTCTGCAGCCCGCTCTTGGACTAATGTCCCTTCTGGTATTGACAGTATCTTGTTTGAATATGTGAATTATTTCACGGAGGAGCCCTTTCGACAAAAGGGGTTGCACATAGAGAACCGCAGGATTAGAACAATCGTAATCATGGCTGTTTTCCCTGCCGTATTCGATTAGAGCACTGGGATTGATAGCATCAATTTTTTCTTTATCCCGTTTGGGTTCAGATATCCTCTTTTTTCAATAACGTCCTGCTTGACCTATATCGCATCGTGCAATTTCCTCAATTGATTTTATACACTACATTAGGCTAAATTGCTGATCAAATTCTTGTATTTGGAGTGAAAAAAGTAGTTTTCCGATGGTGTTGTCATTTGCAGAAGCTACTCTAGTTTGTGTTTCTTCCAGAACTAGTGCTATTCATTTGAAGATATTTTTGAAATACGCTATTTTATATATTTATATAATTTTTTTCTTCAATTTTGTTTTCGTAGACAATTTTCTCAACTGATGATAAAGGATAATTATTATTTTTTAGATATTTTTTTATCATTATCATAGTTTTTTCGAAATTCTGAGGTTCATGTTGCTTTTGAATTTATATTATTTATTGAAGATTGTGATGCGGAAAATAATTCAAAAATATCTCTTAGAAAGTTGATTTATGATAGCAGACCATTTTCATTACTTTATCCAGTATTCTGATTATATTCATATCTAGGAATGCTGAAGAGTTTCTGTTACTATTTGAATTGGATTTTAATCTCTAGTGGAAACTCTGAAACTCATCAACAATTTCAGATTTTGTATGTTCGTGTACGACAGTGATAATGTAATCTGCATACCTATTGAAGAAATGTACTTTGGAAGATCATTCGTATAAGCTTTGTTGCTGTGATTCGAACAGAAGTAAGAACAGGTCACACACAATGTCCCATTCCTAGTTCCTATATTTGTTCATAAAATACACCATCATAATTGAAATACCTGAATTCAACCTGAAAATCAAATGTTTCATATTTTTTTAAACGCCCCCGTTTTTCCTGTTCCACAAAAACTTGATGTTTTTCGATTTCAATCACAGTATACGTTTGCCTGTGTTTTAACAATGTTTCATGTTTGTGTTCTATCTATTATGTCTGATTTTTATTCCATATTAAATGCGTCATCATGATTCGAATAATGGTTTTGTCTCGAAGATACTGTTTAAAGATGAGTCTAGATTCACGAACAATGGTATGTTCAATAGGAATAATACAAGGTATTGGGCTCAAGAAAATCCTAGGTTGCTGAGAGAAGATAATTTTCAAGAAATATTTGGATTCAACGTCTGGGTAGGAATCATAGGGACAAGAATCACGAAATCAATTCTTTTCGACGGGCCTTTAACGGGCCTGAGATATCTACAATTCTTGGAGTACGATATTCAAAATAATATCAACGATTCACCTGAGAACATCGGGGAAAATATTTTTTTTTAGCAGGATGGTGCAGAACCCCATGATGCTGATAATGTTCGGCAATATCTTAGTGATACCTATGGGCCGATATGGATTGGAACAAATGGTCCAATCAGATGGCCAGCCAGATCGCCCTATTTGACCCCTATTGATTTTTATTTATGAGGTCACATAAAATCCAAAGTGAACTCGAGGAGACCAACTTCTTTGGAGGACTTGAGAGATAGAATTGAGCGCGCATTTCAGGAAATTCCTGCTCACGAACTGATAAATGTGATGAGGTGTACAATAAATAGAACTAGTCTATGTGTTAGGGAAAACGGGCAACACTTCAAACATATCATTGGTCATTAATAAATAAAATGACTTTTCGATGGTTGTGAAACTCTTCTATTGAAAACAGGATAACGGTATTGTGCGAGTAATAATTTGTACGTTGAATGTTTCAACAGTATTCGAACAGTTTGATTATATTAAAGTTATCTTTTCTGTAATGGGTTTATGATCATTACATATTGTCAAGTCGATTAATTTTGGTAATTCATTGTTATCATTCTTAAGTAAAGTTTGAAAGAAGGGATAGATGTCATGTTACCTACCATTTTTTCAGATTGATTTCATTGTTTTTGATGGTTCTCTTCGTTTTGAATAAAAAGAAAGTGGTACCTAATTTATATCGTTGAATCGGTAATTGAATACTCTATCGAATGGCAAGATGGCCCTCGGTAGGTACCTTTTGAAAAAAACGATTTTTTCGTTGCAAATACGTTCAGAAAATTTCAATTCCTGCTGTAGGATTTGTTATTGATCTTATCAATGAAATGACTATTGCTATGAGTTACTGATGTAAATTAGTATAGATTTTAACCTGATCAAGGCTTCCTGAACTAAAAAAAAATGTTTTTTGATTAATTGTAAAATAAAAATTTGGTAACACTGTCGTATGTAATTTGAGCCGTAGAATCCGAAAAACATCAAACATACAGGGTGTTCCATTTGAAAAATCGAAGTTGGTGGCTATTCTAGCGAAACTGGAAGTCGGCCATTTTGTGTCATGTACTGAATTTCATCCAAATCGGTTGATAAGGAAGGAGATATAGGCATGGTCCCAGTCCCATTGTCACCCGGTATATGGTAAACACGAAGGATCACATAATGGATTCTTGAAAAAAATAGGTTAATTTCTATAACCGTCCTTTCCGAATATTCAAATTCATTTTCTCTCAACTAATATTTCCTGAATAACCTCTACATATTTTTGCCCTATATTTTTCAGGGACTCTGAAATATCGAATATTTGTACATCGTATAAAGGACCTTGTTCAAACGTTAAGGAAAAGTGATATATGTGAGAATTGCCTGAATTTTTTATATTGTTTAAGGAAAGTCTTCCTGATTGAAAGTTACCAATGCGTTAAAGTGCAATAACCAATAGTTTCAGAGATATGGGCCAATGATACTGGAAGATAAATATTTTATTGGCGTCGCATTTTTGTTTTTTCACGTGACCTCACGCGACACCAATGAAATATTTATTCTCCAGTATCATTGGCTCATATCTCCGAAACTATTGGTTATTGTATTTAAGCGCAATGATAACTTTTAATCAGGAAGACTTCCTCTAAACAATATCAAAAATTCAGCCAATTCCATAACGTTTGAACAGGGTCCTTCCTCATATTTTCCTCGTCCATCTCTTTGTCGAGTTCCTAACTGACTGATTATTTTCCTGTTTTTCTCTTTGTTTGTTGTTTTCTCTTTGTTTATTTTTATTTTCTCTTATTTATTTTTCATTTATCGTCCCATTGTTTCTGTTATTTGATTAATAGATTTTTGATAGTAGACACGTTTTGTGGCCATAGTTTCAATCGCTATTTGATATTTCATTCCCTGGTTCTGTTTATATTCAATATCAATTTCTGCCTTTGTTATAATCGTATTTAGATACATACAGGACATCCTTCCAGATGGCACTGGAACTCAAATATGTCTTGGTTGAAACCATACTTTTCTTGTATTGTCTCACCCCGGCCCTGGTGACTACGGATAATGGCGTACTGGAAGAACCGAGATAAGGAACTGTCTCTTGCAAGGCAGCTACAAACGACGGGCTCAACGGATGGAGTCATTCGGAAATTTCACTCTAGCGTCTAATGCAACGAGAGTCTGGAATAGGGCTTCTAGTCTAGATATATGTATATTATCATTTCCATGTAACCGGAGAAAGATACTGTTAATTTCGGAGACGATGGGGATTTTTCGTTAGCGAATAAAAAAAGAGCTGTGGTTGGGTTTCAATCATCCAATCAGTCATGTGTGTCCGTGTGTTCAACTAACTCAAAAGATTGTCTCAAGATATGTTCATTATTTTTCCACTTCCCTATTAGGTATTAAAAACGAAAACCGCGCAACAACTTTTTCAGTCGGTTAACTAATTACGTGGATTGATTGATATTTCATTCGACCTAGGTGGTACATATTTTTTCGTTTTAGCATATTTTGGTAAAAGCATTCAAAAGTTCTTCATCTTTTTTTGTTTTATACCATTTGTTCAGAAGCTTGTTTTTAGATAAATTTATTTTTATTCTATTGACAGTTAAATTCGACCAAGAAAAAGGATTTCAACCCCTCCAGACCCGACGTACACCAGTATGTACAATGATTTTATTCTTAATTTTTTAATAAACTCGCAAACAATTTTACTTGGCGTGGATTGTCCTTGCTTATGTACACATTTAAAAACGCGAAAACGATCTTCTAGCTCCATCTACTCGACAGAGTGGGAAATAAGTTGAGAAAATGTATAACCTCTTTAACAGTGCATTATATTATATCCTGTTATGTTTCCTACTCCGAACTGACATTGCTTAATTTGTTATAAACATTTAAAGGCACTTTTTTTGATTTTTTATCGTCTTTGACTTGTAATTTGAAAACCAACGAAGCAATCTCGATACTCTCAATGGACGAATGAGAAAGAATCAAAATGCAAAAAAAATAGCTCTAACGCGACTCGATAGGATTATTAGTAACGGAGAAAAACCGAAAAAACCGGAAAAAACCAGCTTTTCTTAAAATATGCATTAATCCGCCACTTTATAAGTTGTAGTGCACGCTTTTCATAACACAGTAGAGATCAATATGTACTTTATGTGTGAAAAAATCAGGCACTGTCGCATAATTAGTTTTGCCATAATTGCAATCTGAATTTTTTAAAGTACTTCATTGCAGCAGACCTAGATGCGTCATAGGTGGTCCGATTCCAATTTTTCATGAAGATTTCGAGAGTAGAAGTATAGTACTACTAAACGTATATTCTCATTTACTTATTTTTTTTAATTAATTTATTTATTTATTGATCTCAAGAAACATTGCTATTTATAGAAGGATTACTTTTTACATAAATTGAATAACGACAATACATATGAAACATAAATTAATGAATACATCAAAGAATTATTAGAAAGAAAAGAAAAGCAAAGCAGTCAAAGGTGAAATATTATTATAGGAATTGGAAAGTTACTTGTCAAGTATCAATGATCATCAGCTCAAAATCGAATATCAAGCTTATAAAAAAACACTTAACAAACTCATAAAAAAACCAAAAGAGACTACTACCGCAATAAAATCGATGAAAACTCAAACAATTCTAACATTCTCTGGAAAACTATTAATGAAATGTATAATCATGGTGAAAAAGTAGAAATAAATAGTATAAAAAACGGAAATGGCGAACTTGAAACCGATCTAACAAAAATAGTGGACATATTCGATAAGATGTATATTCAAACTGGAAAAAAGCTGTCACAAAAAATACACAGGACACTAAACCATAACTTTAAAGAAAATATTAATAACACTCCATCTTCCTTTCACCAACCAATAACATAGAAGTCGTAAATCGATAAAAGAACTCAAAAACCACAAAGCACCAGGAATGGACAACCTGAAAGCAGAAGTTCTGAAATTAATAGCAGAATATATAGCTGAACCCATTGTATATATATTCAATAAAGCAACAGAAGCTGGACACTTTCCATCTGGTCTAAAATCATCGATAGTCATTCCCGTATTTAAAAAAGGAAGCAGGGAGGAGGCATCAAATTATCGACCTATATCTCTTATAACAAATATATGTGAAATCTTTGGAAAACTTAAAAAAAATAGACTTAATTCTTTCCTCAAAAAACATAACATCATATCAGACTCGCAATTCGGTTTTCAAGATGGAAAATGTACCAAGATGCACTGGTTGAGTTCACCAAACACATTTATAGAGCCCTTGATAATAGTAAACCCTCAATAGGCTTGTTTATAGACTTATCAAAGGCGTTCGACACAGTGAGCCACCCCATACTATTATCTACCCTAGAAAATAATGGCATACGAGGAAATGCACTTGATTTAATTTCATCGTACCTTAAAAATGGAGATCAAGTAGTTAAGATTGGAAATGTCACAAGTACCTCGGAAAAAATAGAATGTGGAGTACCACAAGGAACTGTCCTGGGACCAATTCTGTTTTGTATATATGTAAATGGGTTATTTTCAATCAAAAGTACTGGCAGAATTATCAGCTTTGCCGATGACACAGCCATATTTTATACAGAAGAAAACTGGGCCGCGGTAAAACAAAAAGCAGAAAAAGACTTGGAAATCATAAAAGACTGGTTCGACTATAAAAAACTATCTCTCAACATAGAAAAATCATATTTTTTGCCATTCTGTAACTACCATTCCTCTCTACCACACTACAGCCTCCTAACAATTCAGAATCAGCTACAAATTAAATCAGTTACATATATAAAATACCTCGGAGTCATGATCGACTCCCATCTAAGATGGAATCACCATATTGACTACATTGTTAGGAAACTGAGATGTGTCTTATATAAGTTTCGACAATTCCAATATATATTTGACTTGAAACAAAAATAAACACTCTATTATAGCCTTGTCCAGAGCCACATAACTTATTGTGTGGTAGGCTGGGGTGGGGCTACGAAAACTCACCTAAGGCCACTTGAGGTAATACAAAGGAGATTTCTGAAACTCATACTCAGCAAAAACTCAAGATATGCAACTGAGAACTTGTATAATGAAGCAAAAGTACTCGATATTAGACAACTACATTTCAAAAATCTAATTCTAAAACAATTTAAACAAAATAATCACAACCTGAAGCAAACACATAATTACAAAACACGCAATAAAAACCAATACATAATACCTTATGCTACCCAATAAATTGGACAACGATGACACGGATTTCTAGGGCCAAAAACATTCAATAGTTTACCCCAAGAAATACAAAAATTAAATTCAATACATAAACAAAAAAATATTCTCCATGACTATATAACTAAAATGCCTCGTCTGTCTATTCATAAACTGATTGACAACAAATAAAAAAAGGCCTTCCAAAGCGTTTCTAATTATATTTATTATTTTTTATTTTTATATATTACTGTGTCTATTCCTATTCCTCTTATTATTAGTAACTCTAATGTGATCTGTAAATATATATGTATGTATGCATGTCTATATGTATATATGGCATGACATATGACCAAAACTATATATAAGATTTTATTTTAAGATATATTTTGTAACACTCTGTATTGAACCACGCACAAGGAGATTTCCCTCCTTCTGTGGTAATTTCAATTTATTCAGATTTTATGTAAACATTATCATTCTGTAACCAATCTGTATGATGCTGCTGAATAAATTTAATTTATTATTATTATAAGTATACATTTTTTAAGTTCTTTTTTGAACTTAGTTTTAGACTTAATTTCTTTCAAAGGCTGTGGTATTTTATTATATTTCTCAATTCCCTCGTGAAAAATGGAAGTTTTTCCAAAGTTTGATTTAAAACGTAATGTGTTTATTTCATTTACATTTCTTGTTTTATGATAATTTATATTTGAAATATGATCAAAAGTAAGATCCGAATTTTTTTTTCCTGTATTAACATAGTGGATGAAAATTGAAATTTTAAATTCATATAAAGAACGAAAATTTAGTTAATTATTAGGTTTATATAATTTTTTTGAGGGTTCTAAAAATGGCAATGTGTATATGCATTTTATATGCTGCAAAATGGGTGAAAAATACTTGCAAACATGACCAAAAATAGGCGAGTGCGTGAAAGTGGCTGAGTAGTGGGTGTAAAGCGCCCGTTATGAATCTGCTGCTCTACATCCACTCCTGAGCTGCTTTCATGCACTCGCCGGTTTAAGTTCATGTTTGAAAGTATTTCTCACCTATTTTGCAGTATTTTAACGCAAAATAAGAATAGTCATTTTGTAGTACTATACTTCAACTCTCAAAATCTTTAAGAACTATTGAAATCGGACCACCTATGACGCATCCAAGTCTGCTGCAATAGAGTGCAATGAAAAAATCATATTGCATTTATGCCAAAACTAATAATCCCCAGTGCCTGAATTTTTCACACATAAAGTACATATTGATCACTATGTCGTGGAGAGCCTGCTTCAAAAATTGAAAAATGACGGTGTTATGAATTTTCTGTTTTTCCGGTTTTTCTCCGTTACTAATAATCCGATAAAGTCGTGCCTGGGCTCATTTTCTTTGCATTTTTATTTTCTACAATTAGTCCATGGAGAGTATCGAAAGTGCTTCATTCGTTTTCAAGTTACAAGTCAAAAACGATTTAAAAAAATGCTTTAAACGTTTATAACAAATTAACCAATGACAGTTGGGAGTAGGAAACATAACAGGATATAACCGGCTTCCGTATGATGGCCTCAGTCGGTTTCCTGGTAGTATTTTTGTCACGAAAATAACTCTATTGATTGGTCTATATGGATTATGCCAATTATTGCGCGAGAGCCCACTAAAATCTTTACGAAATGAAAAACATTTGCTCTCTCTCTCGAAAAAACTCTTCATTCTGCTGAAGTTGATGTGCTTTCCATTAACCCACAAAATAACCCTTTAGATTTATCAAACAAACGGATTCAAACCATGCTCGTTCAATTTATAGTTGTTATTTGCATGCTACTGGTATCGAACGGGATTTTTGTATTCAGATTCGTGAACGGTTCAGTTAATTCTGTTGTCGAAAAAACAAAAACGGCCGAGCCATAATTCGCAGCAAAACTCTACGAGGTAAATTACAGAACAGAATCAGCTAGTTGCAGTAATCAACTACATTGCAGATTTTACCGTTGGGATTTTAATTTTGATTTTCGGAATTGAGCAATTAAACATCGAATGCCAATATAGCTGCTTGGGATGATTGGAATGAAATCGGGACATTTCCGAGTAATGAATTGCGGGCCTCTGACCGAGTAGTCAGACTGTCCCGATTTAATATTGAAAATACTAATTGTTCGAATATTTTCTGTGATGGAACTTGAGAGAACATTTTTCAGGAAACTATGTAACTTTTGGGAAAAAAATCATTCTTCAATTCAACATGTACAATGTGTCTTGCTTCCACTTTAACCAACTCTCGTTTCGTTTTTCCTGGAGCCTTTTCAGTACTTCCATTCCCTTTTGGCATTTTTCATTCTTGTTCAAAATTCACCGAACTGAAAAAGTCGTTATACCTGATTCCTGTTTTCGTCGTACAAGAAATACTCAGTCGGAATAGGTTTTCTACTGTTCAAGTGAATATACTCTGTTTCCTAATGTGAGAGAGTGAAAAAATTTAAATTTGCAATGACAGAACCCATTAAACAGGGTGGACAACTCAAAGGTTGTATTGTAAACTTGAAATGATAGTTTTTAAAAATTTCGTATACAATAAAAACAATAAAAAGAGGAGTTTTCTGAATGAAATTTATGTGACAGCGGCATAACTACAGGTAGTTTATTAGAATGATAAGTATAATAATAATTATACATGATTATAATTATAGAGATAGGCAGATAATTGAGATAATAATCATTCCAATATTAAGTAGATAAAAACTTATATAAAAGTAATAATAATATGAAAATAGATAAATTGGAATAAATATTAATATTTATAAAAAAAAATCTAATATATACAATACAACTCAATGTTTGAATTGTATCCATCATATTCCGAGTAGTCCAACTATCGTCGTTGGGGTCCAGAGAAATAATGAGGGGCTCTACAGTGTTTTCTAGCATGTTATCAGCTTCCCACATTCTTTCTTCTATTCCAATCACATGTTCGACGCACTTACTCCATTTTTCGAAATCCACTGTCTTTATTCCCTCTTGCAAGATGTTTTCAACGTCTCTTAGTTCAAAAGTAGTGTTATGCCTTGCTACGAACCCTTTAACCTACACCCACGCCAATTCTATGGGGTTTAATTCACAGTGATATGGCGGAAGGCGAAGTACCGTTATATTCAGTTTTGAAGCGATTTTGTCGACAACAAATTTCGTACAAAGAGGTTTATTCAACTTTACAGACTCCAGTTGCTCCTTTTTCAGCATATCCTTGTGACATGGCTTCTTATTTGAAGTAAGCCAATGAATGATGTAATTTTTTTTGCAAGGAGACGTTGGTATTTTTTTGGATATTCTTGAATGGTAGCTGGGCATTATCCATGACTATAACCGGCCCAGGAGGAAGAATATCTAGCATTTGCTGGAAGTATTTATTTATTGTGGGATACATGCAGGACAAGCCCAAAAATATATCCACTATGTGATTATAAGATTGCAATAAGAAGTATAAACACATATACAGTGCTTCTCAAAAGTCCCCTCCCCCCTCTTATTTTTGGAACGATTATCCATAAACAAGTGAAATTTGGAAACTGAATATTAAAGGTTGTAAACTTCCCTACTAGTGATGGTAGATGACGAAATCGTCAAAGATGACGTCACAAGGCCATTGTGACCAATAATTTTAAATGGAACCCTACGGCAAGCGACACCTCTTTTAGAAGGTATCGAAAAAACCTATTCAATGATAATAATTTTGTTTGTGTTTATGGCTGTTTTGGCAACTCGCTTTAAAAAAACGCAAAGCTGTGATGAATTAAATCAGTTAATACTAAAATTCCAAATTCACTCACTACCTGTCACGTTGCATCTACCTGTGAAGTCAGTCGAAGTACAGTACACAGGGTGTTGAAAAAAAACAAATTTCATCCATACAAATTAAAAATGGTTCATCAACTCTCAGACGACGACCCAGACCGAAGACTAGAATTTTGTGAAAATATGGAAATCAAAATGGAAATGTAAATACACAGAATGTGAGGTATTGGAGTGACGCAAATCCTCACCTGTTTCGTGAAACACATACCCAATTTCCCCAGAAGGTGAATGTTTGGGCAGGTATCCTGAGAAACCACATCGTTGGGCCTCTTTTTTTAAATACTAATTTAACTGGTGAGGTTCATCTGGAGCTGTTACAACCGCAATAGAACCGTTAATCCTTGAAATTTTGGAAGATAATCCAGATGAATTCGGCAATTTGGAAATAACATTCCAACAGGATGATGCTCCTCCACACTATTACGGTGCAGTAAGACGGTATTTGGATGAGGAGTATCGTGGTAGATGGATTGGACGACGAGGTTCAACGGAATGGCCAGCTCGATCACCGGACCTCACACCTTTTTTCTGTGGGGGTACCTTGAATCGAAGGTTTACGCCACTGAACCTGACAATATTGACGTTTTAAAACAATGTATTGTTGCAGAATGTGAGGCTGTTTCCGCAGACACATTTGCAAAAGTACGAGAAGAGTTTAAAAATAGGATATTTCACTGTCAGGAAGTAAATGGAGGTCACTTCGAGCAACTTCTTCAAGTAGATACTGATTCTTAAATCTGTAATTAATATCATACTGAATGGAATTTAAATTTTAATGTTTCCTAATGAGCCATTAAAACTGCCATAAACACAAACAAAATTAGTATCATTGAATAGGTTCTTTAGATACCTTTTAAAAGATGTGTCGCTTGCCGTAGGGTTCCACAATGGCCTTGTGGTCACAATGGCCTTTGACGATTTCGTCATCTATCATCACTAGTAGGGAAGTTTACAACCTTTAATATTCAGTTTCCAAATTTCACTTGTTTATGTATAATAGTTCCAAAAATAAGAGGGGGGGGAGGGGACTTTTGAGAGATTTTGACATGCTAGCTTAAGATTATATGAGAATTTTTCGAAATTCAACTTGACAGATATTCAGTGGTACTCTCATTGTAGAAAGTGTGTTTTCAAGATATTTTGGAATTTGTGGATGCTATTTGCAGAGATGTCGATGCTAGTGGAATTTGATAATATATTGTAGGTCTTTATTATCCTGCGTAGAGGGGAATTTGGAAAATAGTTTGTAGCTTGCTCGGTGAAGAATAAGAGAGTTTGGCGAGTATTGAAGTCTGGTACAGCATATCGAATCTGACATGCAATTTCGTTTGAAGCTATTTTGTGATTTAGAACTTTGCAAAGAAATTTTACATCTGTGATATTCCTCCGGTGTTCGAGTGAGATGAGGTTCAGGGTTTTCTGAACGTTACGCCTTTCACTACTATATGGAAAGCATTTCCTATTTACGTAATCGATTAATTCATTTTGGATACTCTTTTTGGGTATAAATATTATTATGAGGGTTCATCCAAATCACTGCACCATAAGTCAGAACACTATCAACATAGGACATATATAATGTTCTGAGGGTTCTGGGATTTCTCAGTTTTTTGACAAGATCCTATTATGAAACCCAGCATCTTGCTGGCTTTCTTGGAGACACTACATATGTGCTGGTCAAATAATAATTTGGAGTCGAGGACTTTACCAAGATCTTTTACTTGCTTGACGGTTTCTAGCCATTGATTTGAATTTTCATACGAGGTTGTTATCAAGATTGTGTTCCTACTGAAAGTACTGTGGTAACATTTGGATAAGTTGAGGTAAAGGCTGTTGTCTTTATAGTACTCAGTAAGCCTGTCTAGATCTCTTTGAATCAGTATCGCATCATTATTAAGGCAAGTGACAGGAAAAAATACTTTCAGATCATCTGTATACAAGAGGAATCTGGAAGAATGGAAGCACTCGTTTACATCATTTATATAATTGTTGAACAGCAGGGCCCCAAGTGGGATCCCTGAGGAATGCCAGACGTAACCAGAACATTAGTAGATTTATGATTGTTCATATTAACAGTTCATTCTTCAAAACATCAGCGTGCATGTCTTCATGATAGTCTCCAGTCCGTTTTGATCGAAATGCTAGTAAGCCACCATCGACAAATCCGTTTTTGCTACCCTTTCTTGAGGGTGCTGGAATGGACCATCCTTCCATGAAAGCTTGCCTCGCGCATTTATATTTTTATCCTTCCATATGTTACCAACGGTATATCCTTCATTTAACCAAGTTTCGTCCATATAATAGATATTTCTGTTTTCCCTTCGAAACTGTCAAACTAACTGCCCTCAAATATCGTCGTCGTCAGCAGATGACTTCGTCATTCTCTATTGAAAGTTATTTTCTGTTTTGAATTTTTGCATAACCAAAATTCATTTCCTTCAAAGTTTTTCACACTTTCTTCCTACAAATGGGTGAAATAAAATCATCCTTTTTCATTCCAGACATTATTTTGTTCAATGTAGGTATTTCTTTTTTTTTTAAGTAAAACGAGTGTATGATTCTTCTGATGGCAGTCTTTTCATCCTCATTTATTACAGTTTATTTTCTTCCTGAACTCCTCTTTGGTGACCTGATGGGGCCGCGTTTATCCCGTGCACAATTCGGTATATTGTTGAGTTTTGGTGGCAAACAGCGTTGAACACGTTGAGAATAATAATTTTCTAATTTTTAGAAACTGCAATTTCACTAATCCATTTCTCAGCAACAAAATCAGAAACACTAGCGATTTTTTAAAACGAACTTTTCCAACAACTGCCGGAAAGTAACTAAACATTGAAAAAAAAACACTGAGGCACAGGTAGGTAAACTACCTTTGCCTCTACCTAAGCTTATAATCGTTTTCTTAAAAAACCTCCATTTGTGAAACAAATCCGACAATATTGTTATCTCTTATCGCAGGGACGGATTTACATCTACATAATATTATTTGTTGAAAAAACTTATAATAAGGAAAAGATAATCAGGTAGGTGATTGTAAATTTAAAATTCGATTGTATCTGGAACAGAAAATAACAGAGCATAATTAAGCGTTGTCCATTTTTAGGGGCTAATCATATTAACAGTCACTAAGCTGGTACGAAATAGCTTTGAACCAACTGTATACGGTTATTGGTCATGTTTGGACCAATAAATATTCTCCTTATTTGAAGAGCTAGAAAAATTGTGAAATAAGGAAAGTTGTAGCATTTTTTCTGAACCTCCAGGAGATGTAAATAGAAAAACAATTGAACGTCGCATTGAAAAGATATGATTTTAACTTTTGTTTTTTCTAATGGGACACCCAGTATATTATTATATTTTTGGGTTCTTCGGAAAATTCTAGATATATTTCATTCATGATTTCCTATACCTATTTGCACATTCCTATCTCAGTTTTTCATAAGCTATCGCCTCTAGATTCGACCTCTTACGTCCATGGAATACGGAGAATACGACTTTACAGTTCAATAATTATTTATTACTCTCTCACATTAGGAAACAGAGATCAATAATAAACTCCAACGGAAACGAATATAAATTGAATTCGTAGAAGTTAACAAAACCGCGAATCTACCTAAAACAGAAATAACAAACCTAATTATGAATTTAAGAGAGATCCAAGATCACCTCGTAATTCTAACTATGGCTGAACATTCTGATTATAGACTTAACTCCAAACTATTCAAAACCGCAGTTTACTTGGTAATGATATTGGGTTCCTCTACAGTCTGCTGCATGTATTTGTTCCAAGTTGAAGTAGTTTCGAACAAATTTTCAATGTGAATGTTTAACTTACTTTCAGCGAAAAAGTTGGTCTGTTACTTTTTCACAATTTCCTTACCTGAAACAAAAAAAATGTTATAGTAAAGCGGCAACAGATATAAAAATCATAACGGAGATGAAATATCATTTTGGAACGATGATAATAATCAAAATATCTCCAAATATTATTAATACATGCGATGATATATAGAATATAATCAGTGGTAATACTATAAGTACTTCAAAATAATCAGATTATACATAGATAATTTGTTGCATAATTACGAAGAATGTCAGTTTGACAGTTCAAATAATGCGACCGCGAATCGGGAGGATTATTCTGTCAAACTGACACGATTTTCAATTATGCAGGAAGTTTGAGATGTATAACCGTATTTATTTTGAAGTACGTATTGTATTTGATACGATTATTTTTTGAGTAAATTAAGTAAATATAAACAATTTATTAATTTAAATACAATTATTATATACAAATTTCATCCATACAAATTAAAAATGGTTCATCAACTCTCAGACGACGACCCAGACCGAGGACTAGAATTTTGTGAAAATATGGAAACCAAAATTAACCAACAGCCAGACTATGTCAAAACGATTTGTTTTAGTGACGAAAGTACTTTCTATTTAAATGGAAATGTAAATACACAGAATGTGAGGTATTGGAGTGACGCAAATCCTCACCTGTTTCGTGAAACACATACCCAATTTCCCCAGAAGGTGAATATTTGGGCAGGTATCCTGGGAAACCACATCGTTGGGCCTCTTTTTTTAAATACTAATTTAACTGGTGAGGTTTATCTGGAGCTGTTGCAAAACGCAATAGAACCGTTACTCCTTGAAATTTTGGAAGATAATCCAGATGAATTCGGCAATTTGGAAATAACATTTCAACAGGATGGTGCTCCTCCACACTATTACGGTGCAGTTAGACGGTATTTGGATGAGGAGTATCGTGGTAGATGGATTGGACGACGAGGTTCAACGGAATGGCCAGCTCGATCACCGGACCTCACACCTTTGGATTTTTTTGTGTGGGGGTACCTCAAATCGAAGGTTTATGCCACTGAACCTGACAATATTGACGTTTTAAAACAACGTATTGTTGCAGAATGTGAGGCTGTTTCCGCAGACACATTTGCAAAAGTACGAGAAGAGTTTAAAAATAGGATATTTCACTGTCAGGAAGTAAATGGAGGTCACTTCGTGCAATTTCTTTGAGTAGATACTGATTCTTAAATCTGTAATTAATATCATACTGAATGGAATTTAAATTTTAATGTTTACTAATGAGCCATTAAAACTGCCATAAACACAAACAAAATTAGTATCATTGAATAGGATTTTTCGATACCTTTTAAAAGAGGTGTCGCTTGCCGTAGGGTTTCATTTAAAATTATTGGTCACAATGGCCTTGTGACGTCATCTTTGACGATTTCGTCATCTATCATCACTAGTAGGGAAGTTTATAACCTTTTATATTCAGTTTCCAAATTTCACTTGTTTATGTATAATCGTTCCAAAAATAAGAGGGGGGGAGGGGACTTTTGAGAAGCACTGTATGTGTAATGGATACCTGGGGTCAACTGAGTAGATAGATAGATAGATAGTTTATTTGACTATATCATATACATATGCATATTATTAGCAAGTCATTTGTTTTTCAAAGAAGAGAAAATTTTTGAAGTGATACAAATCACCATTTACAAGTATCTACAAAACATATAAAGGTAAAAAAATACATTAAAATGGTTTAAAAAGTACATAACAATAATTTAAAACAAATTGTGAAAGATAAGCGGTAAATATGTTCTCATCTGGAATATGTTCGAGGTATTCATCAATAGATTGAAAACTATTTATCAATAGATACGATTTGATTGAACGTTTGAACTTATTCATAAGTACATTATAAAAATTAAAATCTAGGGAATTTTTCTGAGAAATAGAAATCTTATATCTAGGAATTCTGATATTATTCGAATTCCTAGTGTTATGCTGGTGAATGTCAGCATGTGTGGTGAGGTGAGATGATATTTTATGTAATTCAAGAAGTGAATTGTAAATATATAAGGACGGAAGAGACATAATTCTGAATTCAATGAATGAAGGTTTACAAGAATCTCTATACCCTGAATTATCTAATATTCTTATAGCTTTTTTTTGTTGAATAAAAATAGCACTTACAGCTGAGAAATTACCCCACAGTAAAATGGCGTAACCCATATGTAACTGAAAAAGTGAAAAATATACTGTTCTCAAAGTGTCCCAATTTGAAATAGGTCTGAGCTGACGTAAAAGAAACAGTATACTTGACAGTTTATGTTTTAATTGTTCTATATGAGCATTCCAATTTAATTTATGGTTTAAACTGACGGGTAGTCACGAGTAGCTTCTGAGACTTATCATTGTTCAGTTTCAGATTGTGGGCTCTGTACCATGTTTCTACTTCTCCTTCAATTTTGTTAGACTGGTCTAATAGAATTATGGTAATCTGGACTCGAACATATGAATGACGTGTCATCGACAAAAGGACACATTTAAAGGGGGTCATGAAGTTACTTAGCATTTACATAGGTAAGAATCCTGAATTACCTAATATTCTTATTGCTTTTTTTTGTTGAATAAAAATAGCACTTGCAGCTGAGAAATTACTCCACAGTAAAATGGCGTAACCCATATGTGACTGAAAAAGTGAAAAATACATTGTTCTTAAAGTGTCCCAATTCGAAATAGGTCTGAGCTGAAGTAAAAGAAACAGAATACTTGACAGTTTATGTTTTAATTGTTCTATATGAGCACTCCAATTCAATTTATGGTCCAAGGTAACACCGAGTAACTTTACCTTCTGTTCTTCTTGTTTAAACTGACGGATAGTCACGAGTAGCTTCTGAGAATTATCATTGTTCAGTTTCAGATTGTGGGCTCTGTACCATGTTTCCACTTTTCCTTCAATTTCGTTAGACTGATCTAATAGAATATGGTAATCAGGACTCAAACATATGAATGACGCGTCATCGGCAAAAAAGACAAATTTAAGGGGAGTCATGAAGTTACATAGCTCATTTATATAAATATAAATAAGAGTGGCCCCAAGACAGAGCCTTGAGGTACACCACGATTCATTTCTTTAAAATCAGAACTAGTATTATTGAAATGGACAGCCTGAAATCGATATTTAGTGCAACCCCTCTAATCCCATAAAAATGTAACTTTTCCAGCAGAATGTCATGAGCGACACAGTCGAAGGCCTTTGACAGATTGCACAATGTGATAGCTGTATCTGTTTATTTCAAAATATTTTGTTAGTCAGAATTTTTTCGACAATTTTGGAAAAAATACAAATGGACGATAATTTTCAATGACGGAAGCATCCCTTTTTTTCGAAAATATCTAGAATTTTTCCTGTACCAAAGATTACATTAATTAGTTCGGTCAACGGTTCTAGAATTATATCTGATGTTTCTTTGATGAGTTTACTGTTTAAGTCATAAGCGTCGACACACGAAGAATTTTTTAACGATTTTATGGTATCCATAACTTCACATTTGGTAACTGGAAGTAGAAAGAAAGGAGACGAAGGTGCTGGAAGAATTTTTGACAAATTTGGTAATTTTTTTTTAGGAGTATTAGGTAGTGATTTTATGATAGATTGGCAACTTGGACAAAAAATCTTGAGGTAATGTTTTCATTATGGGGGAGTTGATTTAGCCTTGTTTCTTTCAAAATTGATAATTTTCCAGCTAGCTTTTGACTTGTTTATTGCGGATCGAATGTACTTATTATATGCATATTTCTTATCCGATTTCATGTCTTTTCCATATTCCTTCATCAACCGTTTATAAACTCGTATATCATCAGGGTTTTTACCTACGTCGGATATCAGTTTTGAATTTGACAAGACTGCTCTCTGAGCAATAAAAAATAAAAAAATGAAAACTTTCTAACAAAAAATCAACCCACGAAAAAATCAACTGAAAAGCAAAAAATAAAATATACCTTCTTAGTCTTAATGATAACCGAACTCCTGAACTAATGAGAGATAAGTGCCATGTGAAGTGGAATGAATAGAAAAATCGAATTTAAACGGTTTTCTTCACATAAAGGATTCAATATAAAATTGAACCAGAGAAAGGTAGATCTCAGGTGAAAAACAACTACTTTCCTGGCAAATACCACGCAGAACGTTGAATGATATTCACCTGAAAATCCATGCATACTTCCATAAAATATCAATGGACATTGAATGCAAATGTTTCTTTCTGATAAGCTCGATTATGTTTAATTTAAGTCGTGTTCACCTAACAATCCGCATACCGGTTTCAGGCTTCTTGGCCTCATCAGTACGGAGTAGTCAACCAGCCAAAAGTCCAAAGAACTCTGGCTGAAGTGAGACACAACGTAAACAAACCATCATCGATCTTGTAACACCTATAGGTACGCCGGAAAGATAAACTTTAACTGGCGGTACCTAGTGACAGAAAGAAACACTCCGAATCTCCACCTCGATAGGTTTCTAATAAAGATTCCTTCTCAGTAGTGGAAGCCGTCTAGCATATAGTGAGATAAGTGCCATGTGAAGTGGAATGAATAGAAAAATCGAATTTAAACGGTTTTCTTCACATAAAGGATTCAATATAAATTGAACCAGAAAGGTAGATCTCAGGTGAAAACAACTACTTTCCTGGCAATACCACCAGAACGTTGAATGATATTCACCTGAAAATCATGCATACTTCCATAAAATATCAATGGACATTGAATGCAAATGTTTCTTTCTGATAAGCTCGATTATGTTTAATTTAAGTCGTGTTCACCTAACAATCCGATACCGGTTTCAGGTCTTGGCCCTCATCAGTACGGTAGTCAACCAGCCAAAGTCCAAGAACTCTGGCTGAAGTGAGACACAACGTAAACAAACCATCATCGATCTTGTAACACCTATAGGTACGCCGGAAAGATAAACTTAACTGGCGGTACCTAGTGACAGAAAGAAACACTCAATCTCCACCTCGATAGGTTTCTAATAAAGATTCCTTCTCAGTAGTGGCAAGCCCGTCTAGCATATAGTGAGAGATAAGTGCCATGTGAAGTGGAATGAATAGAAAATCGAATTTAAACGGTTTTCTTCACAAAGGATTCAATATAAATTGAACCGAGAAGGTAGATCTCAGGTGAAAACAACTACTTTCCTGGCAAATACCAGCAGAACGTTGAATGATATTCACCTGAAAATCCTAGCATACTTCCATAAAATATCAATGGACATTGAATGCAAATGTTTCTTTCGATAAGCTCGATTATGTTTAATTTAAGTCGTGTTCACCTAACAATCCGCATACCGGTTTCAGGCTTCTTGGCCCTCATCGTACGAGTAGTCAACCAGCCAAAAGTCCAAGAACTCTGGCTGAAGTGAGACCAACGTAAACAAACCATCATCGATCTTGAACACCTATGGTACGCCGGAAAGATAAACTTTAACTGGCGGTACCTAGTGACGAAAGAAACCTCCGAAATCTCACCTCGATAGGTTTCTAATAAAGATTCCTTCTCAGTAGAGTGGCAAGCCGTCTAGCATATAGTGAGATAAGTGCCATGTGAAGTGGAATGAATAGAAAATCGAATTTAAACGGTTTCTTCACATAAAGGATTCAATATAAAATTGAACCAGAGAAGGTAGATCTCAGGTGAAAACAACTACTTTCCTGGCAAATACGCAGAACGTTGAATGATATTCACCTGAAAATCCATGCATACTTCCATAAAATATCAATGGACATTGAATGCAAATGTTTCTTTCTGATAAGCTCGATTATGTTTATTTAAGTCGTGTTCACCTAACAATCCGCATACCGGTTCAGGCTTCTTGCCCTCATCAGTACGGAGTAGTCAACCAGCCAAAAGTCAAGAACTCTGGCTGAAGTGAGACACAACGTAAACAAACCATCATCGATCTTGTAACACCTATAGGTACGCCGGAAAGATAACTTTAACTGGCGGTACCTAGTGACAGAAAGAACACTCGAAATCTCCACCTCGATAGGTTTCTAATAAAGATTCCTTCTCGTAGGTGCAAGCCCGTCTAGCATATAGTGAGATAAATGCCATGTGAAGTGGAATGAATAGAAAAATCGAATTTAAACGGTTTTTCACATAAAGGATTCAATATAAATTGAACCAGAGAGGTAGATCTCGGTGAAAACAACTACTTTCCTGGCAAATACGCAGAACGTTGAATGATATTCACCTGAAAATCCATGCATACTTCCATAAAATATCAATGGAATTGAATGCAAATGTTTCTTTCTGATAAGCTCGATTATGTTTAATTTAAGTCGTGTTCACCTAACAATCGCATACCGATTCAGAGTTCTTGGCCTCATCGTCAGGTAGTCAACCAGCCAAAAGTCCAAGAACTCTGGCTGAAGTGAGTACACAGCGTAAACAAACCATCATCGATTTGTAACACCTATAGGTACGCCGGAAAGAAAAGCTTTAACTGGGGTATGGTGACAGAAAACAACTGTCGAAAATTTCACCTCGATGGTTCAATAAGATTCCTTTCTCAGTAGGAAGTTGCAAGCCCGTCTTCTCTCACTACTATGCTGGAGACGGGCTTGCCACTCCTACTGGAAGAATCTTTATTAGAAACCTATCGAGTGAATTCGAGTGTTCTTTCTGTCACTAGGTACCCCAGTTAAAGTTATCTTTCCGGATATAGGTGTTACAAGATCGATGATGTTTGTTTACGTTGTTCTCACTTCACCAGAGTTCTTGGACTTTGGCTGTTGATACCTATGAGGCCAACTGAAACGGTATGATGTAGAACACGACTTAAAATCATAATCGAGCTTATCGAGAAACATTTGCATTCAATGTCCATTGATATTTATGGAAGTATGCATGATTTTCAGGTGAATATCATTCAACGTTCTGCGTTGCCGAAGTATTGTTTTCACCTGAGATCTACCTTCTCTGGTTCATTCTATATTGAATCCTTTATGTGAAGAAAACCGTTTAAATTCGATTTTTCTATTCATTCCACTCATGGCACTATCTCACTATATGCTAGACGAGCTTGCATCTACTGGAAGGAATCTTTATTAGAAACCTATCGAGGTGAGATTTCGAGTGTTCTTTCTGTCTAGGTACCGCCGTTAAAGTTATCTTTCGGCGTACCTATAGGTGTTACAAGATCGATGATGGTTTGTTTACGTTGATCTCACTTCAGCCAGAGTTCTTTGGACTTTTGTTGATCTCGACTGATGAGGGCAAACTGAAACCGGTATGCGATTGTTAGGTGAACACGACTTAAATTAAACATATCGAGCTATCGAAAGACATTTGCATTCATGTCATTGATTTATGAGATGCATGATTTTCAGGTGAATATCATTCAACGTTCTGCGGTATGCCGGAAAGTAGTTGTTTTCACCGAGATCTACCTTCTCTGGTTCAATTATATTGAATCCTTTATGTGAAGAAACCGTTTAAATTCGATTTTCTATTCTTCCACTTCCATGGCACTTATCTCCTATCTAGACGGCTTACTCTACTGGAAGGAATCTTTATTGAAACCTATCGGTGAGATTTTCGAGTGTTCTTTCTGTCATAGGTACCGCCAGTTAAAGTTTATCTTTCCGGCGTACCTAGGTGTTACAAGATCGATGATGGTTTGTTTACGTTGTGTCTCACTTCGCCAGATCTTTGGCTTGGTGTACTACTCCGTACTGATGAGGCCGAAGCCTGAAACCGGATGCGGTGTTGTGAACACGACTTAAATTAAACATAATCGAGCTTATCGAAAGCGATTTGCATTCAATGTCCTGATTTTATGAAGTATGCATGGATTTTCAGGTGAATATCATTCAACGTTCTGCGTATTTGCCGGGAAAGTGTTGTTTTCACTGAGATCTACCTCTCTGGTTCAATTTTATATTGAATCCTTTATGTAAGAAAACCGTTTAAATTCGATTTTTATTCTTCCACTTCCTGCACTATCTTCACTATATGCTAGACGGCTTGCACTCCTACTGGAAGGAATCTTTATTGAAACCTATCGAGGTGGGAATTTCGGATGTTTCTTTCTGGCAGTACCGCCAGTTAAGTTCTTTCCGGCGTACCTATAGGTGTTACAGATCGATGATGGTTTGTTTACGTTGTGTCTCACTTCGGCCAGAGTTCTTTGGACTTTTGGCTGGTTGACTACTCCGTACTGATGAGGGCCAAGAAGCCTGAAACCGGTATGCGGATTGTTAGGTGAACACGACTTAAATTAAACATAATCGAGCTTATCAGAAAGAAACATTTGCATTCAATGTCCATTGATATTTTATGGAAGTATGCATGGATTTTCAGGTGAATATCATTCAACGTTCTGCGTGGTATTTGCCAGGAAAGTAGTTGTTTTTCACCTGAGATCTACCTTTCTCTGGTTCAATTTTATATTGAATCCTTTATGTGAAGAAAACCGTTTAAATTCGATTTTTCTATTCATTTCCACTTCACATGGCACTTATCTCTCACTATATGCTAGACGGGCTTGCCACTCCTACTGAGAAGGAATCTTTTATTAGAAACCTATCGAGGTGGGAGATTTTCGGATGTTTCTTTCTGTCACTAGGTACCGCCAGTTAAAGTTTATCTTTTCCGGCGTACCTATAGGTGTTACAAGATCGATGATGGTTTGTTTACGTTGTGTCTCACTTCAGCCAGAGTTCTTTGGACTTTTGGCTGGTTGACTACTCCGTACTGATGAGGGCCAAGAAGCCTGAAACCGGTATGCGGATTGTTAGGTGAACACGACTTAAATTAAACATAATCGAGCTTATCAGAAAGAAACATTTGCATTCAATGTCCATTGATATTTTATGGAAGTATGCATGGATTTTCAGGTGAATATCATTCAACGTTCTGCGTGGTATTTGCCAGGAAAGTAGTTGTTTTTCACCTGAGATCTACCTTTCTCTGGTTCAATTTTATATTGAATCCTTTATGTGAAGAAAACCGTTTAAATTCGATTTTTCTATCCTGAACTAATGTCAGTAACTAATTTTGAGTCGGCGCCAAACAAACAATCCAGGAAGATCATTACATTTCTTAAAAAAAAAATATCAAAACGCCGCCGTGCATTTCGCTGCAATCATTTTACGCTTTACGTAATTCAATTGCCAGTTTGTTTGGCACCGACTCAAAATTAGTTACTCATATTAGTTTAGGAGCTCAATTAATATTAAGACTGAGAAGGTTTTTTTGACTTTTTGCCTTTAGTTTGTTTTTCCGTTGGTTTCATTTTTTGGTGAGAAGTTTTTATTATGGTGACATCTTCAACAAACATTGATGTCTCTGGGTCAGAATCAACAGCCTAAAAGTCCTCTCGTATTATTAGTAGCCAATATTTTTGAAATTTTTTGAAGAACTGCATTTTTGGAGCATTGAAGGCACCAACACTAAAACCTCGACTGCAGGTAAGCCATAATATTTTTTTTCCAATTCTCCCCTAAGTTACGAACTCCATTGATTCGACCTATGTTTGATGACTTGGTATTGATAGATTCAATCTTACACAATACACAAGACATTTTGAATGGGACACAGTGATTAGAAGATGGACCATTTTACCACTGAGCCACCGATCCCGAACAAAGTTCATGGAATAATTCAGAAGCAGCTCTATCCCATGATTGATGGAAGCCAATATTGCCGGTTATATTCACCCCTATCCCCAGCACGTTACGACGCAAAACAAACCACTCTCCATAACAAGGCATGTCATACATATATGAATTTATGAGAGTTTCGCCTTAGCGAGCAACGAGAATTCCCAATAAAATATCTTGATTACGCTCATCGAGCTCCTTATCAGACCCAATAAAGGGCCCACTGAAAAGGTAGCTTCAGCAAAAAATGATGATGGCATGTTTCTTTATTACAGCGATAAAATATATATTTCATTGGAATGTGGCCTCCATTTGGAAGTATTCGAGGATTCCTTTCATTCTGACTTCCACAAATTGGTAATAACGAAAGAGCTGGCATTAGCGTCAGAGTCGTTGTTATATTTTCCCCTGGAATATATAATATACGGTGTCTGCCGAAAAGTTCGCAGCACAGCGATAATTTTTCTATCGATCCCTTTATATCGATTGAAGTTCTGTTTGTGAAAGTAGATGGGTATATGGAGGTTCAGATATTTTTCAAAAACTGACATAGCCCTTTGGGTAATTTGCGGTTTAAATCATTCTTCAGATAGTTTTTTGTTAATCCCTTGTGTAACAATATACATGTTAAAAGGAATGAAAGTTAAAATTATTTCTCTATACATAAACTCAGA
Organism: Gonioctena quinquepunctata; assembly: GCA_018342105.1. NCBI lineage: Eukaryota > Metazoa > Arthropoda > Insecta > Coleoptera > Chrysomelidae > Gonioctena > Gonioctena quinquepunctata. Next base: position 167,194 of record JAFIRS010000653.1, read on the forward strand.
ATCAATACATGACAAATCATTAATTTTTTGAATAGATTGGAACAGTGACCCCTCCTGAAGAATGGCCTAAATAAAAAAGTCATTGATGTGGAATGAAATAAAAGAGTAGGGACAGTTGGAATAACAAACCTCACTCAATGAATAGGGCGTGATATACAGCCTAGAGAATCGCCCTAGAAAATATCACAAAGAGTTCAATTATGAAACCCAGTAAAAAATCCTCATCTTCTCTCGGGGAGAAGGCCTTTTTCTGATATTCAGAACAGGCGGGGTGCTATCTCTTTCCTTAAATAGAATTGGACAGCATTCCTTTGCGTCGTTTCAAATAGCGTAGTGTCCATGGTCTGTCTCAGTACCAATCCATTGGCTTGCACCTTTGAGTCTGTAGCCAATACGCATGGCTTCAGGCTCAACGACAAGGTGCAGAGGTGGTAGTCCTAGTAGAACTTCTAGAGCTCTGTTAGGCGTCGTCCTCACGTCACTTGTCATCCCTAGACAAACTAGCCTTTGTACTTTATCTAGTTTATTCATGGACTTGCCCTTAGTGATGCCAGTCCACCAAATCATTGACCCGTACGATAATGTCGGGCGAATAATCACCGTATATATCCAGTGTAGTGTCAGGCCCAACGTATTGCCGCAGGCTACTCTGCATGTCCAATAGGTGAGATTTTCAAATTGCTCGTTCTGGGTCAGCTTGGGGTCTATGATGACTCCAAGGTCTTTGACCAACCTTTTGTACGAAAGCTGTTTTCCTGTGAGGATTATTTCTGGCAGAGTTGCTATTTTGCGTTTTTTGGTAAAAAGTACCAAGTCCGCTTTTTCTAGATTTATTCTCAGCCCTCCGGCGGAACACCACTGTTCTACTCTGCCAAGAGTTTTCATAATGATTTCTCCTAGCCAGTTCACCTGTTGGTCTCGAACCAGCATGACTATGTCTTTTGCATGTGCTTATGTATACAGTCCGGACCCATTTAGCTCCGTGACTACCGTAACAGAACTGCTCCTGTGAACCTTGGCAGCTACGGTTCTCTCGTTTAGTTCTGCTGTTACCACTCGGTGTGATATCCATAGCCTTGATCCACCTGATCAGGGTTGTATCGATCCCATATCATGCCGCAGCATGGCAGATAGACTCAAATGAGTCAAATGTTCCTTCTATACCAATGAAGATCCCTATTGCGGATTGTCCACTAGTCAGAACTCTCTCAGGGGGAATGTTATGAAGAGGGCTGTTTCAAAATATTACTTTATCAAATCGTGAAGCAAAAAAACGAATCGATCTGTCCGATCTAATTACCAGTAGTTTGAATGCATTCTAGACAATATTTAAAAAACTGGACAACACGTGGGGATATCATAAGATGGCTGCCATGCCCCCCAATGACTGCGCCCCTGCTAACAATCTGAAGATTTCTTTCAGAAAATAAAAATATCCGAGTTGAATAGCGACAATATGATATTATATGTCACTCGATAAAGCTATTCAACGAGTTGAAACAAAAAGGTCAACTAAAGGCCTCGTTTCCATATGTTGCGGCACATATGCCGGCGACAAAAATGTGCCAGACGACCGTGGGACACAACATGTGCCGCAACTTGTGCCACGCACATGCCTCCAGGACACGCGTATGCGTAGTAGCTTTCAGTCTATACACGCTGTGTAGAAAGATTCAAAATCACTTGCAGTCATTCTAAGGCACACAGGAAGAACGTCAGGCGGTGACGGGGCAGGGGCAGGGGCGTGGGATGGCACGGACGGGGTCAGTAATCTGCCCGTGAGAGATGAATTTGTCTAGTGATTATGACAATGGATGCATTTTGTTAATAATATGCAAAAAAAAAGGAGATTTTGGGTCCATCCACTGTGGTGCAGAAGGGGAAAACTTGTGGGATAATCAACGTTGCTCGTGAATTGGATGCGTATCCAGAAAGTTTTCAAAATGTTCACAGAATGTCCCATGGGTGTTTTTATGAAAAAAATTATACCAAAGGCATTTTCTCCACTTCCACGAGTGAGGCGAAGGTGGCGTGCTCCTTCTCCTACGCCTCTAGAAACCGAAAACAGATGTGACAGAAGCGATAAGGCGGCCGCCTCTGCCCCGTCTTCTCTGTAAACATTGAACCATTCGTTTACAAAGAAAAGGCGAGGAAGCGAAATTCGCCCGTGCTGTGTCCCCGACACGTCGCCGGCTGACGTCTCTCCTGTAGAAATTTTGCCTAATGAAGGCGTCTCTCATCAACGTGTTATAGGTTCCTTCCGAATGCCCTCTGGCTGAAAAACTTCCTATCCCCCATCTCGGTCGTTTTTGCCCTTTTGTTGTAGTTTATAGGATGCCCCAGCCATTATCTCAAAAGCAGAAGTAGCTCTCAACCGATATCACTCGAAAAATAGTGGAAAACACTGTATCTGATTCACATGCCCGAGATCACCTTTCGCCAACGTACTATCAGAAAGATTTTGCTGGGTCTCAACACCAACAAAGCCTGTGGATCTGACGGAATCCCGTCGATTGTTCTCAAGAAATGTGCCCCCGAACTAACACCTGTTCTTTGCAAGTTGTTCAACCACTCTTACAATTTGGGGGTATTTCCGTCCAATTGGAAAATTGCAAGAGTACAGCCAGTCCCTAAAAAAGGCAAAAAGACCCTACCTAGCAACTACAGACCTATCGCACTGCTATCTATTATGTCAAAGGTCATGGAAAAAGCCATTAACATCGAGCTCATGAAATATCTGGAAGACTCAGGAATTATCAATGATAGGCAATATGGCTTCCGCCATCAGAGATCAACTGGTGACCTGCTCGCATATGTCTCACATATATGGCAGCTATCTATTGAAAAGTATGGAGAAACTTTAGCTGTGGCATTAGATATCTCCAAGGCGTTCGATCGAGTATGGCACCAGGGACTCCTCGCCAAGCTTCCATCTTATGGCTTGCCCCCTCAGCTATGTTCTCTGCTTGCTAGTTTTCTCTCAAACAGGTCTCTCCATGTAGTGGTCGATGGAGTTTCATCTGACACTCTACTCATAAATGCTGGTGTTCCGCAAGGATCCATTCTAGCACCAACACTATTTTTACTTCACATCAACGACCTGTTGAAAGCAACTTCATGTCCAGTACACAGCTTTGCTGATGATAGTACCCTCCATACCGCTTTCTCTTCCAGGGCCCCTATATCAGCCCGTGAAACCAGAAATGAACGAGGAAGAAATGTTAACAATATAAATATGGACTTAGCAACAATTCTTGAATGGGGATCCAATAACTTGGTAGAATTCAATGCAAACAAAACAGAAGCATGTCTTTTCTCTAGAAAAGCCGATCTCACTGTGCCTAACATAACTTTGTCAGGAGTAACCATACCACTGAAGTCATCCATATCGATGCTTGGTATTACTATCAGCAATAACCTTTCCTGGGAAAATCACGTGAGGTCCATTGCCAAAAGTGCATCCCAAAACTTGGTTTTGTTTCGTGCCAAGAGCTATTTCACCTCCAGTCAGCTGCTTATGATCTATAAGGCACAGATCCGACCTGTCCTGGAATACTGTTCCCATATTTGGAGTGCGGCACCTAAACATATCCTGAAGCTATTGGATTCTGTCCAAAAAAGGGCAATTCGTCTCGTCGGTGATGCCTCGCTTACAAACTCGCTCACTTGTCTGGAACACCGTAGAAAAGTTGGCGATTTGTCTCTATTTTATAGATATTTTCATGGGCGATGCTCTTCTGAAATATCAACAATCGTTCCTCCTTTGGCAGTCTCTTCGAGATTAACCCGTCAAGTTCAGTCTTCACACCCCTTCGTGGTCACTTTGGTGACCTGCAGAACATCACTGTCCAAAGACTCATTCATCCAACGAACTGCGAGGCTTTGGAACTCATTGCCTAGGGAGGTGTTCCCCGAGGCATACAACCTCCAGAAATTTAAGAAGAACACCAACTCCTACCTTCTTTCCCTTGGTTCCCACGATGTTCTCTGAACATTACAGGACATCCCTTTTCGTGGGAACCAGAACATATAAAAAAAAAAAAAAAAAAAACTTTAGGACTACAATTGAACTGTAGTCTTGCACTCAAACCTCTGTTTCACAAATGTTGCATATACTGCAGGGAATTGGAAACAGTATGAAGAAAAACGCGCAACATGTGCATATGTTGCGGGACATATCAGAATGGAAGCTTACCTACTGAAGCCTGCAGTCTCTACACGCTGTCCAGATCCTAACCTAACCTCAAACGTGCTTCCTTTTTTGTTGTTGTAGTATTTTCAGTGTTGTGTGTGCTAGTGGTAGTTTTGTGAAGCAGTGGTCTAATTGTAGAGTGGCGAAAGGTATTGAACTATATGAACAGGAGACAGTGCTCTGAAATATAACAAATTTAAACCATAAAAACACTAACCACAAAAGCAGAAGTAGCTTAGTTATCCATAATTGCTCTTAACTAACAATTCACTCAAGAAACACTGGAAAACACTCCTGGTTCATTGTAGGAGTAAACTAAACTGTAGCAATTATGGTGTGCGATATTGACTTTGAATACTCGAGTTGAATGATGGATATTTAATTCTCCAACATAATTATTTGTCCGATGTAGCGATCAATTAGTCGGCCATTCATTCAGAATTGATATTATAAGTACAATTTAGCCATCAGATAGAAGTTAGCGACACAGTAGTTTGAGACAATTCAATAATTGAGTCAGGTCTATTAAATAAAACACATCAATTATTTGAATGCAGATGAGATAATTGGTTATAATCAATCAGTGTACATTATTCAGACCACAGTCAAAATACGTAGATAATAATAAAAAAAGAGCGCGTACAACTCGTGTCACACTTGACAGAAGTGGAACTTCTTTGATTGGTTAGTACTGTTGAAGAGCAGTGTCTAACATCAAATTGTTTTTAGTTGCTAGGGTAACTAGTTCGATTTTTAAGTGTGATGTTGTTTAATGTGTAAAATATATATAGAAAATATATTTATAACTCTTTTCTGTGCTTGAGTATTTCCAACTTCCCCAGTCAAAACCAAAAGGTTATGGGCCTAGAAGCACATTAGGAAAAAGTAAAATAGAATAGAGTTGAAATAATATATAAAAACAATACTCCGTATAGACAGTTGTCAAAGTCAGAAAAATGGATAAATTTCCAAAACTCGAGAAGTTACATGGAAAATCAAATTTTCATTCCTGGAAGACAATGGTATATGCCTATATGGACTTAACCAATCTATATAATCTAACAACCGGCCAAGAAAAAGATCCAGCCTCGGAACCAGTACCAACAGATCCATCAGATACAAAAGAGTATGCATCAAAATGTGAAGATTGGAGATATAGGCATTCCTTGGCACGAGCATTCATCCTCTTCAACGTTGATTCGGATATTGTGAACCAAATAACGTGTTATACTCAAGCTAGTCAAATGTGGAAAGCTCTGAACGAGATCTATGACAAGAAATGTGAATACTCCTTGCATGCTCTAGTAAAATCTATCGTTGGAATCAAATGCAACACAAAATATGATATACCAGTTCATATATCAAAGTACAATGAGTTGTGGTCACGACTAGTTGAAAGAACAGCAAAAAGTTCCAATGAAAATGATAGCAATACTTTGGAAGACGCACTCCGTCCACTAGCTAGTTCTGCCAAAGCCAAAGGATCACTGTTCTTGACCACATTACCAGAAGAACTCGACAATATAGTGGATAATTTGAAAACCAAAGAAAATCTCACATATGAGGATGTTTGTTCCCGTCTCATGGAATTATCTTTGGCTGCAACTCCAGTTGGAGAAAATGAAGCATTCGTGAGCAACCAAATCAGAAGAAAACCAAAAAGACAGCCTCTGGAATGTTATTTTTGCAAAGAAAACAAAAAATGGTTCAAAGGTCATTCCGTTCAGAATTGTTGGCATTCGAAGAATAAACCAGAAAACACCAATCAAGTTTGTGATTCCGATGATGAAAATGTGGCATATCCAGCCTCAGTTTTCAGCACCAGTGATTCAAGATGGATTTTTGATACTGGTGCCACTTCACATATGTCCGGAAATAGGAAACTGTTCATCAATCTGCGCCCATATGATGGTTCAATTCGACTCGGGAATGATAAGAGAATCAAAGTAACACACGTTGGTGAGGTGGAACTGAAAGCATTACTTCCTTCGGGAGATACAAAAAATGTAACCCTCCATGATGTCCTTTATTCTCCTGAGTTAAAATACTCTCTCATATCTTGGGAAAGAATCAGAGCCAAAGGTATTACCATGAAGGGAAGCAAAAACGAAATTACTTTATGGAAAAATGGAAGTATTGTTGGATGGATAAGTTCGGATAAAAAGGAACATGTGTTTCAAGAATTTTATTCTGAAATTAGTAACGTTTCCGCGGCAGTCTGGCACAGACGTTTAGGGCATACTCCTCTTAGCACTTTCAAAGATGTTGAGAAGGTTGTATCTGATCCTCATGTTCTACCAAAGAACGGTCCTGAAGTAGAATATGAAAGCTGTGAAAAATCCAAGTCTACTAGTAAAATACCTAAGGAGCCAGGAAGCAGTTGTTCGGGTATATTGGAAAAAGTACATTTTGATGTCGCTGGACCTTTTTCTACAAGATCAGTTGGGGGCAGTTATTACTATATTTCTTTCGTTGATGAATTCTCCAGATACACTGAAGTTACGTTCCTAAAGAATAAAAGTGAAGTTGAAAATGCTGTCAAAGATTATATAACAAAAATGGAACGTCAAACAGGCAGAAGAGTTAGAATTTTCAAAAGTGACCGCGGAGGTGAATATAAGTCAAAGTCCTTGGACAATTTCTTCAAATCTTGTGGTATAAAGGTTGAGAATTCTATTCCCAGAGTTCACGAAACCAATGGTCCAGCTGAACGTTCAAATATATCGCTGATAACCAAGGCAAGAACAAGTTTAATTGATTCTCAACTCCCACAGTCTCTTTGGGCAGAAGCTGTAGCTCACGCAAACTATGTGAAAAATCGACTACCTCATGCATTTAATAAAATAACTCCATACGAAATGTTTTTTGGTGATAAACCTGAAATTTTTCATTTCAAATGTTTCGGCCAAAAAGCTTATATCCACATCAATGCAGAAGAAAGACATCCAGGAAGCAAATTTTGCCCAAGAGCCATGTATGGTGTGATGGTGGGTTATCGTGATAAAAATGGATGGTTTCGTTTCTGGACTGGCAAGAAAGTCGTTGTTTCGAAGGATTATACATTTTCGACAGAAAATGATAATGGTGTAATTTTTCTCCATCCATTTGAGAGAAAAAAGACAGAAAGAAGTGTTGGAGATGAAGCAGGGGCCGACTTATTAGATGCCAAGGACATTCAAGAAGAAATCGGTGGAGGAACAGAATCACGAACTGAAAGTGAAAACACATCTGCTGCTGATTTTCAAGTTAGAAGAAGTCAGAGAAATCGCTATATCCCAAAATGTTACGAAGATTTTTGCATGATAGCTTTGGATGAACCTTCAACATTTGCTGAAGCAGTCTCGAGTCCTGATTCAGAAAAGTGGATTGAAACAATGAAGAACGAATTCGAATCAATGAGGAAAAATGAAATTTGGGATATTGTTGAAAAACCACTTGGAGCACGAATAGTTGGCTTCCGTTGGGTATTTAAAATAAAATTGTCTGATAATAGAACAATAATGAAATACAAGGCAATATTGGTAGCTCAAGGATTTAGTCAGGTACCTGAAATAGACTACGATGAAACATTCTCTCCAGTGGTCCGGTACGATACTATAAGAATTCTTTTGGCGGCTTGTGTACATCAAGATATGATAGCCAGGCAATTCGATATCAAAACTGTATTTTTGAATGGAGATTTTGAAGTATTTATGAAAATTCCAGATGGTCTAGATGATGAACCAGGGAGAGTGTGTTTCTTGAAAAAGAGCATTTATGGCCTCAAGCAATTTCCCCGACAATGGAACCAGAAATTAATTTCTGTTTTGAAGAAAATTGAATTGAATCAATCTTTGGTGGACCCATGTATGTTCATATCAAATGATGGACTGCAAATAGTAGCCATTTATATAAATGACCTTTTAGTTTTGGGGTCTACTAAAAAAAAAAAACAATTAATTAACTAAACAATTTTTAGATGTCACTACTGAGGGAGAGTGTTGAAGAGCAGTGTCTAACATCAAATTGTTTTTAGTTGCTAGGGTAACTAGTTTGATTTTTAAGTGTGATGTTGTTTAATGTGTAAAATATATATAGAAAATATATTTATAACTCTTTTCTGTGCTTGAGTATTTCCAACTTCCCCAGTCAAAACCAAAAAGTACATATATATAAATATATATATATATATATATATGTTTTTTCACAATATGAAATGTCACGTATAAGTGCGGATCTGAATGGTATCCTCACCTCGATAATTTTCGAACGGTTTGATATGAAACAATGAGACAGAAATTAAATTGAATGGTATTACCAATCCTACTTTTTGAAAGAAGATACATTACAATTACTCAACAGAGGGCGCCGGGGGCACATCAACTTCAATATTTCGAAAAGCATAGGTCGAGTTACACATCCAGACTTCCGTCTCCGATGTGGTAGCGAACACATGTTGAAAGTTTCGTTCGTGAAGAGGGAACATGGATGCCTCGTGGGAGATGGAAAGTCGGCCGTTCGTTGTAACGTGCAAATACCGAAATCTGTTTATATGTGTGAAGTCCACTGTTCGTTGTAACGTGCATATACAGAAATTTATTTGTGAGTGAAGTCCGCCGTTCCCCCCAACGTGCATATACCGATTTTTTTTATGTATGTCATGTCCGCCGTTCGTTTTAACGTGCATGTGAAAGAAAAAATAATGAGTGATGTGAAATTACAGTTGAATACGGAATTGCTTTAGGCAATACGCCAATATTCAAAGATTATATGACTTGGCTTGAATGCACCAAGAGGGAGCAAATAGCCATACAATTGAGAAAAAGAAGAAGAAGAGTTGCACATCGTTTTGAATATGAAGAGCAGGTAAGTAGTGTTATAATCGTTCATCCATTAGAAGGTCTTAAACATCGACAAAATCATCCAACGTCATACTAGGCATTTCTAGGTAACTGCTCAATCATCAGTTTACCATATCCAATAAATGGTACCCGTTATGATTATGGTCATTACAAATAAATGAATTGGTTATTAATGGGGTCGGAAATTGGATGATTATGTGGATTCAAAATCTATACCTAATTGAGCTTTGAAATGAATTGGAAAATGATAAATTATTTAAGTCATGAATCATCCTCTATTGACAATATTTCGTGTTACTCATCGCAATTGTGATTCCGTGGAACAACTATGGTTGTAAGTAAAATTGAATTACCTTTTCAACGAATTGCTACTCGACCTCTATGCATTTCTGTCGAGTAATTGTAATATATCTCCTCTCAAAAAGTAGGATCGGTAATACCATTCAGAATATTTACTGTCCAATTTTTCCACATCAAACCGTTCAAAAGTTATCGAGGTAAGGGTACCATTCAGATCCGTACTTAAACTTGACATTTCAAATGCATATTGTGAAAAAACGTATTAACGAAATTCAAAACAAATTGGATGTTGAAAAAAGAATTGAATTATCTTTTCAACGATGTGCCATTTGACCCCGTATGCCATTCAAAATGTCTTTCATTTCAAAAAGTAGTATCGGTGATATCATTCGAAACCGTTTTTGTCCATTCATTCTACGTCGAACCGTTCAAAAGTTAACAGGAGGGGGGGCTATTAAAAGCCGCACTATATATATATATATATATATATATATATATATATATATGAAAGGAAGAATATCGAGGGGACTGTTGAAAACAAAATGGAAGGAATTTGATGGGCATAGCCCTCTAAGAAAAGTGTTAACCGTGTTTCGGGCTTGCGGCCCTCATCAGTACGGTGGAGAAGTGCAAGGATGAACAACACTTGGTAGTAAACGACAAATCAACGGAGTCAACAAACAGAAGCCAGCCGCACATTTGTAGTTTCGGTTAGCAGACCCTGAATTCCAGGGCAACAACCAACGTCACCACGGAGGCAGCTATAGCTACCTGCGTGACATCCGAGTCCAGGAATATAAAGATGAAAGGAAGAATATCGAGGGGACTGTTAAAAATAAAATGGAAGGAATTTAATGGGTCTGCTAACCGAAACCCCAAATGTGCGGCTGGCTTCTGTTTGTTGACTCCGTTGATTTGTCGTTTACTACCAAGTGTTGTTCATTTTTGCACTTCTTCACCGTACTGATGAGGGCCGCAAGCCCGAAACACGTGTCTACGGTTAACACTTTTCTTAGAGGGCTATGTCCATTATATATATATATATATATATATATATATATATATATATATATATATATTTATATACCCTGCCTGCATGGATCCCGAGAAAGTCATTACTTTTCGATGATAGATATGGCACCACATTAACATTACAAAACACACATGAAGTATAAATGACGGAATCAAAAAAATTCTGAAGCTATAAAAACTCACCAAAAATTAAATATCGCCCTGTTATCTCTTTGTAAACGACGTTTGTGGTATTGCGTTATCTTGTTTTGAGGAATATTTATACCGAGTTTAAGGTGAATTAGCCAAAGGAATACGTTTTCTCCAGATTAAATTCACCACCCTATTGCACCTTCCTAAGGGATAATTTTGAAAACGTTGTGTATTTTATATTTCATTATTTGCATCAAGAAGTGTCTCTACCCTGTTTCAAGCAAATATGAGACTATGGAATAAGATTTTCCATACACATGTTTCAACCCCTTTTCTTTCTTTTTGGGTTGGAATTTTCAAAAAAGGTTAAACTCGATTTCTTTATGCAACAGAAAGCCAACACGCCAATTGCCATGACTCTAACTTGAGAACTAACGGTACTTCTATGCAAATTTTCACCCCCATTTTGCCCACACTTCAGGATTTACAAAAACCCTTTATTTGAAAAGAAGAGAATTTGAATAAATTGATATTTTTGTCAGATTTTTGGGTAATATGCATTGACAAAATTTATTCTAATACGTTTCCTTACGCCTTTAAGGTTCCCATGTACACATTTACTGAATTGTATTGTATATGTTTTTGGAAATAAATGGGTATCTATCCATCTATAAGACCCATTTATGATTCTAAGTTCTAAGCTAACGAAACCCCCATACATACTTTCGCCCCCATTTCACCACTTTGTAAGTTGAAATGCCAAAAATACTAATAATAATAATAATAATAATAATAATATAAGTTTATTCACTAGGAAACAAGAGTGTTTATATAATGAAGGTGGTTAAAGTAAATAAACATGGGGTACCACAGAAGCTTTAGTTCCGAAGGACTATCGCTTGTACGTAGTTTCGTAAGAATATAATGTAATGATGACAATGATAATAATAATATTGTAGTGTAAGTTATGACAAAAGTAATGTAGCGTAATAAATAGATAATATAATATAAATACACATAAACATGCAATATGTAAACGCATTCATATACTAGTAGGGTAAATATATAATTAACAGTGGGGTTTTATGTTTAGACAAACGGGACATATAATAGATGGTGTAATGATGACAAAGATAATAATAATAAATTAGTGTAAGTTATGACAAAAGTAATGTAGCGTAATAAATAAATAATATAATATAAATACACATAAACATGCAAAATATGTAAACGCATTCATATACTAATAGGGTAAATATATAATTAACAGTGGGGTTTTATGTTAAGACAAACGGGACATATAATAGATTCAAAGCAGATTTATATACACACACATATACATGTATATATACATATACATATACACACACTATACACGTACACCCATATATACACACATGCATACATACACACACACACACACACACATATACATATATATATAAAATCATAGCTTCAATTATGGAGCCATTCATACCGTTTTATGTTTGAGATCATTAGGGTAGTATGGAGTTGTTTTTTTTTTTTTTGTTTTAGTGATGATATTTCTGGTTAACAAAATCGTGTATATTATTTCTCTCAATACTAGAAATCCAGTTATTAATTTTTTTTTTATATAAGTTTAAATTATTTATGCTTTTTGTCGAGCTAGGTATCATGCTGTAGAGTCTGGGTGCAAGATAGTCACAGTGACGTTGACCTATTGTTTTTTCACAACGTGGTAGTAGTTGCGATCCATGTCTGGTGGTGTAGTTGTGGGTCACTTTTTCTGGAGTTTTTTTGTGTTTTTTGAGATTGGTGAGCATGGACACACAGAAAAGTTGTCTCACATCGTACATACCAGACAATACATATAATTGGTCATTGGGAAATAAGAGTGGCTTATCGAATATTATTCTCAGAATCCACCTCTGGAGAACATTCAAGTTTTCAAGATGAGTATCATTAACACCTCCCCATCCTATTATTCCATAAGTTAGCTGTGATTGTACGAATGCGTAGTATAGTACAGTAAGATGTTTAGTGTCAAGATAGTCTTTTAGGTATTTGAGTCTTGAGAGCATGCCTCTTAGTTTTTTTATTATATTCTTTATTTGAAGGTTCCATTTGAGGTGTCGGTCGACTATGATACCTAAATATTTTATCGAATCTGCTTCAGGAATATGTGATTGGGGACCAATGTTCAACGGTCCCAGATTAGGTAATCCACTCGAGTATGATGTGAATGGCAGATATTTTGTTTTTTCCAGATTGAGTGTGAGTCTAAACCATTTTTCTATTATTTTAAAGTCGTCCTCCGCTAGCGATTTCAATGTATTCCATGATTTCGATTCATAGAATATAGCTGTGTCGTCAGCAAAGCTTAAGATCCTTCCTTTTATATTGAGATTCGATAAGCCATTGATATATAGTGTGAACAGGAGTGGACCTAGTACTGTCCCTTGCGGCACCCCGTAGGATACGAACATACTATTGCTCAGTTCACCTCTGAAACGCGTATTTCTTCATTCGTAACAAGGACCTCAAATACCAATTTTTGTGACCCTACCTTAAAAACTAACTGTACTCCTATACAAACTTTCAATCCCATTTCATTCCCTTTAAGGCTGAATTTCCAAAAACTCTGGAACACACTATCCAGGATTTATGTCACACATTCAACAGAAAACAAGAAAAACAATAATTTCTGACAGACAAAACAAAAGCCGTGTTGAATCCTGTTCCTGTTTACATATTTATTAGGATCTGTGCATAAACGTCGACACAAAACACACGAGAAAACAGTAAAAAGTACAGAAGGTAAGTGACACCCCTTATCCGAACAGAACAAGTTTCCTGGAAGGAATGCGAAGCGAGTATTCATTACTAGTGTACTTCCTGGGCTGGAAGATAAAAAAGCAGTAAACACTCGTGAACCCCTGGTGACATTTACATATCGCTAAGAGTCACTGCCATTACAAGAAAATAACAGTCGGTCTCCAGTGATTTTCTTGGCATTTAGAGGCATTTTCTTTGTTTTCATTCGACTTTGTATACATGCAGAAAACCCGTAAACGTTTTAAATCGTCTCGAGTCCTGGGATATTGAATGTCACGATTTTCGAGATGATTGTTGAGATTTGATGTGTCGGAAATGCGGTAAAACGTTCTTTTTATTACGGCTTTCATGGGTCTAGATAAGTAATAATACTGGAGGACTATGCATGGAGCGTGTTTATTCTGCATCAAATTATATATTCACTGACACAGCATGTAGATTACTTTGAATATATTTGCAAAAACAATTAGCTTGATTAAATAGGTGTTATTGATCACTAGTCATTACGTAAACACACGGAAAACTAATGAAATTAGTTGTCGTGCCTGCTTTTAGGAATATCCTGAGTTGTTATGACGATGCCTTGAGCAGACTACACAAGTTGTTGATTTTTCCTGAGAAAACCCCATCCATTCACATAATCTTAATTCACAATCAAATCAAATCACAATCGCATATCACTGGAATCACAAATCACAAATATTACAATCAGATTGAGATTGATGGGGTGGACAAAGCAGCAAAAGCTGATAAGTGTGAGAACACTAGTTTCAGCAACAAATATTTATAATATTAAAAAACTAAACTACTTAGAATACTAATGTACACATAATAATAATAAACATACACACATATACATTTTTACAAATAATTGAGACAAGGAAAGATCGTCGGTGGGGTGTACCATGAAAATTAATTAGAAGTATAAGGTATAAGGTATATTGTAGTGTAGTGTCAATATTGAGGATTTCAAAATCCCATATAATATTAATATTGAGATCGACTATAGTGTAACATGAATAATTATATGTTTTGTAAAAAATCGAAGGGAAGATTTCGTCTCGTGAATTTAAGGGAAATTAGTGGTCGTTCTACCTAATTCAAGTACGTATCTCTTCAATTGTCTTTTGAAAGAGTGTAAATTTATTGTTTTATATTTTCACTTTTATATGTGGATCTATAATTACGCCTAAGTATTTTATTTTATTTTCAGGGTGGATTATGAAAGTTTTTGAATCAGATGTGACGCTAAGTTGGTTGTAGGTTGGAGTGGAAGAAGAGTTACAAGAAAAGTTTAGATACGTGGTTTTTTCTGTGTTCACACTCAGTAACTTGAAGTCCAGCCATTGTTTTATACGCGAGAAGTTAGCTTCTGCAGTATATTTCAATTCATCCCAAGTATCTGCCTTATAAAATATAGCCGTATCATCAGCATCGTTTATGTATATATTGAATGAAGTGGGACCTTGTGGCACTACATATTCAATGGTTTTTTTGGTACTAAGAGTACTATCGTTCGTAGTGTAACGATATCGGTTATATTTCTTATTTCATATTCAAATAGTCAAAATCTATTTATTATATCTTTGAATTCATTTCGAAGACTGAATTCACAATTTCTAGAAAACCCGAACGGCCAATGGCTCAGGATAAAATACAGGATAATATCGAGAAATCAATGATATCGATCTTTCTTTCACTATTGATCCTGCGTTTGGCATCGAAGGATTGATGTTTGGGGTAAACGTAGATCGAATCTTTTTCGTTCGCTCTCTTGGTCTCGAGAAGCCATTGATAACGGTTGTCTTTTTCATTTCTTTCTGATTTCTATGAGATCATATATTAAAAAATCGTATAACTTCTCCTTCTCTCGCAAAAATTCAAATGCGGTTATTTCGTGTGATATTTTGAGAAGTACGTAGAAATACTTCGGAAATATTTTTTTTTTCTTTTAAAGAAAACTTCTTTGCATAAAATGGCCGACTCGTTTCTTCACACAATTTTCTTTCATCTATAATTATCTTTCCAATCACTTTCTGTTCAAGTGAATACGTTGCTTTGCATACATCATGCACTGTTGCCAGTGGCGCACAGTGGTCCCCATGATTAAAAAAACGGAACTAATTATTTTTTTTGCTCAATCGCTGTCAAAAATCTTAAAAACAACAAAAGGGTTGAAAAAACAGTTTTGTGTCTTTTTTTGCGGAATTGCTCTAAAGGCTGACAGAAATCATGGTAAAAATAAAAACTTGTTACAAAGGGGTGGTTTTCAAAAGGGGTGGTTGGGCAAAAAAAACGATTCAAGACTTTTTTCGCGGAATTGCTTCAAAGACGAGAATCATGGAAAAAATATTTAAAAAAAATCTTGTCTTGGCTTTCAGAAGGGGTAATTCGGAGAAAAAATCAAATTCGCGCCTTTTTTCGCGGAATTGCTTCTAAATCTGACGAGAATCATGGGAAAAATATAAAAAACGTGTCAAATAGGGGTGGTATTTAGAAGGGGTGGTTGAACAACGAGATCAAATTTAAGCTTTCTTTTCAAAGCTCACGAGAACCATAAGAAAATCTGTCGCAAAGCGGTTGGTTTCAAAAGAGGTTTGGTATTAGATCAAAAAGTTTTAAATTATGGCTTTTTGAATGTTTAACTTTAATTAGCAAAATCAGTACCAAAAATCTTCTTAAAATATTGTTTATAATATAGACAGTCACATACTAGCAGAATAGTGATTTTTTTTACAAAATAATGAGGTGTTAATTCATTGTGGGTCCAAATATATTTTTGGTACACTCTTGCAGAGGCTCACAATTAATTAAATATATTTTTTTGAAAGTGCAAGTATGAGCAAGCAAATTTTTTGTTTTTTTATAGAGTCATCAGGCTATCCATCAGATATTTTTTCAGAATGGGGAGTCGTGGGGAATTTTCTGTAAGTCTAACGAATGTTGAAAATGTACGCACGTTCATTCTAATAACAGCACATTAAATAACTATTCATAACTGAGTGAATAATCGACCAATTTACCTTATCAAACATGAAATAAAGACTACATACCTTGATTTACTTTTTACCTGCGTTTCACAGGAATTATTCACAAGATGTACTTTCTGGAGCTAATCGAACTCGGAAGAAAAAGTACACATTTGACGCCGAGAAACGTACACGATATAATAGTCGTCTTTGAGGTTCTGAAGAGCGCAAACGTTTTTCAATAGTTACCTGCAATTCTGACAAAAGGTTATCTGGTCTTTTGTTTGCCCTCTCACAAAGTTGGGCGTATACGAAAACTTTACCAAAATTCGAATTAGTTCCGTTATTTTGGACCACTGTGTGGCGTGACAAGTTAATTAATTTCACGAGTTTTAGTGGAACAGAAACTTTTGACCTTTTAAGAAATTGACTTCACGTTTCTTTTCATAGGTTAAATCGTTCCTGAATGAATTCCTGGTGAACTTGATGATTCAATTATTCAGGAGTGAACCTAAGGGCTGCTAGCAAAGCAGGAATTCTGATGAAAAGCATAGTCAAACCAATGGTACCTTGTGATCTGGGCTGCAAATTATTCGAGTGAATATTGAATACACATGTTAATGATTTTATTGAATCTGAATGCGTGTAATCGATCTCATCTGAATTCATTGTTCCATTGCCAAGGATCTCATTGGACGAAAATTGGTCAATAATTCCAATAATTCTTTTAATTGACAAGGAACTTCCAATAAGTTGAGGATTTTTTGGCATTTACAATATCTTCACCTTTCATTACTTTAAAAATCTCAATTATTTCGAATTTTGGTTGATAGAAGTGAATCAATCAGTTATTTCATAAAGTTGATATCTTTATTATTGTTCATTCAGTTCAGTATTGAATTAGGTTGTTCAGTACGTATTGAAGTTGTTCAAAATTTCACTTGTAGATACTATTGTCAAATTTCGAATTCAAACACTCATCTGTCAGAATCTGTGAGATGACGAGTGATACCTGTAGAATTTGTATATCACACATCAAAAACATGCCCAAATTCTAAGTAGTAACCAATTCCTTGGACACAGTTCTAACATACACAATTGTTTGGTATCATTAGGTTGAGGATAATACGCTTGACCTGATTGGTAGGCTCAGCAGCAATAAGTATACATCCTGATTCTGACACAGAATAGTTGATGAACTGCACCAACAACAAATATTAACGAAACATTTGTGGAATAGTCACTATGGAAACTTATATTTCACTTCGAAATTTGACTACTGTAATTCATTTAATCATGTTACAAGTAGATTCAACATATTTTGTTTATTCGTTGTATTGTTAACAGAAGGAAATATTATCCTTATCTTCCATAATAATTGTATCCTATAAGTAAACAAAAAAAACTGGTGTCCAATTCAAAACTCAAATTTCTGAAACTTTTGCTACACCTAATAAAATCCGTAACCCTTAAAGCAGTCCACAGTCATTCCACACAGCTCTATACTGAAAACCCTGGGCATTTAAAGTGATATGGAAACTATGGTAATGTCATCTGCAATGCAAAACTAACTCTGCACCTTATAGTTTTATGATGGAATTAATTCACAACGAATGGAAAAAATTATTCTTCAAGTGTCATTAAGAAAAAAAAACATTGCGATTGAAATAATTTTTCATGAAGGAACAATGACGGGAAAATGTGAAAGTTGGTTTTTATATTCGACTTTAGTGTACATTCTGATCATGAAGTTCGTGGATATTAATCAGCATGTATATCTTATTTTGTAATTGCTCGCGTTTCAACAGCAAATAAGGAACCTAAGCCAACCTACAATTTTTTGTTTAAACTCTCACCAACTGCGTTTATAACATGATTAAAAACTAAGTTAATGACTGATGGAAACAAAACACGCGATATTTACATTTTACATAAAATAAATGAACATATTTCAAATGACAAACGCAGGGCACATATTCATATGCAGAGAACGCCAAAAGCAATTAACAATATAAAACAGTTCCTATACAAATATGAATTGATGTTAACCAGTCCGTGAAAACAATTTTTATTCATCAGCTATTAGGTTGTGCCATACAGGAAAGAGAAATATTATTGGACTTTTGTGCCGATATATTGAAATAGATGGCTTATATAACGTGAGGATAAATAGGTATTTTTCTGAATATACTGAAGTTAATTGAGTTATAGCACCATTGGCGTTAATGGAATATATTCCAAGAGGTGTATGCGTTTGTTTTACAACAAAATGATACCTACATGGTGATCATGATATTCTTGAACTAACAGGTTCTGCCTAATGAGCATATCAAAAGTGCCTCAGTTTTAATTTAACTTCACCTGTATATAGAATAAATAATAGTTTAAAAACTGAAGAATACGCTTCGATAGAAAACTAAACTGAAAAGTAGAAAATAATTTTAAATGAGTTTGTAATAAGAATACAGTGATTAACAACAAATTTATTTCATCGTAAAAAAGCATGGGGTGCTTGATGTCAATTGTTGTTAATATTTCATGGACAGATATTGGTAAAAGTAGAATCATTATGAACATATCTTAAAAAGCACCCTACGCTTTTTTACGATAAAATAAATATGTTGTTAATCACTGTATTCTTAATTCAAACTCATTTAAAATTATTTTCTACTTTTTAGTTTAGTTTTCTATTAAAGCGTGGTCTTTAGTTTTTAAACTATTATTTATTTTCAACTTTTTAGTTTTGTTTTCTATTAAAGGGTGTTTTTTAGTTTTTCAAACTATTATTATTATTATTTAATTTTTTTAACTATTATTCTCCAATTTTGAATAGAATCAGACCATAATCACAAAACTCGTCCGCCATTTTGGAGCCGCCATCTTGAATCCTTCAATTTTGACAAAATAATGATAATCTCCGACCCCAAAAACCCCCACATACCAATTTTGAATAGAATTGGACCATAATCACAAAACTCGTTCGCCATTTTGGAGCCGCCATCTAGAATTTTCCAATTTTTACAAAAGAATCATGATATTGGACCCCAAAAACCCCCACATACCAATTTTGAATAGAATTGGACCATAATCACAAAACTCGTCCGCCATTTTGGAGCCGCCATCTTGAATCCTTCAATTTTGACGAAATAATGATAATCTCCGACCCCAAAAACCCATGCATACCAATTTTGAATAGAATTGGACCATAATCACAAAACTCGTCCACCATTTTGGAGCCGCCATCTTGAATCCTTCAATTTTGACAAAATAATGATAATCTCCGACCCCAAAACCCATCACATACCAATTTTGAATAGAATCGGATAAGATTACCGAAATTAATAACTATAGCCACGAAAACATAATGAGGCACAAAAACAAAAAACCTAACTAAATATATATACATACTTCTATAAGTTTTTTGAATATATTACGATACAGTATTTTTGACAAGAAACATATAATTTACCATGTTTAACATTTTTTCGAACTACTTTTTTCTTGCTGATAATTTATATAGTAAACATCTCTTAATAACTAGACCTCATGTATTCCAGCAATGGAGTACACAGCGATTCAATTATTATGTTATGTTATTAAATGTCCATTTTCAGTATGGCTTCTGTGCACATCCAATATGTTCATATCAAACCGCAACGTTAGCATGCAGAAAATCTGTTTTCCGATAATATTCCACATAGAAAGCATTAATTCTAATGAAATATCGTAATATGTTGATCCGGCCATTGTCAGTCGAACGAAGTAGGTAATTGGAAATAATGAACAATTAAATTCCAACAAAAAACCAAAGTCGATGAGTAATACTGGGATTCCATGTTGCAATATCGGCACAATAACAGTTTCCGTTTTATTTGAGGGGCAAATTTACGAGAGTATTGTTCGGGGGATTTTTCGGTTTTATGCTATATGTTATGGACTTATTCGCAGAAGTCCTGATGCGAAACAGTTCACTTTATTGGCAATCAATATTATGACTAAATGTTTAGCCAAATGGGGTGTATATTAGAGCGAAAACTGAGATGTCGGAAGGATTCATCTAATACCCCAATCAAAGCAGTGATAATGGTACCGCCATTTTTATATTTAAAGACAATGAAAAAAACCTGAAAATGTATAGTTCTTCGATTTATAGATTGTAGGGGCTCTATAGCATCCCCGTACCTCGACCTATAAGATCTTTTGTACATTACTCTTCATCTATTCAAGGTCCAGGATTCTGAGACTCCTTGCGGAGTTTATCCATTTTCTGGGTGCCAAGTTCCTGATGTCTAAGGGCGATAATGAAACCTCTTCGAAGAGTTTGAGCCTTTTTCAGAACAATGCTTGGCAGACACAAAGCATATGTTCTGAAGTTTCAGCTAAGTTCTCGCAGTAACGGCACAGTTCACTGTCTGATCTTTCGATTTTTTTGGGGTGATACCTCAGAGGACACTGTCCGGTGAACAGTCCCGTTACCAGTGTCAAGCCTTTCTTGTCCAATTCGAAAAGCTGTTTAGCTTCTTTTGGCGTTGGGCTCGAAAGCTTTTTTGCTTGTCTTTGTTTTGATTTGGTCAGCTTCCCAGCGCCAAAACTGTCCCTTAATATGGGCTTTGGAAAGACCACAGAAGGGTTCTGGGCCAGTAAATTGAGTGTTTGTCCCTTCCTCGGCAAGGCTGTCCGCTTCTTCATTGCCTTTGATTTCCTTGTGACCTGGCAACCACATCAGAGTGACCTGATTATTTGTAGCCAGTTGTCTTAGGGAGTTTGCTGACATATCATAAAAATGCTTATATGTTCTACAAATTGTATTTTAATAAAGAAATATATTTGATATTCGATTATTTTTTAAATGACATCCCAGATGTTTCAATGCTTTCTGCGATTCTGCATCGAATTCTGAATGCAGCCATATAGCACACTTATAGTTTTCCTCGAATATTGATGAAAAACAGCAACTTTATTGCATATTATAAAGAGGGCCACGAATAAGTCAAAATAAAAAGCAATAACACGAGTTTAATAAAATTGATCTAACCGTTATAATTGTATTGCCTGTTCAGTTTCATCTAGTTGTGTTTCTGTAAAATTGCAGACAATACAAACTAAAGTAAATGTTTCAAATTATCAAAACATATTTAACTTTGACCAAAACTCTACCAACATGATTGTAATAACGAAAAAATTTAAGTGATAACATGAATTATTTTAGTAAGTGTTCGAACTGCCTCCCTTCATGTAGAATACACATATTGCACCTTTTCAATATTTCTCGATTCGTGACAGCTGAATGCGTCGATCGCGATATGGAAGCACAAACATTAGTGATACTATTTTTTTAATCATCTTCATTTTGTGGACGTCGCATACAAACTAAATCTTTAATATATTCCCACAAAAAGAAATTCAGTGGAGTCATATCTGGCAATGGTGTTGGACCCTTATTTCCAAACCATTTTTCATTGAAAGTGTCATCCAAATATTGGGTAATTATTCTATTATTATCCGGAGGTGCCCCATTCTTTTGAAACCACATATTCAGTCGAGTTTGTATTGGTAAATTCTCCAAGAGATTCGGTAACACATGGTGGAGGAAAAGCAAGTCCCTCTCTCCATTGAGAATTCCTTCGTAAAAATGAGGTCCTATCAAATAACCATCAATGATTCCGCACCAATTATAAATCCTCCACACAGAATGATATCTTGTTTCTTGAATTCAATGAGGGTTCACGTCAGACCAATAGTGACAATTATGTTTTCTTATTATACCGTTGTTATGGAAACAGCTTTCATCACTCCATAATATTTTGTTCAGAAACTGATCATCATCATGAATACGGGTGGACAACCATTTCAATTTCCTATCAGCATCTCCTAAATATGGGAATATAATATAGTTATGAACAATAAACAATAAAAATTGATACCTGGCGGTAGTCCTTGAATCAAATGTATTTTGTAGGGATAGGATTTCTGTTTTGACAAAATACGTTGTATTGACGATTTCGAATTATCGCAATCCATTGCTACTTGTGGTTCCAATACCATTCGACCTAGCACTGCAACAGTGTGATTCTCATCTCTAGACGTTTTTTTTCGGCTCTTTTCATTGAAACATCCATTTTGTGCCAAAGATTTGGCTAAGCTAGTGAATGTTTTGTCTGGCGGTAATCTTCTGTCGGGATAACGATAAGCGTATAATTTCACTGCTTCTTTTGCATTCCTTCTTGCTTCGCCATAAATACTATAATATCCAACTTTTCTGCCTTCGAAAATAGAACCATTTTTCAACTTTACGAAAAACCAATATGAAACTAGATACACTTTCGTAAAATCTGTCAGGTTTTCTGACAGATCGATGAATACTCGTATTATTGCATTTATTTTGACACTCTTATGGCCCCCTTCATAATATTCAATAAAGTTGCTGTTTTTCATCAGTATTCAAGGGAAACTATGAGTGTGCTATATGGCAGAATTCAGAATCGCAAAAAGCATTGAAAAATTGTCGTCGGTGCCGCCCTAACGGATGACGCGTAGTGATGGATCTCTACCTGTATAAGATGACCCTCTGACATCAAGATCATCTGCTTTCACGAAATATGGATATCATCTTTCATTTCCCAGATATTTGCCTGCGGAATTTTATATAGGGCACCCTGTTTATCTATATTTAAAAAAATTATATATATAATAATATATATATATATATATATAATAATATATATATATATATAATAATATATATATATATAAATATATATATATATATATTTTATATAAAATAAATTATAGGTTAAATGTGATCCATCGTGATACCTCTTTTTGTAACTTTTTTATAGTTTTACATATCTTCACGAGTTTAATATTTCATAAAAGGCTGCCCCACCTTTGCAGAGTGCAAAATTCAACACGAAAGTGGTAGGTACAACAGTCGTACAATTTGACGATCGATGTCCAAAAATTCAGGTCCCAAACTCAATTTCACAAGTTTATGAAATATTGCAATATGAGAAACTTCATTACTGCTACGCCACATTCACACGACTCGTGACTGTTCGAAATCGCCTCCAAGTATGTAGCACGTAGCTATACAATCCCTGATAGACTTTATTGTCTGATCCTTCAGTTCCAATTTCACACCCAAGTGCAGTTCCGTTTATATGCACTTCCAAAGTTCATATTACTCAAGCGACGTTACACGAGCACCCTCTATTCGTGATATATGCAACTGCTCCGCAACTTGACATCTGTATTTGCTCGAACTTGGTTAATTTAGGACTATTGGGAATCGTAAGTACTTCGACAATAGATTATTAGGGATTGATTTATTGGATCCGGCTAAGTTTTGATTAAGGCCGACTTCCCGGGATTGTCGATATTTGCACGCGAATCGCTCCTGAAACACTTCATTATTGAAGTTTGGTTTGGAAGTTGCCGGATACTTTCCCGGAATAAAACTGTAATTAATCGAATCGCGCTGGCTGGATTGGTATTTCAGGAAATCTCAGGAGTGGAGGTATGTGTAGCACATCAAGTATCTCAAACATTTGGGCATACATATCAAATACAATGGAATAACCAGGTTATGGATTCACCAATTCCTGCGGATTTTAGGACTATAATTCACTGATTGACAATATTTTTCAAACATTACATTTTTCATATATAACAAGACCTAATACTTTGCCGGCTGAAAATGTTGGGAATATAATATACGAAAGCATTGCTGCCTAGCAATAACACGACACATCTGCATAGATATAACCAATACAAAAAAATTATAAAGACAAACTTTTCTGTAAGCCGTGCACGAAAACGTATAAAATAAGTTTAAGTCATCGCTGACAATGATTTCATTATTTTTTGTTGGATTATTTGGTTTCAAAAAGCTTGTCCCGCGAATTGTAATCAAATTAATACTTCGACAATTGTTACTTACCAATCATTCATTGCCCAATCAAATTAATTGGTACCTACTTTCATGAACCCTTCGCGATACAAGCTTTTTGAAACCAAATGATTCAACAAGAAATAATTAAATCATTGTCAGCGATCACTTAAACTTATTTTATATGTTTTAGTACACGGCTCACGTAAAAAGCTTGTAATTAAAAAGTTTTTTTATTAGTTATTTTATTTTTTGCTTTTTTTATTAGGAAACTATTGCTTTCACGGACACAACACAGGAGTTGAAATTTTTTTATATTTATCATATTTTTTTATTGAGAAATTTTGTTTCCTCAAAAAGTTTCTTGTGAAAAATGGAATAGGGATTGCATGTTCACCCCTTTTACAGATAAAAATGAAATTGCCATTTCTTCAACTGTTCAACAATTTTTTATAAAAAATAAACTATTTTTTCTTCCCATTTTTGGAAGCGTGTAACTTTTCAAGGAATCACTGCCTAAAAACTTTCGCACTTATTTGGTAACACCCTGAAAATATATTTGGTTAGTTATCAACAATCGACATGCAACTCATTGCCTAACCTCATCTGGAAAACTGGACCTCTGAGGGTTACATTTTGCAATGAGTGCAATGATGGTATTGGCATGAATTTCTGGCGTTTTCTTCTCATTTGAGTATAGCATTTCAATATTTTCTGTATATGATCAGAATGTTCATGTACTCAGATATGAATCATCTATACTTTAAAGATTGACTTCATTATTGGATATAACCTCATGATGGTATTCATGCTGGAGAGAGAATATTTTCATTTTAATTAATTTCTTCCATCGACGGATATATTCCAGATGTATTTGTACTCCTGCCCTCTCGAATGTTATAATGACAGAATCAGAATTATACAACTGAAAATAATTTAATAAAAGTCTATGGCAGAAGGGTTCCATATAATTTTTTCGACTATAGAATAATTGATATTATGGGGGGTGGCCAACCTTCTTGTTATGACGATGCCCTGAGTCGACCAAACAAGTTGTACAACTTCCTTATAGTCTAAGAGCCAGTGAACGGCAGACCACACATAATTTAGGAAAGCCTAAAATTTCATCAGTGTGTCTATTATACCTACCAACCATGAGGTGGGGGCTAGCTAAGCGCGGTCGCGGTGGCCCCAGCTACACTCAAGTGTGACAGGTGTGATAATTTAATGATCTAAAAAAGTATTTATATATGTTTATATATGTCAAATATACTATTATAGCTATAAAAAAAAACGGCAGACGATTATCACGGTTCTAAAGTGGTGGCAGACATTTTGAAAATTTCTAAAAAAAAAAAAAAATTTTAAAGTATTTTAGGAAACTTGAAATTTATATATATTATTCTTTGGAGTTTCAAAAGCTTATACTTCTGAAGGCAGACCTTTACGTCGGTTCCCTTGACCTGGCAGACCGTAAAATCTTTCTCCTCCGCGAGTATACCTGGGTGTAGTAGTTACGTTGTATATGGAATAAAAGGATTTTCGTTCTTTATTTCTATTATTTGATATACTACTGTCGTATTCTTTCTCACTCAAGGTTTTTTTTCTGCCCTCTAACGGACATCACGGAAACTAGTTTAAGGTATATACCTGAAAACAGCTGTTGCTCTTAACAATAGCGCATCGGCATAACGGCTTGTTGTTATTGTCCCTAAAACAAGTATTTAAACAATACACTAAAAAACACCTATTGACAATTTTTCCAGCCAAATTGAAAAAAAAACATTTTTTAATTGGCGGAAAAGACGAAAAATTAAGATCCAACACGATTTATTTGGTCGCATGTTGGGGATTTCAATGGATCATAAAATCGATGTCCTACGAATTTTATCATACCCTATCACTCCTGTTCCTCTTGCGTTATGCCATTTAGACGGAACGATCTATAAGACCGACAAATCACCTCTTGCCAAATGTCTAGAAGCTAAAATTGATCATAACCCATCAGGCTACTCGAATATTTACTTGATAGACGGATTTTTTATACTTCATGCGATGAAAGAAATTCCAAGAGATTCTTGCAAATGATAACTAAATATCCTGCAAATAGAATCGATGTAATCTTCGATCAGTATTGGCATCCCTCGATAAAAGATCACGAGCGACAACTGCGAAAAGAGGCACCACTAATTAATTATTCAATTACAGGGCCTGATCAAGTGAGGCCAACAGATTTTTCAAAAGAACTGAAGAACACAAACTTCAAAGAATGATGAAATTGCTCCTTTCATTGGCAATAAATTGATTCACCTTAATTTTCGATCGAACAAAACAAATAATGGAAAAGTTGAATCAACTATTATTGAAGATCTCAGTTGCGACTTGCATGAAGAGGCTGATACTAAAATTATTTACCATGCATGTAACATCGTTGACCAATCTCATGTTGTCATTAGAGCCAGTGATACTGATGTATTGATAATTATGCTCGCTAATATGAAGAATTTAAAAAATGCTTCTTCCCATATTTCGATGCTTATCGGAACTGGTAATCATGAAATATTCATTGACATCACCAAAATATATGGAGAACTGGGTGAATTATTAGTAAAAAGCTTGAGTGGATTCCATGCATTTACCGGATCGGAATTTAATCCAGCTTTTTCTAACAAAGGAAAGAAGAGACCTTTCGGCTTATTGAAAAAATGTGTGGAATTTCAACAAGCTTTTGAAGATCTTGGTGATCCGAATTTAACAGAGGAGCATTTACAGAGTTT
This sequence comes from Gonioctena quinquepunctata, assembly GCA_018342105.1. Classification (NCBI taxonomy): domain Eukaryota; kingdom Metazoa; phylum Arthropoda; class Insecta; order Coleoptera; family Chrysomelidae; genus Gonioctena; species Gonioctena quinquepunctata. The sequence goes on from JAFIRS010000653.1 coordinate 194,142, forward strand.
GTTCGACATCATCCAAAAGTTTACTTGCCAAATGTATGGTGCAAAAAAATCAGTGGACGTGGATGATGGGAGATTCCCAGCTTTTCGTCAGTAGCTATAAAGCTACTGATGTTAATGAAAATTTCACAAAAAAGGTCAAAAGTTTCGATGCAAGTTCTATACCTCCTTGTAAAAGCGAGTTATTTCAACAGTTTCTGAGAGCTCATTATATTTCAAGCATTTGGAAAAATGCTTCTCAAAAACAACCAACAACGTTGACTCCACTTGAGTATGGTTGGGTAGAGGAAGAAAACTCCTACATATTTAAATGGTTTGAGGAAGATCAACTGCCATGTCCAGTCAGCGACTTGATTTATGATTCTCAAGGTAATTATATAGTTATGAAATTGACTTTAAATAAGAGACTCGATTTGCTAACTTTAATTTTACTTCACAGAAACTGAAAAAGCAGATGATGAAATTCATTCTCATGATGAAGACGATGATTCAGAAGATGATACTGAAGTATGAAGAGAAAATAGAGATAAAAATATAATTTTCCCATGTTTTGATAATGTTTTCAATTAATTTTTTATTATTTTTTTAATTACTATTTTTCAATTTCATTTTTTAAATTCATATTTGTGTTCAAGAGTTAAAAAATAAAAATAATTATGTCACTAATATTTTCATAATATCATTATTATCCTCTAAAATTTAATATTGGTTCGTAATGACCCATTTTCCCCATAATCCATTCAAAGACAGTAAGTACGTTCATTCATTTATATAACTCATATTATTTCTAAGATTGATAGTAGTTCATGGAATAGTTAGCTGATTTGATACGGTAATAAGTAGTTCTATATATTTTTATACTCGCGGAGGAGAAAGATTTTACGGTCTGCCAGGTCAAAGGAACCGACGTAAAGGTCTGCCTTCAGAAGTATAAGCTTTTGAAACTTTAAAGAATAATATATATAAATTTTAAGTTTCCTAAAATACTTTTGAAAACATTTTTTCTTTGAAATTTTCAAAATGTCTGCCACCACTTTAGAACCGTGATAATCGTCTGCCGTTTCTTCTTTAAATAGCTATAATAGTATATTTTGACATATATAAACGGCAGCTTTCCTAAAATACTTTTTTAGATCATTAAATTATCACACCTGTCGCACCTGAGTGTAGCTGGGGCCAACGCGACCGCGCTTAGCTAGCCCCCACCTCATGGTTGGTAGGTATAACAAACTCACTGAGGAAATTTTAGGCTTTCCTAATTTATGTGTGGTCTGCCGTTCACTGGCTCTTAGACTATTACGAAAATCCCTCTCGCAAGGAAATTGGAGGGACAATCAATCAATCAATCAATCAATCAATTTATTCATCATAAAATATACATATAAATTCAATCACAAGGACCAAAGACAGATGCATGTTTATAACAAGTCACAAATAAACATCAAAACAAAATAAATTAAACATCAAAACAAAATAAATTAAACATCAAAACAAAATAAAATAAAATACATACCATTAGATTAAAATATATGATAAAAAATTGAGAAATTCATCTTTGCAGGAACATACTTTTCGGACAATATATCATAAAAAGGTAGAAGACGTGAATGCACAAGAGACAACAAGAGAGACAATCGTATATATAAGTATGCTATATTGAATACAAATAAAATCAATTGCTCCTCCATTCGTTTGTTGAATATATGGTTTTCCAATCAATAATACTCAAGCGTCAATTGCTTAGTACAATAATTGGAGTCATTGTGTTGTGAATGTTTATGTTTTGTTTGTGCTTTTTTCGGAAAATTTTTCATACAGCAACCATCATTAATCTGCACTACATTTGCTTGCATTACTATCAAGTGAGATTGACAAAGCGGTCTGAGGCACCAGTTTTGAACTCTGGTTCACCCCCGCCTGACAAGTTTTTTTTCTCATTTTCCTCTTCTAAATTGAGAAATGATTTGTTTTGGGCGTCCCAGATTTTTCTCTTCTGGCCCCGTAAAGACTTTAGCGAATTTATTCCAACCTTTACGTGCTCACTGTAGATAAATGTAGTTGAGTGATGAAGCGTATTTCTTTTCTGTTCACGCACTAGTGTTCAAGATTGTCACTTTTATACACTGAACTCGAATCCCATCCGGGGAAGGAGCTCAGTTTCACTTTCAAATTAATATCAGCAATAATACACCAGTCGAGCACTTGGTCTCCGGCGTTTAATTTTTCTTCTCCGGCAGTTTATTTCTTGACGCTAATGTATTCTCCGACTAACTTTCCTCATTGAAATGAAATGTTTTTTTTCCCTCCGCAACACGTCAGCAGTCAATATTTCATAAAACTACTCTCAACTCCATTCTAACTTCCGCGTCTCCGAGGATATAAAGCTCCAACTTTCCGATAGACTTTTCTCGCTGCATTGTGGATCATAACACATTGAGATTCACAGGATGTGATATAACATCAAAATTGTGATAAAACTTAGCACGAATTGGCGGAATTGCCGGAAATCTATTTATCCCTTTCGGGTGTATGAATTCCGAATCCGAGAAGGGTAGCATTGAGCATTGTTTCAGTGGGAGCGTGCTCGACATTCGGAAATATCCTACCTGTACGCGGGACGATTTCCAAAGGATTCGGTGGAGTGCGGGGAATATCAATATTGGGGGAGCACAGGTGGAGATAATTTATGATTGCTGTATATGCTAATGGAAGGCCTATTCCGAAAGATTTCAGTAATATGCCACGAATGCGGACGAAACAAAAATGTATCGGTTGACATCCTATTTCTTTGAAAATTTTTTGACAGTTCTAACAACCATTAAAATTTTGTCATTTTGTGTCATATGAAACAATTTCACCCAATCATGTCAACATCACACTGATAATTGCATTCAGTGCAATTATCAATCACTATGACAACACGATTGAGTTTGACAATTTCATTCCAAATGAATTTCAAAATGTCACGTTTTGGCAATGCGAATGTTCAAAGTATAAATGCGCGGAAAAGGTAAAGAATATGAGATCACCCAGAATCTTCACGAAATTTTTACAGGTGCTTCAAAACATGGTAAAAACAGTATAGCAGTCGAAAATTTTCCGCGGAAAAGATAATATTAGGAGATATGGTCCCCCGAAGGTCCATAAAGAGAGGTTATAGAATATCACTTTTGGAAATCATAAACTGATATAAACAATTTCTATTTACACTAAAATAGTAACTGCACACGCGTTTTATATTTTAGTAATATCAAAATCACTTAATTTTCGATAAAGACATGAAAAAACTCCGATTACTTTTCATATAATTTTACAGAAGAAATGTCAAAAATCAAATGTTATGATTATCCGAATCTTGAAGTTTACTGATATGAGACGTTGCCTATGTCTCCAGAAGGGGAAAAGAAAATACTGAAATTTAATGCGTCATACATATTGAGTATTACAGCATGAAATAACGATCTGATATCTGTGTTTAAAATGCAAAGTATATTTCACTACGCTTCTTGATAGTGATTATAATTTTGAAAATTGAGCATGAAGTTGATGTGCCGCATTCAGAAAGCTACCGAGCTTCTAAAAAGTCCTCTCCCCCACTCTTATTTTTGGAACGATTATACATAAACAAGTGAAATTTGGAAACTGAATATTAAAGGTTGTAAACTTCCCTACTAGTGATGATAGATGACGAAATCGTCGAAGATGACGTCACAAGGCCATTGTGACCAATAATTTTAGATGGAACCCTACGGCAAGCGACACCTCTTTTGAAAGGTATCGAAAAAACCTATTCAATGATACTAATATTGTTTGTGATTATGGCAGTTTTGGCAACTCGCTTTCAAAAAACGCAAAGCTGTGATGAATTGAATCAGTTAATACTAAAATTCCAAATTCAAGCTCCGCCTCTGGATAGTTGTCAAATAAGCTGACGTTTTTGTTAGTCTCCCTAATTCGACGTTTTTGTAATTGTCCAAGCTTTTGTACATTTAATGATTTGTGTATTGTTGATCGAACGTTCAACTGTTTTAGCAGCTTTTGGTACTTTTAATTATTTTGTACATTTTAATAATTTGTTAAACTGTTGTGAGCCGAACGTTTGAGTGCTTCAAGAAGCGAAATGGTATGTGCTTTAGGTGATAAGGTAGCAGCGATCCCAATTCTTGGTGAAACTGGACAAAATATTCATGCAGCAGAACGCATTTTCAATGAGAGGTTTTCCGATCGCCCCGTTTCGAGGACTTATATAGGGGAGCATCTTCGTAAGTTTGAAACTACGGGTAGTATTAATGATGCGAAACGATCTGGCAGACCAAAAATAGTTAATCCTACTTCTTCAACAACTCACGTTGCATCTACCTGTGAAGTCAGTCGAAGTACAGTACACAGGGCGTTGAAAAAAAACAAATTTCATCCTTAAAAATTTAAAATGGTTCATCAACTCTCAGACGACGACCCAGACCGAAAACTAGAATTTTGTGAAAATATGGAAAATAAAATTAACCAACAGCCAGACTATGTCAAAACGATTTGTTTTAGTGACAAAAGTACTGTCTATCTAAATGGAAATGTAAATATACAGAATTTGAGGTATTGGAGTGACGCAAATCCTCACCTGTTTCATGAAACACATACCCAATTTTCCCAGAAGGTGAATGTTTGGGCAGGTATCCTGAAAAACCACATCGTTGTGCCTCTTTTTTTAGATACTAATTTAACTGGTGAGGTTTATCTGGAGCTGTTGCAAAAAGCAATGGAACCGTTAATCCTTGAAATTTTGGAAGATAATCCAGATGAATTCGGCAATTTGGAAATAACATTCCAACAGGATGGTGCTCCTCCACACTATTACGGTGCAGTAAGACGGTATTTGGATGAGGAGTATCGTGGTAGATGGATTGGACGACGAGGTTCAACGGAATGGCCAGCTCGATCACCGGACCTCATACCTTTGGATTTTTTTCTGTGGAGGTACCCCAAATCGAAGGTTTACGCCACTGAACCTGACAATATTGACGTTTCAAAACAACGTATTTTTGCAGAATGTGAGGCTGTTTCCGCAGAGTCATTTGCAAAATTAAGAGAAGAGTTTAAAAATAGGATATTTCATTGTCAGGAAGTAAATGGAGGCCACTTCGAGCAATTTCTTTAAGTAGATACTGATTCTTAAATCTGTAATTAATATCATACTGAATGGAATTTAAATTTTAATGTTTACTAATGAGCCATTAAAACTGCCATAAACACAAACAAAATTAGTATCATTGAATAGGTTTCTTCGATACCTTTTGGAAGAGGTGTCGCTTGCATTAGGGTTCCATTTATTATGGTCACAATGGCCTTGTGACGTCATCTTTGACGATTTCGTCATCTATCATCACTCGTAGGGAAGTTTACAAACTTTAATATTCAGTTTCCAAATTTCCCTTGTTTATGTATAATCGTTCCAAAAATAAGAGGTGGGAGGGGACTTTTGAGAAGCACTGTATAAAATAATGTGACTTCAGATTATTTTGTTTGAAGTAATTTTAAACTGGACCAAGAAACGCAATTGGATTGGATGTTTTCTTGTATGCCTGGCCGAGACACGTAAAAAGAAGGAAGATAACCTAACCTAACTTGGCTAACCTTGTTACCCAAGTTGAATGCAAGCTAATCAACCTTACAAGGCGACGCTTCGCTCCGCTCGCGAACATTTCGATCAAATCAATTTCTAACGTAAAAAGAAGGAACACAACCTAACCTAACTTGGCTAACCTTGCTATCCAAGTTGAATGCAAGCTAATCAACCTTATAAAGCGACGCTTCGCTCCGCTCGCAAAAATTTCGATCCAATTGATTGCGAAAATCCGGATTGGCCAAATTCACTTGAATAGTTGGCAACGTGGCATGTCCATTAAACGCCAAGATCAATGCACAATGCAACCACCAATATTTGATTTTTGACAGTTCATGTGAAAAATTTAATGAAACATAATCGGAGTTTTTCATGTCTTTATTGATCATTAAGTGATTTTGATATTACTTAAACGTTAAATGAGTGCGCAGTTAATAGTTTGGTGCAAAAAGCTATTCTTCATATCAATTTGAAGTTTCCAAAAGTGATATTCCACAACCTCTATTTATGAACCTTCTGGGGCCCATATCTCCTTAAATTATCCTTTCCGCGATAAATTTTCGATTGCTATACTGTTTTTAACGTCTTCTCAAGCTCCTGTGGAAATTTCGTGAAGATACTGGGTGATCTCATATTCTTAACCTTTACCAAATGCGCTAATCAAAGAAAAAATTCCCAGAAATACAACCTACGGCCACAAATATATTTGGGGATTATTTATGGAATTTTGCTGCGAACGAGAATATGAATTAAATGAACATAGGAGCTTAGAAGAATTGGCGTTGATACTAATAGATTGGGCGGTCAATATGAGAAAAGAAGGACTGGACCGAATTTAAAGAAGCAACGGTGAAGACAATGTGGAACGTTTCGTGCAAACTTTTGCAAGGAAAGTACTATAATGACTATAATATTATGATTGACCCGTTTAACAATACAGTAATTAAACCAGCCCGAGATGCCCGCGATGCAATCAGGAAGAAACTACAAGCAGATCCATGTAAACGTAAGTCCAGTTCAGTTTCGTTACATTTGTCTGAAGTTAACAAAATAATATTGCTATGGGATAAAAATACTCCTGAAGGTCTTATGCGTAAATTTTACCATATTGCTGCTGTAGAATTAGCGTGGCGTGGAGGAGAGGCAGTTGCTTGTCTGGTGGATTCTTTTCAAATCGAGAAAAATAACGATGACTCTCCAACAAATCGTATTGAATACAATCCGGTGTTCAGTAAAACGTGCCAAGCTGGTTCTGAAAGCTGAACAAGTAGTAAATGGTTAGTTTCCAATAGTGAAAGACAAAGCTGCCCTGTACGTCTTTTTCATAAACTGATATCAAAACTAGGCGACAATATTACCACGACTGTTCTTAAAACCAAATCGACACTGGAAAAATGAAACTGACAAATGGTACGATAATGTACCTGTTGGAAGAAATACAATAAATGGATGGACTAAATCTGCTGCTGAGGCAATTGGCTTGAATGTAAAGGACAAAAAGATAACAAATCACTCGAATAGATCAGCTGCTGTTAGCGAATTGGCAAAAAGTGGTGTAGAAGAACAACAATTGCTGAAAATTAATGATCATAGCAATCAAAATTCTATAATACCATACTTAAATCTCGATCAAGAACACCACAACAAGATCATAAACATTATGCGTGGTAATATATCTTCGATAGTAGAGAACAGCAACGAATCTAATGTTGAGTTAAATTTTAATAATTGTACTTTCACTAACTGTACTTTTAATAAAAAAATAAATGTTTCATTGTGTTGAGTTATGAATTTTTTTCTCAAAAATTTTTCCGCCGAATATCCCTCGGAGTTTGACAAATGCCTCATAATTTTATGATAAATTTCTCAAGCTCGTTGCTTGGTAACAGCCCTTAGCCTTCGGCTTCGGGCTGTTACCAAGGAACGAGCTTCCGATTGTCATAAAATCATCTCGTCTATTATCAATGTCCTAAGGATATTACTACTGATAATCTATAGTTGCAAGATTCCAAATGATATTGAAACCATACAAAATTATAGCAACTGGCATCTATAGATATTATCCATTTATTGAAAAACGTTAATGGTAATTTATAGCAATTTTGTGTTTGTGTGAACATCTCCGATAAAAATTCGATAGTTGTGGAGCTCAGAAAGTGAAATTTGATGCAAAGAGTGGTGGAATATCCTCAATATTAGTAGATGATTTTGCTGGAAATATGAGAAATTGTTTCAATCAAAATATACCCTCGTATAATTGAGAAAATCTTTCTGAATCAGGGTTTGAAATGATGGAAATAACGAATTCAGATTGAATAATGAGCAATTTTTTTCGAAAAAAACCGTGATTTGACAAATCCATTTTTCTTCTGTTTCAGGCAACCCCATTCGTTGATAATTCAAAATGTGTGCTGTAAGGACTATGACGTTCATTGACCCCACAACTATGTACACAATGCCAGTGAAACGGAAAATCTACAAAAAATAATATTTTCATGTTTTTTCCATTTTGAACGTAAGAAGTGACAGAAAGTAAGATTTGATGCTCAAAAAGTGTAATTTCCCTAATTCTCGCTCTTGTATTCGCCAATCTCTACAAAAGAGTAGATAATTTTGCGGGAAATATGAAAAATTGTTTCGATCTTTGAGTTTTAGAAAGGTGTTCGTGTGTTCGTTACTACTTGCATGAAATTTGTAGACATTTTATCAAAATACCCTCGTATAATTGATACAATTTATTTTTATACTCTGAATCAATGTTTGGAACGATGGTGAAAATTCACGTTGAATAATGATAATTTTTTCCTAAAAAAATCGTTATTTGACAATTCCTTTTTTCTTAGTTCAATCTCATTCGTTGAATACTCAAAATGTGTGACGTAAGGACAATGACGTTCATCGACTCCACAACCACGTACACAATGCTAGTGAAACGAAATATCTGCAAAAACGGATATTTTTCGAAATACTATCAATTATTAGCGGTTGTACAAGAGGTTATTTGGCTACCAATTTGAAGGACTGAATAATTGAATAATTCGTTATGAAACGTGTTTCACTTATTAATACGTATACAATTTGTTATGTTTATTTTAAAAATTCTTATGATCCAAATTGAAGACAAAATTTCAAATTGCCTTGGGGCACCATGAGCAGTAATTATATTCAAAGAGGCTGCTGCCTATAACACATCTATGATGATAAGGGATCATTTGTTATATGTTATATGAAAAAAATAATCTTTGTTGGTTATTTCATAACAAAAATCTGCAAAAACGATTATTTTGAAGTTTAAGGACTCCAAAGAAAAAATCTGATTATTTGTTGATGGACTATTAATTATTAGCGGTTGTACAAGAGGTTAGATAACACCCTGTATATTGAAAAATAATTACATTTTTGGGTTCTGGGGACCATGATCGGCAAAAATATACCAATTTTTTGTAAGCGATATCATTCTAATGAAATCTACCCAAGACAATCTGTAATATTATAAAGAGTATAGAAAAAAGTGGTGCGTTATTGGGAAAATAAAAATAATGATACAAACGAGACAAAACTTCCTTACGATTGACTCCTCTCATTTTGTGATTCTGACGTTTTGTCCATCCATATATAGATTATGTATCTATTTCAATCAGATAATCCCAATTGGACGTGCATATCGAGGGGACTGTTAAAAACAAAATGGAAAAATTTTTATGGACATGGCTCTCAAAAAAAAAGTGTTACGTAGACACGTGTTTCGGGCTCTCGGCCCTCATCAGTACGGTGAAGAAGTGCAAGGATGAACAACACTTGGTAGTAAACGACAATTCAACGGAGTCAACAAACAGAAAGCCGCATATTTGTGACATCCGAGTCCAGGAATATAAACATGTTCATATAACTGGACTCGGATGTCACACAGGTAGCTATAGCTGCCTCCGTGGTGACGTTGGTTGTTGCCCTGGAATGCAGGGTCTGCCAACCGAAACCACAAATGTGCGGCTGGCCTCTGTTTGTTGACTCCGTCGAATTGTCGTTTACTACCAAGTGTTGTCATCGTTGCACTTCTTCACCGTACTGATGAGGGCCGAAAGCCCGAAGCGAAACACGTGTCTACGGTTAACACTTTTTTTAGGGCTATGTCCATTACATTTTTCCATAGAAGTTTTGCAATACTATACTTTTAATTCGACAATCTTTCTGAAAAAACTGGAATCGGACCACCTATGACGCATCCAGATCTGCTGCAATAAAGTGCATTGAAAAATTCAGATTGCAATTATGCCATAACTGATGATGTACAGCGCCTGAGTTTTTCACTTATAATAGTCTAGTTAAAAAGTTCTTATTAGGTCAAAAATTTTTCGCATTCTCCGAAAATTGTGATTGAGGTGTCATTCGATTCATAATGGCATGTAGATATTTTTTGAGAGAATGCTAAGGCCGCTCGCAAAAATTGCAATAGTTATAAACAATTAAGTGAAAAGAAAAGGGGGTTTGGTTTTTTGCCAATATCTCAAAAACTATTCGAGATAATTCGAAGTTTCGACTCCCGGAACTGTAGAACCAATATTTATAATTTTCCTAGAGGGTTGAAAATACGCCCGAAAACGGGTACTCCGGCTTGCGCAAGCCACGTCCCCTTCGGACCTTTAATGAATAAATATTATTTAAACTTATTAAATATGAAAATTGAAAAAAAATCAGTCGCCTGCAGGATAGATCAATGAACAATAATCCGTAGTCCAAAAATTTTTATCGCGATTTTCCAATAAGTTATCCATTAGTTGATTAACAATTTTTTGTAGCACGAACATTAACATTGCAAGTGCGATAATTGTTAAACTATCAATCTGAGATTGTTTTCCTTTCGTGGAAAGGTCTAAGGCTGGATTCCGTTTTGAAAAATTGAAAAATTGTTAATTTTCGTTTTGTTATTAACAATTTACTAAGGTGAAAAATTATAAGGCTTCATTAAACATTGAAAAAAAATTTTTTTTTATAATATTATTATTGATCCGTTTTCTTCCGATCAGAAGCTACTTGAAAATAATTTTCAATAATTTTTATTTCCTATTGTTTAAAAAATTGTTATAAATAAATGCGTTGTTTATAAGATAATTATCTTTGATGATAATGATTATTTTTCAAAAAAAAATCGTTTCTTAAAAAAAAATGTATTGCTTAAAAACGCATTCGTTAAATAAAAAATTTTTTCACCACTTGTTATAAAAATTGAAGAACCAATTTTTTTTAATCATTATTTATTTTGATCTTTGATATTGAAAAATAACGATTATTATTTAAATTTTCACGGATTATTGTTCATTGATCTATCCTGCAGGCGCCTGAATTTTTTCAATTTTTAATTTTTATATTTGATAAGTTTAAATATTATTTATTCATTAAAGGTCCGAAGGGGACGTGACTTGCGCAAGCCGGAGTACCCGTTTTCGGGCGTATTTTCAACCCTCTGGGAAAATTATAAATATTGGTCTTACAGTTCTGAAAGTTGGGACTTTCCTCCTCTTTCTGCATCTTTTTTCAAATTTGAATTATCTCGAATAGTTTCTGAGATATTGGCGAAAAACCAAACCACCTTTTTTTTTCACTTAATTGTTTATACCTATTGCAATTTTTGCGAGCAGCCTTAGCATTTTCTCAAAAAATATCTACATACCATTCCGAATCGAATGACACCTCAATCATAATTTTCGGAGAATGCGAAAAAATTTTGACCTAAAAAGCACTTGTTAACCAGACTATAAAGTACATATCAATCACTACTACGTTATGGAAAGCCTGCACTACAACATAAAAGGGGCGGAGTTATAATGTTTTTTATAAAAGCTGATTTTTTCAGGTTTCTTATGTTTTTCTCCTTATTAATAATCTGATCGAGTCGCGTTAGGGCTCGATTTCTTTGCATTTCAATTCTCTACAATTCGTCGTGAGTATCGAGATTACTCCATTAGTTTTCAAGTTAGAAAACAAAAACGATAAAAAAATGCTTTTAAATGTTTATACTGAATTAAGCAATGACAGTTGGGAGTAGGAAACATAACATGATATAACTACGAATAATGGCACAGTCGGTTTCCTGGTAGTATCAATGGAGCAGAAAATCTCTATTGATTGGAAGAGTAATAAGTTTGCTGATGTGTATATTGAGGATTCTGATGAAAATGAAAAAAAAAGGTCGCTACAGCTGATCTTGGAATCGCAAGAGCTGAAAATAACGAAATGAATCACCAAACCAGTGCAACAAAGCTGAACTAAACTTTCGACAAAAAAGCAAATTCGGTTCATTACCAACAACAACCAAACGTATCATGTTCCTTTCACAAAGTTACATCCATAATTTATATCTGTGTCACAATAAAGCGTAAACTATTCTCATACAATACATCCACAGCGGCTGAATGTCCGATATTCTGTAAATGGTAATGAAGTGCCCCGGGACTAGTAATAACTAAACTCCATTTCGCGTCATAAAGTAAACTGCTGAAATTCAGACATTAACTTCTAATCTCGTAAATTTATTATGTTCGGACCTTATTCGAACACGTGTTGTACACGCGAACTAGGTCGAACACGGAATTATTGTGACAATTGCTAATTTGGACTTCCGGATTACAACAGATGATACAAATCACAATCTTGTAGAACGAGTCATCATTTAATGATTGTTCATTCCTCATGCACTTCTAATTAACCCTTTATGTGTTGGTGGCTTCTAATATGGCCACTTATTTTGTATACAAACGTGAATATCGATCCCTTTTTTATCGGCAATACACAATTTAACTATCTTCCTCTGAACGTTTGGTATGCTCATAGCGAGCCACATGTACTATAGGCGAAGTGAAAGAGGGATTTAGTGACAAGTGGCAACCTGACTAGCCACCAAACCTCTGTTCCTCGGTAGTGAATGTCGGTAAAACGTGTGGTGCTCTGGAGTTCTACTAATTTTTGAGGAATTTTTCAACAATCTAGTCGATGTAAGTATTATTATATTTTCAAATAGAGTTAGATATCATATTATAATGCATAAATTATCCAGAATAATTCACGGCTTGGATGATATAAGAGTTAGAAGTAGTTGGAGCATGATATAACCTAAAATAAATTTTATTATACTGTTAAGCCACGTAATTACAGAGAAACTTTTCTACGATAAAAAACAACGTAACATTCTTGATAAACAGTAAAGGTCAATATGGACCACATGCTAGACTGAAACAGCTGATAAGCATACGCTCGTTAAAACCATACGTTGTTATCGGAAGACAATTAAAAAGCATTTAAAAATAGTTATCCAGAAATACCCCTTGTAGACCGGACGCATAAATAATTCATCTAGGAGAGTAAACAAAGATTATTGATTGCTACTTGGTACATTCACAGCGAGATAAGGAAGTCAGTTTCAATAACTACCAAACAACGTCGTAAATTTGACACACGTCCAACGTCGATAAACACAGAGCAGTTAAAAGAAGCGATAACGACTCGTGAATCACCGGGACTAGACACCTCTGAAATTCATAAACACACTGGTTGGTCATTAATTCAGCGACTACCCGACAGCCATCATAAATACCTGTCATTCAGTAAAAGGGTATCCAATTATAACAGAGATAAGCAAACGCGGGTTAGTCATAAATATATCCAGCAAAACAAGGCCCTTATCAGTTTTACGAGTCACCTCGTTATCTGCCCACAACAACCTAAGTCCCGCCTACTAGCTCCCGTGTTGAAGATCTTATAAAAGCGTGAGTTTCATGTCAACAATGATGATTCGGTGTTCTACAGTGAACCAAAGAACATGTAACCTCAAAGTAAGGTTAGAATTCGAAGTTAGTTCCATCCATTAGTCCGTTCAATAATCACCTATATTAGACGAAAAGATTTCGGAGAACATGTCATCCGCAAATGTGCGGTATAAAAGTCAGTCTAATTACAGTATCGTACAATAATAATGAGAGTTTCCAAACCAGTGTAGTGAACTTCAGAAAACATGAAAACTCAGCCAATTCAACTCAAGTATTGAAGCTCTTAGTAAAAACACGAGTGAACAGTATAGTTTTCCACAAACTGCCTATTTTTGTCAACGTTTCCAGAACAGAGATAATACAACGGGAGTCCGCAATTCCATAGTTCACGATCTCTCAGAAAAGCCATAGCCGTATTAAGCGATTACTACTATATCGGGCGAATTTAATTAGAATAACCAATTGACGCGGAACTAATCGACCTACTAATACATTTAAGACTAATTGTCGTGTAAAAACCTACTCGAGTGAATAAGTGTGAAACAAGGGGAGATATGTAAGTTTTTCTATATTTATGTTTATGGCAAAACCCAACGTATTGAAGTGTGTATATGTTTGTAAAGTATCTCCATAGTTTTCAAGATTACAAAGATCTCAAAAGAGAATTATTTCTAGCCGTTTGTGGCAATTGAATTTCAAGCTTGTTCTTTTAGTAAAATTATTCCTATTGTGTAGCCCACTGCAGAATTATCTGCCAATACGCTACATTAGCTTTCATTGTATGAAGATTGTTGCTTATCATTCGTCCATAGACGATTGAGAGAATTGTATAAATTTTTATTAAATATATATGTACATTCTTAACATTTTATGAGTGCATTATTATTTTGTTTAATCATTGTTTTGTTCGAATCTCTCTGAACGGTAGTACTTCCTGAATAAACAACCCATGTTTCAGTATTTGAGAGAAATGAACTTAGTTCTGAGCCGCTCCAGACCTAGTTCAGTATCGACCATCTTCAGACAGTCGATTGCTCTCAATACTGTTTTTCCAATCTAACGAATTATGTCTGGTATTACAGGTGTGGTGGGTTAGTTCACAACACCCCGTAGTCAGGGCATATCAATTGGTGGTCAGGTGTGTGGTTTTCACAACACCCTGTATAGCCCAGCGTATAACAATACTGTGACTGAAAAGTAACATGCGTTGTTTGGAGTTGTTCTCAATACAATAGAGATTTTGAGAAATATATTGAGGAGAGCATTATGTGCCTAGTCATGAAAGAAAATAGTTTGAATGTTAAAATTATTGTTTTATAGACTGAAAAATCAATGACATTTTTGTACTATTTTCTAGAATGGAACGGCACCGTTTGGTTGATTTGGAAACAATGGACACAGAAGAGTTATACGATTTCATTGATGGCATATCGGAGAAACAAGCCGTCGACTCTGATGTTGGGGGCGATAGTGATGCAGACGATCAGCTAGTTCATGAAGAGCGCCCACAAAAGGTCATAAGAAGTAGAGCCTCAGGGTCAAATAAAGAATTGGAAGTTTTCGATGACTTTGGCTCGGATGATTCTGAAAACGATCCGGATTATATTCCCGAGGACTCCGAAAACACACCATTATCTATAGTACGACGTCGGCTCATGTACCAGAGATATGCTGCTGATATAGACAGTGACAGTGAAATAGATGACTCTCAAAATAATGGTCGTACTGATGAATCCAACGATCAACCATTGACTAATAAACCGTTTAGTATGCAATGGAGTAAAAATGCACATGCGCCAACAAAATATGAAAATTATTCATTTAATGAAAATTTCGACGGTAATGGTGACTTACACGAAAAATCGCCCTCTAAGATAGGTATTTCTGAATTTCATGTCAGAAGATATCATCCAGAGGATTGTAAACGAGTCACAAATTTACGCACAGCAACGTGGAGTTACATTTGACACTACAATTGGAGAAATGAAACCTTTTTTTGGATTTTTTATAATTATGGGATTTCATAATTTGCCGAGCATTCGCCTTTACTGGTCAACTGACCAAAATATGCGTGTTTCCAGAATAGCCAATACCATTTCTCTGAAGCGTTTTCCACCAATTTTACGGTATCTACATATCAACAACATTGAAAATGCTCCAAAAAAAGGTGATCCCAATTTCGATAAACTTTATAAACTCAAACCTATGGTGACTCACCTCAACCAGGAATTCAAAGAAATTTTTTCTCCGGCTCGTCAACTCTCCATCGATGAACGCATGGTGGGCTTCAAAGGAGGTTCGTCACTGAAGCAGTACATGCCTATGAAGCCCACCAAGCGTGGATTCAAAATTTGGGTAATGGCCTGCGCTAAATCAGGCTACATGCTTTCTTTCAAAATTTATGAAGGAAAAGGTTCAGAGGACATCGAGGGCACGTTGGGCGAACGGACTGTTCTAACACTGGCTGAAGATTATTTGAATAAAGGCTACTGTCTTTTTTACGACAATTTTTTTTTCGACGTTTCCTTTGCTGAATAAACTTATAGAGAAAGATACCTTTGCTTGTGGAACATTTGGTTGTAATCGAAAGTATTACCCTAGAGAACTTTTGGCTGATGAAAAATCCATGAAATTAGGAGACAGTGACTTTGCTATGAGTGTAGACTCTGATTTATCTGTGTCAATGTGGCGTGATAGGGGAAAAAAGTCAGTCGTAATTATAAGCTCTTTTCATGATCCATCTGTTTCCGAAGTAGTTCTACGAACTAACAGAATTAGCGTGAGAGAAAATGTGAAATGCCCTCATTCCATAGCAGAATATAATGCCTTCATGGGTGGGGTAGATCTTTTTGACCAACTCCATGCCTGCTATTCAATTTCCTGGAAATCTCGTCGCTGGTGGTTGAAGATAATTTTTTATCTAATAGGTGCGGTCATTGTGAATTCTTTCATTGTGTACAAAACTTCCATGGTTGGAAAGGGCAAGAAACCGATATCTCATCTTCAGTTCAGGTCGCGGCTGGCAAACGAGCTTATTTCGAATTACTTCGGTAGAAAACGAATAGGAACACCAGTGGTGATAAATAAAAGCAAACAAAAGAAAGTGGATGGGAAGGCAGTTTCGGTGGGAACTTGTCAAAGAACTACCAATGTTGGAGCCCACATACCAATTCAAGGACCAAAATATCGACGATGTGCGTTTTGCAGTACGAAAAAACAAGTTAAACGCTCAAGTATGCGAAGCTTGTAATGTGGCATTATGTCAAACTTGTTTTCAACCTTTTCATAAATGGAATAATTAGATTTTAGTTTTTTCAAATATAAATAAACTCCTTTTTCAACTTGCACTGCACTTTTTTCAGACTGCTTGTTTTTATATATTTCTATTATGTGGCCACCATGATAGCCACCAAATAAAGTGATATATTCAGAGTGCCAGATGTTTGGTGGCTAGTATTTGTGACACCTAAAATAAAAAAAACACTGACACTTTTAAAGCGTAAGTTGCTAGAATCCTTCGGGTGGTTATGTTTCAATATAACTTGCCCAAAATAATGAATATTTCTTTGAAAAATGAAGTTGCCCATTAAAGGGTTAAGGGCAGTATTGACTGAACATATTTGTTCATGGAAAAACAACGTTTTCTGACTTGACCTACTGAGACTTCTATTGAATTCGATTAGTTCCATCATTTTATATCTATTTATGTTACAATTGAAGTCTTAGTGTTTTTCCCTGGTAAATACACAGGCGATGTATCATGCAAGTCAGCGCGTGGTACTAAACGAAACCTGGTGATGGATTGTCTGAAACCTGAAATCCACCCCAATGGACAGGGTATACCATCTTTCTATCAGATGCTCAAATCCTCAACAACTGAACGCGACATCTTCAATTGTACTATCCCATCGTATACTATTCTCACTTATAATCTCCCTAGAGCATGAATAATTTCCGGAATTTTTTTCTGATAAAAAAATGCCAAAAGTGATTACTATAACATCAAAATAGAAGCCAACAAAAATGTTAGTAAAAACTTATGGGAATGTATAAATAAACTTTCCAATACTCAAAAAAAAATTAAATAATAGAAATAAAAAAAATCGATGGGAGCAAAACAAATAACCCGAAAGAAATATCAAATGAATAATTTGTTGAAAATATGAACAGGATGTTCATAAAATCAGATGTGGAATCATCTGCGACTGAAAGATAAACTTTAGTCACTATCTTCCATCGTCAAGATAACCTCTTGTGGGGTATTCATGTTGAAAAGGGAAACATTCTCAATTGAATATTGAATGGAAAGTTATTTTTTTTGTGAATAGAAAAATCCACGATAAATGAAGTTATTTTTTGTGAATGTCTAACAGAAAACAACTACTTCCCCGGCTTAAGCCACGCTGGACATTGAACTACATCTGAGAATTCTGTGAATACTTTATTCAAATTGGCGAAAAAATGGCAAACAACAAGGAAAAAGGAACAGAAACGAAATCAACTGTACAAAAAAACTATAATATGTACCATCTTTCTAACAAGGTCGAACGGAACAGAGGTCAAGGAAATAATAAAAAATCTGAACAATAATAAACCCCCAGGCATTGACAATATAAGATCCGAAACTTTGAAAGACATCAGAGAAGAAATAGCACCCTCCTAGCTTACATTATCAACAAATCCATGAATGATGGAAAATTCCCAGACATTCTGAAAACTGCGGTAATATCGAGTATTAGTAAGATCTTTGAAAAAATCATGCAGGAAAGACTGGAATCTAACATGAAAAAATATAAAATTTTATCAAACAGGCAATACGGTTTTCCAGAGAACAATTCTACATCAGATGCGATCGCCAGACTGATAAGTATGATTAATAACGCAATTGACAGAAAAACTGCCTCAATTTTCGTTTTTATTGATTTGACGCAAGCATTTGATACTGTTGAGAATCAAAATTACTGACAGTGCTCGAAAATATTGGCATTCGAGGAGAAACCTGTGAATTATTCCAAAGCTGTCTAAACAACAGAAAACAATGTGTAACCCAATCCCTGAGCAATTATCAACTGATCAAATATGGCGTGCCGCAAGGTACCGTATCGGAACCGATTCTTTTCAACTTGTTCATAAATGATCTTTTCGAATAAGAACTGTGCGGAGAAGGACCTGACTGGACAACTCTTAAAAACACAATTGGGACCGACTTCAAAAATCTTACTGATTTCTTTAACAATAGAATCTTAACAATACATTATAAAAAGTCATTTTTCACCATTTACGTCGTACTCTTCAAACTTACCAACACATAAAGAAATTAATATACAGTATGAAGAAGGCAACCATTCGAAAATAAAATCCGCTGATAAAATCAAATATCTAGGCATATACTTAGACTCCCACTTGAGAAGGGAAGAACAGGCGTATTACGCCTACTATGATGTCTCTTACATGGGTATGTCACCAATTTAATTCTTTTTTTAAATTGTTTTGGCATAACATTTCCGTGCCAAATCTCCCGCGAGCTTGAATATTAAAATTCCGGATTTTTTTCCCAATTGCAATTTTTTTAAGAAATTTGGCACCTCGAAAAAATGTACGGAAATTATGTATGCTCTAGGGAGAGATTATAAGTAAGAATCTATAGTATGCGATGGGATAGTATAATTGAAGGTGTCGCGTTCAGTTGTTGAGGATTTGAGCATCTGATAAAAAGATGGTATACCCTGTCCATTGGGGTGGATTTCAGGTTTCAGACAATCCATCACCAGGTTTCGTTTAGTACCACGCGCTGACTTGCATGATACATCGCCTGTGTATTTACCAGGGAAAAACACTTCAATTGTAATAGAAATAGATATAAAATTATGAAACTAATCAAGTTTTATAAACGTCTCAGTAGGTCAAGTCAGAAAATGTTGTTTCTCCACGAACAACGAAAAAAGATGAGAAATAAAGACCTTCCAAATGAGATATTATATGACAAATTCGTCATTTTTTGCTCCAAAGGAACGCGAAAAACCTGAAAAGGCCTCATTATACCACTGAAATATTTTTCTTTCCGGTCAAATTTCAAGATGAATGATTTTATTCTCCAGACTGCATTTAGGAAGTAATGGAACTCACAGACTTCAAATTCCGCATGAAGTTTCCACAATATAAAAGATCTGTACTTCACACAAAGCCTTCGAAACTGCGCTCATAATTCGGAAATGCGGCGTTTGAAGTCTGCAGATCAAGGCATCGAGCGGAAAAATGTCGGTAATAAAGTTTATCAAAATTACCAACTTCCCAACATTCTCTTCTGTTCTGTGCATTTTAAATGCGCCCATAATGTTTTTCATTATACTTTTTCACCCTCGGCTTGTACCGAGATAAGTGTGGAATTTTTTTACAAATGCTATTAAAAGTAACAGTGAATTTAAAGTCTCGTTAAGTCTTGAGGAAGTAGGTTTTAAATAAGTATAATGAGCGATCCGAATCTTTTCTCTGATGATTATGCAGATTTGAAAGATAAATGTGCCTCTTTGAATGTGAGATCCGAAATGAGAACAATGCTTTCGCAAATAATTCAGAATTCAAAACTGGAGCTCTTAGATCGTGGTTTTCATATGAAATCAGTTGGCCAGAAACATTTTTCAACTCGAAATTCCAGAAAAATTTTGATATTCACGATTACTTCAAAGATATGTTTTTGAAAATTCAAAATGATTAATAAATAAATACTGTCCAAGAAGACTGATCCAATACTCTATCAAAATTATTCACCAAATCACATGGTTAAATAAATAAATTTTAAATGACAAGAAAATAACGGTTATTTATAATAGTAATAATAATTTCAATTCCATTGAAATAGAATACAAGATATTTCAATGATCACAGTACATTATGATTTTATTTTTCTTGGTAAAATGTGAAAATTGAAAGCACTTCTAACGATATAATAACAAGGAAAACGTCGCGAATTACTTCAAATAAATATACAGTGCTTCTCAAAAGTCCCCTCCCTCCCTCTTATTTTTGGAACGATCATACATAAACAAGTGAAATTTAGAAACTGAATATTAAAGGTTGTAAACTTCCCTACCAGTGATGATAGATGACGAAATCGTCAAAGATGACGTCACAAGGCCATTGTGACCAATAATTTCAAATGGAACCTTACGTCAAGCGACACCTCTTTTAAAAGGTATCGAAAAAACCTATTCAATGATACTAATTTTGTTTGTGTGTTTATGGCAATTTTAATGGCTCATTAGTAAACATTAAAATTTAAATTCCATTCAATATGATAATAATTACAGATTTAAGAATCAGTATCTACTTGAAGAAATTGCTCGAAGTGACCTTCATTTACTTCCTGATAGTGAAATATCCTATTTTTAAACTCTTCTCGTACTTTTGCAAATGTGTCTGCGGAAACAGCCTCACATTCTGCAACAATACGTTGTTTTAAAACGTCAATATTGTCAGGTTCAGTGGCGTAAACCTTCGATTTAAAGTACCTTCACAGACAAAAATCCAAAGGTGTGAGGTCCGGTGATCGAGCTGGCCATTCCGTTGAACCTCGTCGTCCAATCCATCTACCACGATACTCCTCATCCAAATACCGTCTTCCTGCACCGTAATAGTGTGGAGGAGCACCATCCTGTTGGAATGTTATTTCCAAATTGCCGAGTTCATCTGGATTATCTTTAAAAATTTCAAGTATTAACGGTTCTATTGCGTTTTGCAACAGCTCCAGATAAACCTCACCAGTTAAATTAGTATTCAAAAAAGAGGCCCAACGATGTGGTTTCCCAAACATTCACCTTCTGGGAAAATTGGGTATGTGTTTCACGAAACAGGTGAGGATTTGCGTCACTCCAATACCTCACATTCTGTGTATTTACATTTCCATTAAGATAGAAAGTACTTTCGTCACTGAAACAAATTGTTCTGACATAGTCTGGCTGTTGGTTAATTTTAGTTTCCATATTTTCACAAAATTCTAGTCTTCGGTCTGGGTCGTCGTCTGAGAGTTGATGAACCATTTTTAATTTGTATGGATGAAATTTGTTTTTTTTCAACACCCTGTGTACTGTACTTCGACTGACTTCACAGGTAAATGCAACGTGAGTTGTTGAAGAAGTAGGATTAACTATTACTTCTGCCAGTATATAAATTTTTTTCTCATCAGAAATTTGTGGTCTGACAGATCGTTTCGCATCATCAATGATCTGGTAAGTTTGAAACAACGGGTAGTATCAACACTACCCGTTGTTTCAAACTTAGGAAGAAGCTCCCTTAAATAAGTCGTCGAAACAGGGCGATCGGGAAACCTATCATTAAAAATGCGTTCTGCTGCATGAATATTTTGTCCAGTTTCACCAAGAATTAGGATCGCTGCTACTTTATCACCTAAAGCACGTACCATTTCGCTTCTCGAAGCACTTAAACGTTCGGCTCACAACAGTTTAACAAATTAATAAAATGTACAAAAATACTAAAAGTACCAAAAGCTGCTAAAACAGTTAAACGTTCTATCAACAATACACAAATTATTAAATGTATAAAAACTTGGACAATTTCAAAAACGTCAGCTTATTTGACAACTATCGTGAGGCGGAGCTTGAATTTGGAATTTTAGTATTAACTGATTTAATTCATCACAGCTTTGCGTTTTTTAAAAGCGAGTTGCCAAAACAGCCATAAACACAAACAAAATTAGTATCATTGAATAGGTTTTTTCGATACCTTTTAAAAGAGGTGTCGCTTGCCGTAGGGTTCCATTTAAAATTATTGGTCACAATGGCCTTGTGACGTCATCTTTGACGATTTCGTCATCTATCATCACTAGTAGAAAAGTTTACAACCTGTAATATTCAGTTTCCAAATTTCACTTGTTTATGTATAATCTTTCCAAAAATAAGAGGGGGGGAGTGGACTTTTGAGAAGCACTGTATAAATGATATCAATATAGAGTATTGAAAGGACAATATGTCACAAAATAATAACAAACGAACAAGAAAAAATAATTATAAAGCAGAAAGTTAGTTGAAATTCTTCGAGAAAATAGCAATTTTTAACGAAAGCAATTTTCAGTCTTGATAAAAAAAAATTATATTAGATTATTTTTCATGGAATCATCAAAATAAATATAGCTCTTTTGGTATAGAAAAAATGGGCATAAAATTAAATATTATATGCTCTGGAACTAGCATTGTATATCAAAATATTGTGAAACGCTGTAAAAGCACTAGATATGAAAAAATCTTTCAACAGCAATTTGAATATGTTTGGTAGCTTTTTACTTTCAGCAACTACTTTATGAAATGGACTGCTTTCAAAGTGGAATGTGATGAAATCTGCCTTACTAGTGAAATAGTTGTGAAAGTTGTAATTTCTATTGAACATTTCCAAGTGATTGCTGAGAAGCAGCATACATTCATAGTTGTCAATATTTGGTGAAGATAAAATCTTGTGACACTGAAAGTATAAAAGTATAAATTCCCGTGCCAAGACGATATATTGGTCTGATGATCCTTTTTTGAGATAGAAAATTCCCTATAGTTAGTTTGTATTACCCCAAAATATGTTTTTACGACCCCAAAATATGTTTGTTTACCACAAAATATGTTATGATATATGAGAATATATCAATGCACAGTTTAAATTCAGAAGCTGTGAATTCTCAAGAGTATTTCCGAGTCGCTATTGATTTTTTTTCGACATAAAATTAATGTTGTCCCAAGACTAATATTAGATATTTAGATATGAACAAATTTCTACTACTTTTACATATTATGGAAGGTTTACTGTTTCAAGTCGCCCCTTGTATATTCCATTATATTTCTTGTGCAAACTATTCTGGCGCTCAATTCAGGCGGAATGGTGTAAATTATGAATATACATTATTAATTATGATCCGTAGCGAGAACAAAACAGAACAAAACGATCGTAACGTACCCGACGTGTGCTTTTGTTGAACGTTTCCATCCACCCGAGCAGCATTCATCAAACAAAGACCACCCCCAGACGTAACGTTTGCTCCCAACTAATTAGAGAGTATACAGGTGCTTAAGTAAAGACGGCTGTTAGAGCAAAGAAGGGGCTCCTTGAGATTCTCGCGTTTTGAGATCATGGTGTACGTGATAGGGGATCTTACAGCCTTTCTCCATATCACCCAAGCAGCCTCAAGTGGGTTTTGAAGAATATATGGCATGACTTTCATTTTTTGGGGAAAAATGCGAGTTTTTCAGTACAATGCATTTGTTGAAAGTATAATCAATTTCGATAAATCTCCTGAAGTGCGATTATATATTAATATGAATTATGTGTAGCTAGCAAATATAACTGATTCAAATATTCAGAAAAAAGTCTAATTTTCTGATAAAATGTTAGAGGTTGTAATGACAATATATGTACCTTATCAACATAAAGTTACATACAGTGCTTCTCAAAAGTCCTCTCCCCCCTCTTATTTTTGGAACGATTATACATAAACAAGTGAAATTTGAAAACTGAATATTAAAGGTTGTAAACTTCCCTACTAGTGATGATAGATGACGAAATCGTCAAAAATGACGTCACAAGGCCATTGTGACCAATAATTTTAAATGGAACCCTACGGCAAGCGACACCTCTTTTAAAAGGTATCGAAAAAACCTATCCAATGATACTAATTTTGTTTGTGTTTATGGCAGTTTCAATGGCTCATTAGTAAACATTAAAATTTAAATTCCATTCAGTATGATATTCAGATTTAAGAATCAGTATCTACTTAAAGAAATTGCTCGAAGTGACTTCCATTTAGTTCCTGACAGTGGAGTATCCTATTTTTAAACTCTTCTCGTACTTTTGCAAATGTGTCTACGGAAACAGTCTCACATTCTGCAACAATACGTTGTTTAAAAATATCAATATTGTCAGGTTCAGTGGGGTAAACCTTCGATTTAAGGTACCCCCACAGAAGAAAATCCAAAGGTATGAGGTCCGGTGATCGAGCTGGCCATTCCGTTGAATCTACCACGATACTCCTCATCCAAATACCGTCTTAATGCACCGTAATAGTGTGGAGGAGCACCATCCTGTTGGAATGTTATTTCCAAATTGCCGAATTCATCTGGATTATCTTCCAAAATTTCAAGGATTAACGGTTCTATTGCGTTTTGCAACAGCTCCAGATAAACCTCACCAGTTAAATAAGTATTCAAAAAAAGAGGCCCAACGATGTGGTTTCCCAGGATACCTGCCCAAACATTCACCTTCTGGGAAAATTGGGTATGTGTTTCACGAAACAGGTGAGGATTTACATTTCCATTTAGATAGAAAGTACTTTCGTCACTAAAACAAATTGTTTTGACATAGTCTGGCTGTTGGTTAATTTTAGTTTCCATATTTTCACAAAATTCTAGTCTTCGGTCTGGGTCGTCGTCTGAGAGTTGATGAACCATTTTTGATTTGTATGGATGGAATTTGTTTTTTTTTCAACACCCTGTGTACTGTACTTCGACTGACTTCACAGGTAGATGCAACGTGAGTTGTTGAAGAAATAGGATTAACTATTACTCCTGCCAGTATATAAATTTTTTTCTCATCAGAAATTTGTGGTCTGCCAGATCGTTTCGCATCATTAATACCACCGGTTGTTTCAAACTTACGAATAAGCTCCCTTAAATAAGTCCTCGAAACGGGGCGATCGGGGAACCTCTCATTAAAAATGCGTTCTGCTGCATGAATATGTTGTCCAGTTTCACCAAGAATTAGGATCGCTGCCACTTTATCACCTAAAGCACGTACCATTTCGCTTCTTGAAGCACTTAAACGTTCGGCTCACAACAGTTTAACAAATTATTGAAATGTACAAAAATATCAATAGTACCAAAAGCTGCTAAAACAGTTAAACGTTCGATCAACAATACACAAATTATGAAATGTACAAAAACTTGGACAATTACAAAAACGTCGAAGTAGGGAGACTAACAAAAACGTCAGCTTATTTGACAACTATCCAGAGGCGGAGCTTGAATTTAGAATTTCAGTATTAACTGATTTAATTCATCACAGCTTTGCGTTTTTTAAAAGCGAGTTGCCAAAACTGCCTTAAACACAAACAAAATTTGTATCACTGAATAGGTTTTTTCTATACCTTTCAAAAGAGGTGTCGCTAGCCGTAGGGTTCCATTTGAAATGATTGGTCATAATGGCCTTGTGACGTCATCGTTGACGATTTCGTCATCTATCATCACTACTAGGGAAGTTTACAGTTTAATATTCAGTTTCCAAATTTCACTTGTTTATGTATAATCGTTCCATAAAAAAGATGGGGGGAAGTGGACTTTTGAGAAGCACTGTATACCTAAGTGTCATGGAAATACTTACGAAAGACTATCCATGAGATGCAGAACTGTTACAGAAGGAGGAAACTGCGATCGTCCGTGAAAAGGAATGCCCCTAAGATGAACCTTGTGAATTAGGTAATATGATAACTCATTCCAACACGTATTTGAACAAAGTTGAAATGTTAGAAATTTAAAATGAAATATATAGGTAGCGTCATGACCCGAGAATATTCATACATAGATATAACGGATTTATATATGAAGAAGTGATCACCTCAAATATGAAAAGTTATTTTACTGAATAAACTATTCTAAGGAATCGAAAATGCAGACGAAACAAGCTATCACATGGGGTTAAAGGAAAAAATCTAATAAACATGTCACGAGATACCAATTAAAAGCATAAAACCCAATGAAAAATGTTCTTTACGAACCAAATCGTCAACATATAGGATTCCAGCCTGCTCGGGGTAGAAAACTGATTGGGAGTTACGTCAAACATTTTTGAGATTCATCACAGCGATTGAAAGTAAAAACATGTTCACGTCTCCCGCTGAGAATCGAACAAATGCGCATTTCAATGCAATGAAAAGTAAAAAATAAAATAAACCTTCTTAGTCTCAGTAACTAAGCTCCTAAACTAATGTAAGTAACTAATTTCGAGTCGGCGCCAAACAAACAAGCAAATGAATTAGGTAAGGCGTAGAATGATGGCATAGAGTTGCGCGGTGACATTCTGATAATTTTTTTGGAGTAATTTAATGATGTTCGTTGATTGTTTGTTTGGCGCCGACTCAAAATTAGTTACTTACATTAGTTTAGGAGCTCAGTTACTGAGACTGAGAAGGTTTATTTAATTTTTTACTTTTCAGTTCCGTATTTCGTCGGTTTAATTTTTTGTTAAACAGTTTTTATATTTCAATTTTTTTTTGCTAAAATCTACTAATTACTACCTACTTGTTTTTTTATAACTTCCAAAATACTTACTTACTCACATTACTTCAACTATTACCAGTTAAATAATATGATTATCTACTTTTACTATTTGTTGTAATATAAATTATTTTTGTTGTTCTGGTTAGTTTATTTCATTACTTCGTATATCATTCCATCCTCTCATAGGATATAATGATTTTGTCGGATGTGGAACAAAAATAATGTCAGTGGCGATCTGTCATTGTCAACTACGTATGTGTGTGCCAATGTTCACAAGTGGAAAATCAATAATCCCCTATTTTCTACTTGTAAGGGTGGATAATTTCTTCCGAAATCCAAATATAAGGTATACCCTATCTATCAAAAAAAGAATCATCCAAATCGAAGAACCCAGTATGAAGTTATGTCTGATAGAATCGATTAACGGACAAGAATTCAGAGGGTGAGTGATCAATATCCTTTATTTTGCTACCCTTAGGGGTGGATTTCATCTTTCAAATTCAAATGGGACCACCTCCGAAGTACACCCTATCCACTGTAAAAAGAATTATCGGAATCGGACGTCTCAGTAAAAAAATGAATGTGATCATACATAAAAAAAAATATACGCGTCGACTAGAGAACCTCCTACTTTTTGGTTTCGTCGGTTAAAAAACGACAATAAATAATCACCGCGCGATAAAAATAACTCTGAAATTCACTATCTTGGAAAATATAATTGCCATCAGATGTGTGAACCATCTGAACTAGGGTGATGAAATATAGGATGTAATAAATTAGGGAGATAAAAATATCAACATAAGAAAAACAGGTCTTGTTTTCTACTCATCCGGGGACTCAGACTCATAAATAACAATGAGACCTGCTATCACGAACTATTATGTCGGTAGACTAATGGTCAAGCATGGGGTAAACGTCATCCACTAGTGAGATATAAAAAGCCAGAAAAATATTAATTCAATCCCATTCACCACACTCGAATTAAGTCAGACAAGTCACAGTCAGTACACAGCTCAAAGTATGTAGTCAGATTGCAATTCAGTCTCAACGGTCAAATATAAATAATTGAAATGTATATTTAAAAGTATCATAAAAATATCGGAACGAGAAAATGTGTCATCTAGAATCACATCGCGCCCAAGAATAGTCGGTATTTAATTACTAAAACTAATAACTGAGAAAACAGTGAAGAAATTGAAAATTAATAATCAGAATTTAGAAAATCCAGAATCTGTAACAGTGGCAAAAGTGTGAGCTTGATTTTTGTGTTTTGTATTAATCTCGCATATTTATTATTTATTTATTAAATTGAATAGCATATTCGCTTTTCTACGAAATCTCAACCCAAAGTAAAAATGTTCTCCTTATGAAATTTCAACCACATACTTGAGTGTGGTCATTTGTTGTTTTTTTCATAAATTAAATGAGCTTTGAACTTTGTAAGAGCTGATTTTATTTATTTATTATCCAGGTTGTATTCCATTATTTGAAACAGGTATTCAGTACTGTGGAAGTACAGAGTTCGTATGGATTAGAATGTCATACCATACAGTGGGTTTATTTGGTGTAACGAAGTTAGTTTTTCAATAATATAGCTTGTTTTTATAAGTGCTTCAATTATTTGCATAGTATCCTTAACTAGATTGGGGAGGTACACAGTTCGAGCGATTCCAGCTGTCTAAATATCTATAGCATCTATACCGGGTGACACAGGATATCAGGCCACCCCTGTAACTTCTGCATTCGTGAACGGATTAATCTGAAATCCAGTACAGTTATATAAGCCACCATTTCGAGTTTGATCACATTACAATCCAATATGGCGGACTTCCGGTTTTTCTGCAAATGCCAGAAACTTTGTTTTTTCAAATAGAACACCCTGTATATTTTTACATACTCGAATTCAATAGGTCAAAACAAGTCCAAAGCATATGTCAAATGTCATTTTTTTTGAAACAATTGAAATTAAGATTGTTTTTTTATTTTACCTCGTGTGGATAAATGAGATTTGGTGAAGGCTATTTACAATGAGTCGCACATAACAGAGAAACATAATTTTTTATGAAAAATTATTTTTTGTCATTTATTGATGAATTAATTCAGTCACATCACATTTTGATCAAAAATATTTTTTTTTCAAATGAAACTCCTATGGGCCACCTATTCCGGTGCAGTAACAAATTGTATACTTTCAAAAATCTACAACTAGTTCATGAGTTTCCTTGCAGTTCGAATAATTTTTCAACTTAGTAAGCTGTGGAAAACAACATTTCTGACTCTTGTCAACTAATTGTGTTTCGCTGCCATCTCTCATCTCAACTCTCTAAAATTAGTTGACTCCCGAAAATTAGTTTAGTAGAAATGTAAAATCAAAATTATAGGTTCACAAGAAGTGAACAGGTTGATATGTTATTAACTTACGGAGAATGTCTTGAAAACAGTGTCGCCGCTTGTCAATTATACGCTGAACGATACCACACAGAAGACACCCACAAAGAACCTTTTTCAAAAATGTAGAGAGAAGATTCCGAAAAGAACCCAACAATGGAGAAGATTATCGTAAGTGAGGAAGGAGGCAGAAATGAACGTTTTGCTTATGTTGATTTTGATCCAATCGCTTCGACGCGGGAATTGGAATACCAATGCAATGTAAGTCGAGAAAACGCTAGAAGAATTTGAAAAAAATACTTTTATCGTGCTCATAAGTATAACTTACACAATTAGTTGACAAGATTCAGAAATGTTGTTTTCCACAACTTACTAAGTTGAACAATTATTCGAACTGCAAGGAAACTCATGAACTAGTTGTAGATTTTTGAATTCATACAATTTGTTACTGCACCCAAATGCAAACATGATATGTAATGTTTTTCCTGGGCGAGTAGTTTGCGTCAACACATGTTCACCTCCTACGACAGATGAAGATGGGTTGCGGAAACTTAGGTGGCTACCTCCAAGTGGTATCGCTGGATAACGGGGTTGACAAGGAAAATCCAGTGGGAATGACCAGAAATAGTCAAAACCTGCGGATCTCTAAGTCAATCTCAAACCAAATGCCACCACAACATGGCTTAATCCAAGGCGTCAAGCGACCCGTGCCGAGGATGGATGATACCTGAGCCAGTCAGGTATAAAAAACGGAGCCTCTGGGATACATGGCGACCTCCCAGAGTAATCTGCCTTACACCTGCGCAGGGGGCACCGCAGGTGTGGACGACCCTTTCCCCTACACAAACAACCTTGGGGAACTTCCAGTTGAAGAAGACCCAACACCGATAGCGGGTATGGAAGTCGAGGAGATTCCAGTTGAATCACACTCGGCACCAGAAACCGTAAACCCAACCGAGGAGGATCAGCAGATGGTCGAACACCTACTGAGAAACTCCGGAAACAGAGTGGATTCAAAGCCATTTGGTAAAATGGAAACAAAAAGATTCTTCAGCTCATCAAAACCCAGGACATGGGATAGATACTGAAGAATGGCTTGTCATCAAGAGACAAGAGGAGGCCTCGGGTCTAACTCTTGTATTTCAATCTTCGACTGTGACGCCCTAAGTGGTGGGCGACACAGAATCTTTGGAGAGATCGGCCCGGAAACGGGCATGAGTCCGAAGAACCTTATCAACGGGCTTCTAGACCTAGTTAGGGGCACAAACCTGTTTGAATGAGGAACCACTGACGACAGAGTGATACAATAGACCCCAGCTGGTCGCAGTGTCAAGGGAAGCTAAGTGCCAACCCTGTCTCTGGCTCGTCAGCCTTAAACCAACCAACCAACCAACCAATGTTTTTCCTTAATGTATGTTCTAGAGAGACAGGTAGGTGGCCCATAGAGGTTCCATTTGAAAAAAATGAATTTTTGATCAAAATGTGATGTGACTGAATTGATTAACCAGTAAGTGACACAAAAATAATTTTTCAGAAAAAAATAAGTTTTTCTGTTATTTGCGACTCATTGTGAATAGCTTCGACCAAATCTCATTTATCCACGAGGTAAAATAAAAAACAATTTTAATTTCAATTGTTTGAAAAAAATGACATTCGACATACGGTTTGGTTTTGTTTTGACCTGTTGAACTTGAATATGTAAAAATATACAGGGTGTTCCATTTGAAAAAACAAAGTTACTGGCATTTCCAGAAAAACCGGAAGTACGCCATATTGGATTGTAATGTGATCAAATCCGAAATGGTTGCTTATATAACTGTATCAAAGTTCAGAAAAATCCGTTCACGAATGCAGAAGTTACAGGGGTGGCCCGATATCCTGTGTCACCCGGTATATTGGGATGACGATACTTATTTGCCACTCGATAAAAATGTGATGTGAGTTTTTATAAACTATTCACACCCAGTATGGCCCTTCATGAACTTGGTAACAACATCTCAACCAAGAAAAATAAAGCGTAGGGCTGGTTCATGATAATGGTTAGTCAGTTGTGGGGTTTTCAATTCTACTGTCCCAGGTCATATCAATGATTCTCAGGTGTGGGGTCATATCAATTTGACTTTGCTACTCATACATAACATGGTTCATAGCAATTCAGAGTCAAACATTTGTGGAAAGTACAAACGAGAGAAAGATTAAAATAACTAGTTATAATATAATAATAGTCACAGAAAAATATGACAACAAACAACAACAAAAATCAAAACAAGAAAAAAAAGTATATTAAAAATACACATCAAGGATGAAAGAAGCATAGCATTGGTGTTTGATTATATTCATCAGTAGAGTAGAAACAATGTCCAAGTAGGATTTTCATCACATATTTTTTGAAAAATACTCCATTCTTAGATCTAATATGAGAAGGAAGTTTGTTGTACATTTTAAAATCTAACTAGTTCGTATCTGATTTGACTAATCTGTATCAATGCACAATAAAATCATTTGCACTAGCGAACCGTGTGTTATGATGATGAAGGTTGGAAACTATGAGAGTATTCTGCCTTCTGGAGTGAATTTCAGGTAGATTTTGAATTATGTAAATACATGGAAGTGGTAAAATGCCAACTCTTTTGAATATTGGTTGACAATCTTCTCTACACCCAACCCACGCTAATTGTTACCGCTCGTTTCTGTAGCCTGAAAATCTGTTTGGAGTTAACTGAGTCACCCCATAAATTGCATAGCTGATCAAAGAGTAAAATAGACCAAAATATATATTTGTCAACATTGTTCAAGTTGCTTGAGCAAAAAAAATCTGGAAAGTTTGGTACTGAGCATTTTCACTAGTCCAATCCAGGCAGTCATCAATAACAATACCAAGCAGTTTACAGTGTTTTCCTACCGTGATTTTTTTGTTACTAGAAATTATCAAATAATGTGTTTTCCCCCATGTAGTTGCAGATTGTTTGCAGAAAACCAAGCTTCTGCTTCGAATCTTAGAGCTCTGCCTGATAAAGAAGAAGTGAGAAGTTCCTATTTGAGCTCATAACATATGAATCATCTGCATATGATAACACAGATCATCAATATAAATGATGAGGAGCAGCGGTCCTAGAACGGATCCTTGGAGGACCCCGTGTATGATAGATTTGAGTTCAGATTAAGAACTATTATTCGAGTGTTGTCTTCCCTCCCGATAAGACTCAAATAAGTTCAATAACGTGCCTCTAATACCATAAAGAATAAGTTACAAAACTACGGAAAAAATCGCGCTCTGAAAAGTACGAAACACGAAAGTATTCTTGTCCGAAATTCTTATCTACCAACTATTCAATTATTTATCGTCCACTAAGTGGACAACTTATATATTTCAATTCAACAGATACATTTAGTGATGTCATTGGATATAGACTAGGAGGAATCGGCGCATGAGTACCGAAAACTATTCCACCTCAATTTTTTTATGCGATCCTCTTCAAATTGCCCTACTGATGATACAAATGCATGTTTAAACAATTGCAAGGAATTGTTATTTTTCAACCGGACAATTTTTTTTTATATTCTTTATTAAAATACAAATAAAAAAGGTCCTATGACTTTTCACGATAAAGTTAATATTTTTAGAGATATGCATTTTTGAAGGTTCAAAAAATCTCATATTTGGGTACTTTTGACCCATGAAAAATATATTAAAAAATAAAATAAAATCGAAATAATATTTTTTTTTAATTCTTTATACAATAGTTAATAACATTCTTAATAGAGATTTAAAAAAAACTCATTGATTATACCTGTTTTTTAATTTGAAAATTTTGAATTTTTTTAAATCTCCATTAAGAATGTTATTAACTATTGTATAAAGAATTGAAAAAAAAAATATTATTTCGATTTTATTTTATTTTTTAATATATTTTTCATGGGTCAAAAGTACCCAAATATGAGATTTTTTGAACCTTCAAAAATTCATATCTCTAAAAATATTAACTTTATCGTGAAAAGTCATGGGACCTTTTTTATTTGTATTTTAATAAAGAATATAAAAAAAATTTGTCCGGTTGAAAAATAACAATTCCTTGCAACTGTTCAAACGATTTCGGTTTAAACAATATGGCACGGGGTTGCCCCATGGCAACATGAATTTGTATCATCAGTAGGGCAATTTGAAGAGGATCGCATAAAAAAATTGAGGTGGAATAGTTTTCGGTACTCATGCGCCGATTCATCCTAGTCTAATAGCCGTTGTTGCATTCCACCTTACCCTGAGCTTTGCTTACTCAACAGGATATTATTTAGGTAAATGCAAACAGGATATTATTTAGGTAAATGCAATAATTCGAAATATATATATATATATATATATATATATATATATATATATATATATGTCCATTAAATTCCTTCCATTTTGTTTTTAACAGTCCCCTCGATATTACTCTCTTTCATATATATATATATATATATATATATATATATATATATATATATATATATATATATATATATATATATATATATATATATATATATATATATATATATATATATATATATATATATATATATATATATATATAGGTTATATAGAGCCTCATAGTCGTTCGTGTCCTAGGGCAAGGTGGCATGCGACAGGTTTCAATTACTAATTTTTCTTCTCTACATATACATTTAACTTGCAAAACGTTTCGCTCCTGGCCTGGAGCTTTATCAATTGTATGAACATTTATTACTGAAAATGGGAGTTTTGGTTAGTTTTTGTATTTTTTACTGTTTACATCAACTTTGCTAGTACGTATCATAATGTGGCAATCCGAGTATAGGCGACTGATTGTATCACTGCTTGTATCACATATATATTTTGCTCAGTGATAATATTCATATTGATTTCGTTCCAGTTCAATTCAAAGCATCGAAAACACAAAGCAAGGTGAAATGAACTGTAATAATATGTTTTGGAATTGTTTGGTCGTGTTTTTGGCTCTATTTATTTACTATCAAGTCATCCACATGCTTTACTTCATTACAATTTCTCATTCCAATTTCTTAATCCAATAAGTTTTATACATTTTTGTAAAGACCTTTTAAACCTTGTGATACCTTATTTGGTAGGTTTGGACAAGAAAAAGTGTTCCGCTCAAAATCCGCCATTTTGATTTTTTTCAACGTCGTCTATCCAAGGACATAGGTTATATAAATGAAATTAAAAATATAAAAAAAACGACTATTCATCACGTTTATAGCCTGAACGAACATCTGAGACGTGATTTTATAAATAAATTATACGAAATTATAGAGTTAATGCAAACATAGCTGCGAGCAACAGTTAGTAATATACATTTTCAAAATGTGCTAATTAAGCCCTTTCATTTGATACCCAACACGGCACATTTCAATTTTATTTTATTTTTCATTAAGGACATTATGTTCTCTAGAAGGCGCAATATTGAACCTAGTATGACGTCAATAACGAATGCTGGTGCCCCTCCAGATTTTCGACTATGCTTTCCACGATCTCAAGAAGAGCTTGAGTTGCGGATCTATCAATGCGGAAGGGCAGAGTGTTGGAGTTTAAATTCCTTAAAATATCTCAGTAACCAAATTTTCAATAAAGTCACAAAAATCTTAGAGAAAATCACAATAATAGATATTGGTCGGTAATTGTCAACTTCTTCACAATCCCTTTTTTTATGCAGATGTATAACTCTAGCAATTTTGAAGGCACTTCACTAATAAAATATATAGTAATCGATTCGTAGAATCTGTTAGTTCGTTCGTGGTTAAAATAAAGTTTTAAAATAAATCTTTATTTCATGATATCAAGAACAAAATTGAAGTTCTAACAAAACAAGAATAATAAGTTGAACACTATAAAAAACACATTTTATTTCATCTAGGACAAGGTACAACTACAGACAAAACAATAATAAAACTCTGAAAAACAACAAAATTAAAAATATTCTTCAGTCTTATCATCAAATCAACCAAAATAAAAACAAATTACATTTAAAACAAACCTTCAATAATTTTGTTCATTTATTGGCACAAAGGAGAACGAGTAGGTATAACAAATACTTCAGTTTGATGATAATCAAGTAGAACATGTACTTCCTACTTCCTCAAATGGTGATAGGAAATGGAAACTGATAGATGGAAATAAGTATCAGTTCGTGAAAAGCAGCTTATATTTTACCTTGTAAAAGACTATTTCAGGAATTTCAGTATCAACTCGAATAACAAAACATTATTCATCACCAGATCATGCCTCTTCCTACCGCTTTCATATATTCCACTCTGCTTGAAATACATAAAAAAAGATCAGATTTTACTCTTTCAGCTGACACGCATCAACACCAAACAAGATCAGGAAACCTCTTGAGAACACCAAGATATAGACTCTCTGTATCACAGAAAAATTCATTGAATATAAACCTATATAATAAATTACCTTCGGAAATAAGAAATATGAACTTTTATAATTTCGAGAGATCAGTGAAATCTTGGCTACTGATGAACTGTCTTTACTCCGTAAAGGACTTTTTGAACTACAATTTTAACGTGGATGATCTAGGCTTTTAATGTGTTTGTCAATTCAACTTTTATACCCCTTTCTGTATTGTTTACAATGACTGAGTTCTGAGTTAACCTTATTTTATTCCTGTGTTGTTATGTGATGTATAACCGTAGGAAATTTAGTCTTACTGTTTTACTTGTAACTTTTAACTTAAAATTTTTTTTTTCTCAAGGACCTGCTACAAATGTATTTATATATATGGACGTAGTTGATAAATCTCTCTCTCTCTCTTTCTCTCTCTATTTTCGACGTTGAGTTCCTTAGTCAAGTCCATAGTATAATTTCTATCACTAATTTTTCGATGACAATAACTGGCCGTACCAAAAACTTGCTGGTCAAGATCGCAATGTTTCAAACAGTCTCCTTATAATTTGTCTATGTCACTACCCCATATTGAAGAACTTACACCAAAATGAATTTGTTCAAAAACTCGAATGTTATGAATGCTAGGAAAAATCTCAAAACAGTCTCGCTTCTTTTCATGAGTTTTTTCTTGTTAGAAATGGTTCTTTTATAAAACATGGTGTGAAGTATCGAATCAACCTCTTCAATGCTCGTTGTCAGTACCAGATATTTCAACAAACTACTTGAGTTGACCTGAAAATCAAGCTCGTGACAATCAACATACTTGACTCGACTTGATTTGAAATATTTATTACTTGACTTGAAATCAAGCTACTTGATATTACTTGATCTTGATACGCACGTGTCGCACGGCGCATATTTCTACAAGCTCGCTCGCGCTTATACAGAATACGGGGGTTCCCCGAGCTCCGAGCTGACTGAATCAATCGCGCAGTCTTGCTTGATATGCATACATACACGCCCTAGGTGAATGGTAGTTTTGGCCAAGTGTGTGACTTGTTACATCACAGAATTACATAAGTGTTCAAACATGTGCCCTGCAGAAAAAAAAACAGTAATTCATCGGAAATAATGGAATCAGAGACCAGCGAGTCAGAATATGTGTTAGAGGAAAATACTTCTCAATCCGAATATCGTGAACTTGTGCAAGAGCCGGCACACAAGAAAACTAAGACTAATGGAAAGAAAAAAGTCACGGATTATTTCACCGTTGAACAAGATCCGAAGAGTACGAAGAAGACTGATAAGCAAGGGAAATGCACGCTTTGCACAACGAAACCCACCATACTAAAAATGAAAAATTGTGAAACATCTGCATTAAAAAGGCATTTGCAATCCAAACATACTAAAATCTATGAACAAACTTTTGGGAAATTAGAACATTCGACTTCCCGTGCAAGTTCCTCTGCAAGCACCTATACCAATAAGGAAAGTACGATTTTGAGTTGGCTAAGTGGTCACTGGCAGTACTACAAATGAAAGGGTAAGTTATTTTCTATTATCTATTATCTTCAAAAGCAGGTATAGAAAATATATATATATTAAGATTCCATAGACTGCGCTGCTGCTTATATGCCACCCACTGTGTAGCAACCAAACAATGCAAATCCCTCAATAATCAGCCTTTAGCCAGGTTATCGCTGAACGCTGAAATAGGGTTTCACATAATAGTATATTACACAACTAGTGTAGAAGGTGATACATTTCACACGAGTGAGAATGTTGTTGAACGTGGCGATAGCCGAGTGAGAAAATCTCACGAGGGTAAGAAAGTCACTTTCTTACTAGTTGTGTACACTATTTTTCCTACGAACACAATAAATTTTCTTCGAGATTTGTATTAAATTTTGTAATGATTACTCTTTATTTTCTGCACGTGTGTGGAAAATATTTACCACACATGTGTTGAAAATATTTTGATG
Organism: Gonioctena quinquepunctata; assembly: GCA_018342105.1. Classification (NCBI taxonomy): domain Eukaryota; kingdom Metazoa; phylum Arthropoda; class Insecta; order Coleoptera; family Chrysomelidae; genus Gonioctena; species Gonioctena quinquepunctata. The sequence continues at coordinate 231,521 of JAFIRS010000653.1, forward strand.
TCAACATTACTTTCCACACATGTGCGAACATGGTTTTTTCCCAACATGTGCGAACATGGTTTTTCCCCACATGTGTGGAAATATTTCTGCACACGTGTGAAATTTAGTAGTTTATAAACAACCAAAGAGTGCGAATTTCGTTATTTCCGGGTGATGTGGTCGTAGAAAAAGAATATTACCTTCTCAAAACAAAAACTACTTATTACTACTTTTTAAAAATTATAATTCGTAAATACATTAATATATTTTTATATTAATTTGATTTTTCCTACATTTTCTGGATTTCCAGCAAGATAAGTTTCAAAAGCTAATTGTGGAGTATATGGTGAAAAAGTACCTACCGTTCAATTTTTTCGAGGACGAAATAAGTTTACAAGTTTATAAGTACTTAAATCCTAACGCAATTTTGCCTGGTAGGAATAAAATGAATTCTTTGGCAATGGAAATGTTCGGGTCAGCACAGAATACCCTCAAAAGTTTACCAAAGAAATATAAATCAAAAATCTCATTCACAATAGATGGTTGGTCTTCTTTAGTATGAAAGGATACTATGGAATTACTGCTCATTTCATTGATAATAATTGGAAACTGCATGCCATCCTTTTGGATTGTTTCGGCGCATGGACAACATACTGGCAGATGGATAGCAAAGCTTTTTGCTGATACATTGGAATTCTACGATTGAACAAATTCTGTGCAAGAAATTACAACCGACAATACAAACAGCAATTTCACATTCATGAATGAGCTTACAGGCTTCATTTCCGACATTGACCCTAAAAATAGTCACTTCGTATGTTTTGCGCATATTTTGAATTTGGAGGCAAGAGATTTTATAAAAATACTTGATTCGAATTCTGAGACAGAGACAGATGCTACCCTATCGGACAGTGATGAAATAACTGGAGATCTAAATTCGCTATCTCCAATAAAAAAAATCATTGTTTTGGAAAGAAGTTAAAAAATTCTGAAAATCTGCGCAACTCTGAATGTAACAATGGCTATGCCAAAATAAGATGTCATAACAAAATGGAATTTAACTTTGGATATGCTGCGATGGGGCCTCAATATGAAAAAGTCTATAAACATTCATTGTGATAACACAGAAAATATGAAAACTTTGAAGCCTACAGACACGGAGTGGTCGATAATAGATCGAGTTTGTAAATATCTGAACAGTTTCAAGACAATTTCCAAAATATTAGAGGGTGAAGCATATTGCACACTTCCGATGGTGATAATTGGTATAAATATGCTCCTGGATAGGCTAGAACAATGGGCTATTGAACTCGATAATAATCCAAATAGAAATGAGACTCATGAAAAATTCATTTACAGTATTCAAGCGGCTGAAGATAAAATCATCAAACATTACCAAAGAACCAACTGGATGTACTGTGTTGTATTAATCTTAGACCCCCGGCATAAAGTGGAAACATTCTCCAATACAAGTTGGGAAAAAGACTTGGAAAAGGAAGCAGTCAAACACTTTGAAGAAATTTTCAAACAAAATATTTTTCAACCAGGTCTACAGAGCACAACAGCATCATCTTCATCTCCGAAGGATAAATACAGTGAGTTTGACATCGATCTCCTAATTTTATTCGTGAAATCTCCTGTGAATCGACTTGGCGTTATGGAATAGACAAATTCCTCTCTGACCCACGTGCTAACAGTTCTGGAGATATATCAGAATGGTGGAAGAGGCACGAAAACATTTTTCCAAACATGGCCAAAATGGCCATAGATTTTCTATCAACGCCAGCATCTTCAGCTCCTGTTGAAAGACAGTTCTCCAGAGCTGCTCTCACTGTTACAAAAACCCGCAATAGATTAGGCGACAAATCCATAAGATGCCTCATGTGCCTCAAATCCTGGATGGAAAATGATGAAATCAAACAGTGCTTGGAGGTTTCTCAATATTAAGAAACTATTTTTTTTTTATATTTTGTTATGTTTTATAGCGATTCAATTTGTGTTTCCATTTCAAAATAGTTCATATTCCTGGTTCTTTTATACAATAAGTTTCATAAATGAAAGTGTTTTTCGCAACGTTCATTCTCATTATTTTCATCATTTATAAAACTGCTAAAAATCAAGTAGCTTGATAAAAGTACTTGATTTTTCAAGTACTTGATGAATAAATACTTGACTTGACTTGACATTGAAAACTACTACTTGACTTGAACTTGACTTGATTTCAAGTCAAGTCAAGTAGCTTGAATATCAAGTCAAGCCGTGAATCACTAGTCGGTACTTATAAATTATTTATCGTCGTACAATTTATAGTCTGAAGCCGGTTCTGGATGTTAGCGATCTCACTACTATATTTACCCGAAATTAGCGTCTACCTACCGCCAGGCCGTAGTTCACCTGTGGTCTTGTCTTTGAATATTCAGGCAGCTCCAGCGTGTAGCTCGTTATTTGTTAACATTAAGTTATAAAATGAAGATTGAATCCGGCTCTCAGGATTCCATAGCACCTCGTAATCTACGTGAGCATTAGCATCTGGTACGTGTTCATATACCCGTTTGCATGACAATACCACAACATTCGTAGTATCTTGCATGTACAGCGATGTTTTGTATTTTGTGAAATGTCCGATTTCCTTTTGTGCGCAAAAGTTTGATTAATATCGATGTGATCGTCATATAGCTGACTAACATAGAATAACCCGTTGCGGTGAGAACACAAATTTAACTTCTGGATTAACGTGTCCAACGTTCCTTAGGATTCAACTCCCGAATCGCGTCTCTCTTAAAAACGCAAAAAATGTCAGCATCAAACAAAACATGTTCATCTGAATCAAACTAGCTTTCTAACACTGGGAAGAGATGAATTGGTAACGTTAAACTTTCAAGCAAATCGTTGGGCTCATAAGAAAAATGTCAATACTACGGGATACGAGGCCTAGCCCAGAGATTCTTTGGATCTTATCTCAAGAATCGGTATCAATATGCCTCTAACAATAATGATATTTCTGAATCCAGAGTAGTAAAACATAGGGTTCCACAAGGCTCGGTCCTGGGCCTAATAATATTCATCCATTGTATACATCAATGACCTTTTTCATATTATGTATATATTATATATTATGCATTTGCAGATGCTACACTATTGATAGATTTTGATGAAGATATCGAATGATTGACTCTTGATAGTTCTGAAACTCTTAACGAGGCACAATTTGGTACGATTCCATTATGTTTGAATAAATGCAACATGATAACATGAAATCGGCTAATCAACTCCGGAATACTTGCTTCAGATTCGCCAAATCTTAATAAAGTTGTCTCAGTTTAAGATTACATATTTTATTTTTTCAGGGAAAATTCCTAAATTTAACTTCTCAGAGAATATATTCAAACTGGGAAATATGTTTTTGCCAGAGGATGAATGTGAAAGCTTCTTCAATCAATGTTTTATCTGGGACAGATTCCACCTTTTTCTATGATACATTTTATTTAATTTATTTTGTTCTCTCAGAAACATAAGCCTCTTGTATTTCCAACAACCTGAGTAGCTTAAAAGAATACTTATGCAACTCGGTCAAATAAACTGCACTTAACATAAAGTTTCAAAACGGCTGAAAAGTAACCAAAATAATTTTTCAAGATTCCTCCGGAAATACATTAGTCGACTCCATTCCCAAGAACCTATTACTGGGGCCATCGACCAACAATGGATGGGAAAGTAAGGAAAAGAAATTTTCGATAGATTTGAGCGGTGCGGTCAAAGTAATTAGGAACGAAGATCAAAGTGGCATGAGACCATCGAGAAACAATATCCGCAAGGAAATACTGCAGTGGGTGTGCTACGGAGTCATTCACGAAGTACAGGATGTTTGATGAGTTTGGTGTAGTTTTCCTTGTTGACCTAATTTTCCAACCGATATAGTTTGTGACTCAAGCTAACCAAATTCTGCACAAAGCAGTACTTCACGGCTAATTGATTCTTATGAAGTCTTATCTGGGCTGTTCGTGTAACAATAACTCTAATTATTTGATTTTCAGTTCTTCGACTTGGCGTTTAACGTAATTAGCATCCATTTAAGTTCATATACTCGCCACCCAGAAAATGCATTTGAACTGAACACATGAAAACGTCTGCGATATGCGCAGTGAAATCAGGCGAGAAGCCATTTTTTTCATAGGCCTTGGCCTCGAAGTAATGATACTCAAAGAAGCATGTTTTGATATGAGAATAATTCATGAAACCAAGTGATTATTGTAGAAAGAAAAACATATTTTTTCCTAATATCTTTTGTATTCCTTGAAACTTATTTTTCAATAGAAGAAATTTCAAATGAATGATTTGGTAGCAGTGTGAAAACAGAAACGGTCGTCGCGCCAGAAACGAAATATTAGTATATGCGCAAGGGTGTCATATGTTATTCCTCCAAAATCTTCCGAAATGAAATAGCAATTGGAATTTTCTACAGTATTATGATGGTGTTGATGATAAATGAAAGTTTACACACAAATATGATAAAAATATGATAATGGTGCATCTAATAAATCATAAGATCATATTTATCAGTGGCTGTGACAATAACATACAAGATGGGATAAAAAGGGCGTATCTGGAAATTTATTTTTCACAGTATATTCAGAACGAGTTGAGAAAGCATACGTACCCTATTTCGGATTTTGCATCGCAATACTCACCCTGGAAACAACCCCGTATTCAAAAAAATCTCCTGAACAGAGTTAATTAACCGTTTCTGGAAGTTTCTTTTCCACTCTATATTCAAAGCGAGCTGAGAAAGCATGCCTACCCCATTTCAGATTTTGTATCTCAATTCACCCTGGAAACTTCAAAAAAATCTCCAGAACAGAATTAATTCATCGTTTCTGGAAATGTCTTTCTCACTCTATATTCAAAACGAACTAAGAAAGCATACCTACCCCATTTTGGATTTTGTATTTCAATACTAACCCTGGAAACTACCCCCGTATTCAAAAAAATCTCCAGAACAGAGTTAATTCATCGTTTCTGAAAATGACTTTTTCACTCTATATTCAAAACGAGCTGAGAAAGCATGCCTACCCCACTTCAGATTTTGTATCTCAATACTCACCCTGGAAACTACCGCTGTATTCAAAAAAATCTCCAGAACAGAGTTAATTCATCGTTTCTGGAAATGACTTTTTCACTCTATATTCAAAACGAGCTGAGAAAGCATGCCTACCCCATTTCAGATTTTGTATCTCAATACTCACCCTGGAAACTACCGCTGTATTCAAAAAAATCTCCAGAACAGAGTTAATTCATCGTTTCTGGAAATGACTTTTTCACTCTATATTCAAAACGAGCTGAGAAAGCATGCCTACTCCATTTCAGATTTTGTATGTCAATACTCACCCTGGAAACTACCCCCGTATTCAAAAAAATCTCCAGAAGAGAGTTAATTCATCGTTTCTGGAAATTTATTTTTCATTCTATATTCAAACCGAGATGAGAAAGCATGCCTACCTCATTTCAGGGTGAGTATTGAGATACAAAATCTGAAATGGGCCCTGCATGCTTCCTCAGCTCATTTTGAATAGTGTGAAAAATAAATTTCCAGGAAAGATTAATTAACTCTGTTCTACACTACACTACACTGAGCGAATGTTTTCAAAATGTATCAGAAGCTCTGAAAATAACACGGTATCAAACAAAAATGGAATACATCTATTGAATATGAATAATGAACTGAAACAGAAATGAAAATGAACTCCTGATATGGAAAGGAATAATGTTGAGAGCGATACTAAAGTAGAAGGATAACAAATGAAGGATCAGAAAAGCTATAAGGAAAACTAAGCATTGTACAAATGTTATGTCGGTTGAAACACTTCTATGCATTTGACAGCCTGATAAGAATGATTATGAATATATCCAATTCACTCACCTTCCTCCCACAAGAAGAAAGTCACCATCTCGTAACACCAATCGGAAGAAATCGGTGTGGGTATCGTTGCCTGTGAAGTGATGCACATCATCTTCTGCTCCTGTAGACAACAAAAATAGTTAAAATTGTTATTCTTAGTTTAAATCCAGTATATATATAATTTGTTTAGCCATTTTTTTTTTTGCTCCCAACTGAAAATTTAATTTGGAATGCCCAAAAAAAAGATTCCTGGACATTTGAGCCTCTAATATTGACATAAGGTACTTTCCCAGAGCGTGGAAAGATTTCCCAACTTTTTTTTTTCAAATATCTATACGGCATTTTATGCTATCATATCGTACGCGCGATTTACTCAGGATTACATGCTCTACAAAAATGCCGATTGCGACGTAGCTGTAATCTGCACCTGTGAGATTGTACGGGTCAATAAATCAGATTTTTGTAGAAAATTCTGGGCTGGATTTATGGAAAAAATGTGAAGGACAAACTTGTAGGAATTTCCTACAAAAAAAGTCCTATAAACTGAATCGCTAAGATTGATATTTCTCGAGATATAAAGCGTCAAAAAAATGTGAAATAAGAAATTGATCACGGAAAAATGTATCATTCACACTGCGGACTTAGATACATAACAAGACAGTCAGTGTGATATTTTATGAATCTTTTTGAGATTCCCTACTTTTATTCAAAGATATTAATTGCTGGTAAGTACTGTTTTTGATGTTTTTCAATAAATTCATAATTTTAGTTTGCCCCGTATGCTCCTTTATGAGGCTCGTCTACATAAGAATGCTATCTGAAAGCAGTTTATTATTTTTTGACGCACACAACGCATCAGTGTTTCTCTATCATGCATTTCCAAAGGCCTTCTCCATGGAGCTACCGAACATCCCTCTCTGCTATGAAAGTGAAATTTGAAAGAATCTTTTTGTATTCGGTCCAAACCATAATCGAATTATTGATAAAAAAAGATAAAGACAAGCTTTGATTCAAATGCGCTAAAAAGTAAAAATGAATGAGCGACGTAGACGTGAGTTTTAAATTCAGAAGCTTGTCGCTTTTGTATTCGAACTGAAAACTTTGCGCGACAAGCTTTTGAATCTATAACTCACACGTCGCACATCCAAAGCATTTTTTTTTATTTTTTATCGCATTCGAATAGAAGCTTGTCTTTAGAAAGTTTTTTTTAATAATTATTTTATTTTGTGCTTTTTAGTAAGTACGCCTTAATCTATGCATTTTTGTGGATGCATCGTCATTATGGGGCCTATTCCCTGTAAGTTCTGAGCTATCTAGTTCTTCAATGAGGAGACCATCTGAAGATAAACTCGTTCGCCATCCTAGAGCTGCCATCTTCAATTTATTAATTCTGATATAAAATCAATAATCTTCGACTAAATACATAATCTCCGACCCCAAAAACCCCGACATCTCAATTTTGAATATAAACGGTCCATTTTCACAAAACTTGTCCACCATCTGGGAGCCGCCATTTTGATTTTATGAATTGTGACAAAAAATTCATAATCTTCGAGCCCAAAAACCCACACATACCAATTATGAATCGAATCGGACCATAATTACAAAACTCGTCCGCCATCTTGAATTTGTGAATATTGAATAAAAATTCTTAATCTCCACCCCAAAAACCCCCACATACAAATTTTGAATAGAATCGGACCATAATCATCTTGGAGTAGTCATTTTTATTTTATGAATTTTGACTAAAAATCCATAATTTTCGACCCTAAAACTCCCACATTAGTCCAGTCATCTTAGTCAAAATTAGGTAAGAATCTCGGAATTTGAGATACCCAGCTGAATATTTGAATAAATTTGTATTTTGGCATTCTAAAAGTTGTCTCAAAACCTATATATGGTAGGGTGTATGCGTCTATTAAAATTTGAGGTCAATGGTCACAAAAATCGATTTTTTGCATATTTTTTGCAAATATCTCATTTCCTATGGGTTTTTGGCTATTTGTATTCAGCATCAATATTGTAGAGAATCAAATACCCTACAACTTTTGTCCAGAAAACTTTTTCGTACGTTGAATCGTTTTCGAGATAGAGGGCGGGGAGCGCGCGATTAGAGCATAATGTATGGTCAACCGGTATAGTCCCGGTCAAAACACGCTTTATCAATTATTAATAAATAAATCATTAATAATAATGTTCATTTGTTATCAAATATTACATTATATTCAATCATTTTTTTACTTTCGTATCTATTTTTAATTAAGCATCAATTTATTTAATAACACTTACCTGCCCGTGTAGTTATAGAATTGTTAAGGAAAATACTTAAGTGGCTCTGATACGACTTCTGCGCTTTTCAAAAAAGGAAAAAAAAACGTTTCTAAAAGCATTCGAGAAACTGCCAAATTAGGAGCAACTTGCAGCAGCATTTGAAGAAGAAAACTGTCCGATTCAAAGATTATTTGAGACTGGAATTCAAATCTTATTGGCAGTCTATAATGCTCCAAAATCTGTGGACAGTATTGATCATCTTCGTTATGCACAATACGTCAAGTCTACGAAACTGAATAAACCTGTGCAGTTATCAAATATTCCACCAACAAGTGCAGCAGCTCACCAACATTTCAATCGCGTTTATTATCAAGTTCAAACTTGGTTAGGGCATGATTTGTAACCCCAGGAGTTGAATTGAAGTGGGGTTGGACAATGCGTAACGGATTCCTGGAACCTATCACGACCATTTTAGCATCTGCTCCAAAGGAATTGCTCAACACAATAATCTGCAACTGCAAGAGTGGTTGTGGTTCGCGTTGTGGATGCAGGAAATCGGGGTTGCAGTGCTCTTCAGCTTATGGCCAGTGTAATGGGCAGGCTTGTCTCAATTCTTCACCATGTCAGAGCGATGTAAATGAAGACAGAACCTTTGACCCCGAAATCATGCAAGACCTGGACATAAATGTCGCCGAAGATGATAAGAAGAAGACTTCGAAACACCACAGTGGTTGGGAGACGACGATGAAGAAGAAAAAGATAATTAAAATTATAATAAGTTGCAGTTCATGTAATTTTTATTCTATTCAGAATAGAATGGTATTTTTAATAAATCATAAATTAAGAATTTCTTTATTTTTTTTCAATTATTCAAGGAGTTATTATTATAAATTACATTAGAATTAGAATATAATTTAAGTATTTTCCTTAACAATTCTATAACTACACGGGCAGGTAAGTGTTATTAAATAAATCAATACTTAATTAAAAATAGATACGAAAGTAAAAAAAATTATTAAATATAATGTAATATTTGATAACAAATAAAAATTGTTAATAATTATTTATTTATCAATGATTAATAAACTTTATATAGCGTGTTTTGACCGGGACTATACCGGTTGACCATACATTATGCTCTAATCGCGCGCTCCCCGCCCTCTATCTCGAAAACGATTCAACGTATAAAAAAGTTTTTGAAACAAAAGTTGTAGGGAATTTAATTGTCTACAATATTGATGGAGGAAACAAATAGCGAAAAACCCATAGGAAATGAGATATTTGCAAAAAATATGCAAAAAATCGATTTTTGTGACCTTTGACCTCAAATTTCAATAGACGCGTATAGCCCACCATATGTAGGTTTTGAGACAACTTTCAGAATGCCAAAATGCAAGTTTATACAAATATCCAGCTGGGTATCTCAAATTCCGAGGTGAACTTACTAAGATGACTGGACTACATACCAATTTTGAGTCAATTCGGACCATAACACAAATCTCGTCCGGCCATTTCAGAGCCGCCATTTTGTTTTTTTCTCTAAAAAAAAACTCCATAATGCATTGACACGGGAACTATGAACACCTGCCAAATTTCACGTCAAGTGGGTAAAATTTAACTTGCAAGATTTGATTAGAAACGACACCGGGACAGGTGAAACTAAAGCTTGTGACAAAAACTATAAAAAAAAACATTTTGTAAGACAAGCTTTTATACAAATTCACTGAAAAGGAAAAAATAAGTAACATATTCAAAATTACCTATTTTGTATCCGCGGCAAGCTTTTAAATCGTTTACTCACAGAATAACTTAGATCAATAACGAAAGAAATTATATTTTCATTTTTAGTACCTACCTACATTTGTATAAAAGCTCGTCTTTAATTTTCTTTTTATAATTTATATTTTCAACTTTTCAGTTCTGTTTTCATTGACAATTGATAAAAGCTTGTTTTAAATTTTTTTTTCTTTTACTTTTTATTTTTTCGTAATTATGATAGTAAATAAGTAATTGAATGATTTCTATTCAATTTATTTTTGAATTTCACAAAATAATCATAATCTCCGACCCCGAAAATTACAACATATCAATCTTGAATAGAATCGAACCAAAATTACAAAACCCGTTCGCCATTTTGGAGCCTGTTGAATTTTTCAATTTTGCCAAAAAAATCATAATCTCCGACCCCGAAAACCCCTAGATACCAATTTTGAATAGAATCGGACCATAATCACAAAAATGGTCCGCCATATTAGAGCCAACATTTTTTTTGTAACAAAAATTTCATAATGTATTGTCACCGGAATCATGTACACCTGCCAAATTTCAAATCAATCGGACGATTAGAAGTGGGGCAAATTTAACTTGCAAGATTTGATTTCAGACAGACAGACACTGGGACAGATGAAACTAAATAAAAGCTCGTAAAAAGGAATGGAAAGTATAAGTACAGTAGGTTTTCTGAATTGTCGACCAATCGATTGACGTTTCCACATAGAAACGAACAGGAATAATTGAGTCAGGGAGTTCCATTCTTTCAATGCCCCAAAAAATTGGGGACAATACGTTAAAAATGGTATGAATTTCCATGTAACAAACGCAAGTAGATTTTTCAGCCAAATATTGATGATCTAAGGAGGAGTAGATTATCGAAGTAAAAACAAAAGGTTTAGCCATGGGTTTTTTCAATTTACCTCTTATGTCTTCTTATGAATAATATCGAAAAATATTTTTTCACAAAGTATCTCCATTTAATGCTTGCACGGTTATGTGGGCGACTGTTTTGCTGCCATGAAAAGTAATGAAATTGACGCGCTCTGAATGTTTTAGATAAATTAAATGAATTACACCCCGAAATTGAATTCACTATCGAAGTAGAGGCCAATAAAACAATCAACTTCTTAGATCTAGCAATAACCAAAACTCAATTTTGATATCTTCAGAAAACCCACACAAACTGACTACATAATTTATGCTAGTTCAAATCGCCCTTATCCATATGAAATTCCTTCGTTTCATTCTCAAATTCATAGGCTTATGTATGTCCCTTTGCATGCTTTGAACATAAAAAAAACTCAAATAACTTGAATCAAATAATGGTTATAATCCTAAAATTATTACTAAGCTCATTCATAAAATATCGTTGAAAATAGAAAGAAACACCCACAAACCTTTTATACTAAATATTTTTCAGTATGATTTTTGAATGAGATTTACTTATTTATTTCCAAACTCTTCTAAACATTTTTTACAATTTAAAAATATTTATTGTGAGTGAACAATAAACATAAAATCAATCCTACCGATGAAAGCGGTATTTACAAGCTTATGTGCAACAACTGCAATGTCACTTATGTTGGAAAAGCTATTGGGAAATTATCTACTAGAATCATGGAACACATCAATAGGCTTTCTACTTCTAGTTTTGGCAGCCATGTGAAAGATCAGGACCACACTAGTGATAGCAATAACGGTTTACAAAATTTACATGGTGTCGCTGAAAATAACCCCGAACTTGATTTGTTAGAGGATTCCGAAATATCTAGAGAAAGATCTAGGAAAAGAAGTTGTGTTAATACTCAGATTCATTTAAACCAGACCATATTGAATCCAATTTCCAAATCGCTATAAAATGAATAGAATTGTTTCTTCCTCGCCCATCTTACTTCTTCTGAATTCACTCTTACTTCTATGCTATTTTTCAAATTCGGTACTTTTTTATTCTGAATTAACATGTCCCCCTTCTTATTCATTTGATGAGTAATCATCTTGCGAGTTCATGTTTCTTGATTCACGTTTTCTCTGTTGTATTTTAGACATGTCCGGATCAGATCTTAATTTTCTATATTTATGTTTCACAAAGTTCATTCTCTGTAAAAAATTCTGACAAGTGAGTTATTTCAATTTCAACAGCTTCACACAATTAATTTTTTGTATCACATAATCTTCATGTAATAGAATATTTCCTATAACCATTTCACTTTTCAGAATGTCCCCTGAAGATGGTCGTTTGACTGGAAACGTTTGGGAATTGCAAATAAAAATATTTATTTTGTGCACTATATCCTGAAGGTCGATTCGCCTACGACAATTAATATATTTTTTACTTTACAAATCTATATATATATATATATATTGACAAAAAAAAAATAATACAATTTATTTATCCTCACAAAAATAACGTTATCTGAGCTGCATTTCATTATTGTCCACTACGAGGTTTATTAATATTTTTCGTAACTGGAGATGTGTTACTACTAAGCCTCTGAAAACATTGCCGATCAAATTGTTCTTTTGTTATTTTCCTTCATTGGCAAATGGGGTCACATACATTCGATGATAAAACCTTACAGAATGACCAGCAAAAAACTTTGGGTAGAAACTTTTTTTTTTACATCAAAAGGGCTCGTCATATCGGTTCGGGCCACTCCTGGCTTCGGTGCAAACTGGTGCGGAAAGCTCAACAACAAAAACCCGGGTATGTATACTTCACCTTTATATTTCTGTGTAAACAGAAATATTGGAAAAATAACTGGGTCGTGAAAAGACACTCCGGTGGAGAGCAATGTGAACTTTGCGATTTCGCATTGTTCAGAAAAAAGGGGATGGAAACGCATTATTTGTGTAGGCAATTCGAAACGTACAATGGAAGTTCGATGATACCAATTCACTCATTTTTTTTATGTAATCCGATCCTTTTTCTAGGGATATTATATATTCCCGAACTCACAATCGAGTATTTGTGTCCTATACAGTGTGTATTAATTGAAGATGCCATTGAATCTACATAAATCTTGATGAAGAATGAAAATACCGTTAGAAGATCCAGCTCGATAGACCTGAATCGCGGTATACAGAGTGACCCATTTGAAAGCGGGCCACCTCTCTAAAACTGTTATTTATTATCCGATTCAGAAGTTTTTCTTCAGTGGATAGAGCATCAATAGATCTAGTTGAATGCCATAAATTCGAAATAAAAATAAAAATTTCACGGCCCACTTCGAATTTTTTTCATGGTTAAAAATCCAAAAAACATACTAGCGATTTTTTTTAAAGAAATTTGACGACGCCACTGGATTTGTGATGCTTTCAAATGGGTGTGACCAAAATTTCGTGATGAAATTATTTTTTTTAACAGAAATATGGCAAAATTAATATCACTTTATCAAAATATTTCGAATAGTCGTCATATAAATCACAATCTTGTTAAAAATATCGTTTAAAATTCTTTTTCAGGTCGTTAGAATTCGAGTTCGTAAACAGCAGTTATTCAAAATGGCGTAAAGTTATGTTTCTTCCAATTATGTTCTGATGGACATAACTATCTCCTATACTATGGAGTTACGTTTGGAAGAAACATAATTTGACGCCATTTTGAATAACTGCTGCTTACAAACTAGACTGCTAAGGACCTGAAAGAGCATTTTAAACAATATTTTTACCAATATTGTGATTTATATAACGACTATTCGAAATATTTTAATAAAGTGATATGAATTTTACTTATGCCATATTTCTGTTAGAAAAAAAATTCGTGAAATTTTGGTTACACGAATCCAGTGGCGTCGTCGGATTTTAATTTAAAAAAAATCAATAGTATATTTTTTTGGATTTTTTACCTTGAAAAAAATTCGAAGTAGGCCGTGAAATTTTTATTTTTATTTCGAATTTATGGCATTCAACCAGAACTTTTGTTGCTCTATCTACTGAAAAAAACTTCTGAATCGGATAATAAATAAAAGTTCTAGAGAGGTGGCCCGCTTTCGAATGGGTCACTCGGTATATGTGAAGTTATTTCGTTTTTGTGAAGACCGATGACAAAACCCGATGACCCAAAAGGATGTAAATTCGGAATTATTGTGTCAATCAAAATATATGACCATATTCGATTGTTAAATTACTTTTGGTTTACCACTGTTGTTGTTCTACCATTGTCCGAATACATTTTTATAGTGTCCATTATACTGAATAGTGTATTTAGTTATTATTTTGAGGTTCCATAAATTCCTGACGAAGATTTCTGAACACCAAAAGTAAGAATAAAATATGAACTAATTGAATAGCCACATAAACAAGAGGTACCTTATACCCACATGAAAAATCATTCGTTTAGTTCTGATACCAAGATAACATTGAAGGTATCTGGAAGAGGATGTGTATCATTAAGGGAAATCTGTGGAGACAAATTAAAGAAAAAAAAAAGAAAAACAAGCTTTTATTAAACCGCACAAAAAATACAAAATAAAGCATGACACCCATAATGTTGTGTGAACCTCAGATCCACAAAAGAGTTGAATATGGCTGCTCTATAGAAGTGTTATCGATATAAGTATGATACATAGACACATACTATATACAGTGTGTCTCACTTCTCATGGAAACACTTCCGTATCTTCCGTTATTATTGGAGTAGAATTCTGTAATTTTCACGATCGGTAGATATACTGGGGGTTAGTCTAAATTTTCTCATAAGGTTGACCTGAGAGATCGAGTTCTGCGAAAAATAATATTAGGGGGCGAAATAGACTCAAAATTCTTACGGATTCGTGATCAGGACATCAACTTTGGTACCATCCATAATTTCGCTGAAAAATTTTCAGTTCTGGCGTTGAAACTGCCGAAGAAAACCACTTACCTCCGAGACGCGGCCGACAACAAGGGGACCCTCCCACAGTGAAGCTGCAAACTCAAATAGCCAAAGAACCCTTCCAGGAATCGAGAGAAGTTTTTAAAAAGAATCTAAACGAAGTGAACACTTATTTGAGTTTATTTGATGACACTTTTTCACTGTTTGTTTTGAACTGTATTTCTTGTTTGCTTTCATAATTCAATATAACCTTCAATCATTAGAGGAAAGTGACCAAATATGGAATAGTATCCATAATATGGAATACCCCCATTTTTCTCAAATGCAAACTCACACACGCAATAAACAGTGATTTTCTGTCTCTTTCTACTCCCATTTACGCGTACAAGTTGTAGCATGTCAGTCGAGCCAGCCCTTTCGTCGCAGTGACAGTGTTTTGTTTTATCGCTGCCGCATAACTTTCTAAGGTACGTAAAAAATAATTATTTTTCGTACAGAAAGTGCACACAGTATTGTTTTTATAACTTTTAGAGACCCTTTAGATGTTCTTTATTATGTTTTAGCGGTATTAGATAGTATTACTTTCTGAAATATAAATATGTGAATATCAGTTTGAAATAGTTGGAAAATCCAAATATGGACGGATCACAGTGTCCAATTATGGACTATTCCATAATTGGACACTGTGACGTATCAGCTGACTTAATGACTTTGTTAATTTTTTTTTTTTTTTCGGGATATATCAGAATGGCGGGCGTCAATTGGAAAACGAAGCGAAAAGAATGGAATTCAGAGCATATGGCAGAAGCTATAAAATTAGTACGAGAAAAAAAATGGGTTATTTAAAAGCTGCAAAACACTTCGATGTGCCAAGATCTACCTTGTTTCGTTTATGTCAGAAAAACAAATTTTCTCCAGAAGAAGCCGCAGCTACTACACTCGGAAGGAAAACTGTCTTAGGGACAACCCTTGAAAATCTTTTGGTAGACTACATTTTGACGATGGAGAGCAAATTTCATGGCCAGTTTAAGAACACCTGATAATTGTATGCCTTTAACTGAAGCTGTCACACCCAGATACAGATATAGATACAAATATTGAACCTGTACCCTCAACTTCCGGACTATCTCGCAGTGATTTAGGATTAGTGTCTCCGTATGACATCAGTCCCGTACCAAACAAGAGAAGGAAACCATCTAATAGAGGAAGAAAAGCATCTGTTGCAGCAGTCATCACGTCGTCACCGTATAAGAATGACCTTATAGACAAAAACAGGAAAAAAGAAGAAAAAGAAAATAAATTAGCAAAAAACAAGAATAAAAAACAGAATGAGAAGAAATCAAAAGGAAAAAAACCAAAAGAAAAGACTAAGCCTATGTCTGATTCAGATGATGAGGAGGTGATGCTGTTTGATACAGATAGCGAACCCGATGCCTTGATAGGATGTACAGCTCCAGACTCTGAAGATTCGAGGTGTATTTTCTGTGGTATGCTGTTTTCGAATGATACTCATGGGGAAACATGGATCAAGTGCCTCATGTGTGGGCTCTGGGCACATAATGATTGCGCTGGGCCAGAGTTTGATACCTGGATTGGCGATTTTTGTAAATAATTTGTGTTCATTTCTTTATTATACCAAAGTTTTCAAAGAGTCTCTTATAAGTTAAGGTTAATTTTTCATAGTGATTATAGTATTCCATATTTGGGGTACCTATTCCATA
Organism: Gonioctena quinquepunctata; assembly: GCA_018342105.1. NCBI lineage: Eukaryota > Metazoa > Arthropoda > Insecta > Coleoptera > Chrysomelidae > Gonioctena > Gonioctena quinquepunctata. The sequence goes on from JAFIRS010000653.1 coordinate 247,974, forward strand.
TATAGGTACCTTTATCGTTATTTAGTTTTTGAAATTTTTTCTTACCTCAAACTGAACAAAATAATCTAAAATTGTTACAAACTTAAGTGCAAATATATGATTGTTAATAATTACCACAAAAAGTATTTTATTTATAAAATTTGTGAAAGTTATGCCTGAAAATCAAAACGGTATTCCATATTTGGTCACTTTCCTCTATATTTGAAAGTCACTTGATTGCACATGAGCAAGGTATTTCACATTTCACTGTTTTATCAGAGTATTACAGATAAGATAGATTTCGCAGGGTAGGTATATTCGATAAAAGAATAACTATTTGACTATTTTCTGGATTCATGATTTATATGTTGATCACAATACAACTAATATTTCCATAATTCAGTACATTGAACATTGACTTCAAGCAACTAGATGGCACCACTGAATCCTGCTTCGAGAGGGAGTAATATCATATTTCCATAGGCGTACCGACTGAGCTGGGATAAGGTGAAAGAATACAGGTAAAAGAGTATTTGAAAAAGAGTAAGCAACAAAGTCGGTTATTTTATTACTGTTATATGATGGGTAATTCTTTTCAAAATTTTCAAATAAAAATAAATCAACTAATCAAACTTATCATGAGAAGTGGCAAATCTTTTATTATGATACTAGTTATTAAAAAAAAATAACAATTAAAAATAATAAAAATCAAAATACTAACAATAATAATCATCATATTAATTGTCGTCAACGCGGGCAATAACAATAATAATAATAAAAGCATCATAATATATATATATATATATATATAAACAGTATCAAATTATAGATAGCGACACCTATAATCTGTGTGGTGGAGCTTAGACCTGTCATCGTGGAATTTTGAAGATACGAGATTTCGTACAACATCAATAGGTCACCGACAGATGCCAGCATAGACCAACCCACGATACCAATAGTCGTACTCCTAGTGCGTTTTAGGGACGCAATAGATTTCTCATATTCTCTATATATATATATATATATATATATATATATATCCTCAACCTTGTCGCGATCGAGGTTTATTCCTACTTAAAAAATTTATTTTAATGGGTACGATATCTATATAAGGAAATCACGCGATAATATTTCAAATCGCATAAGAACATGAACATACTGATTATAAATAGGTGTCTATGTAACATACTTATACTGATCACACTTCTATACAGCAATCATTTCCAACCTTCCTCTGGGTTTGGGGTCTACACAACACTATGGGTTTCATGAACTCCTTGGTTTATTTTTTGTGCAGTTTAATAAAAGCTTGTTTTTGAATATATTCTTAACTTTAACTTCTTAGTTAGAAATATTTCTCAATCAAATCCGTCATCTACGACCCAAAAAAACACACATACCAATTGTGAATGGAATCGGCCATAATAACAAAACAAGTCGTCTTGCTGGAACCGCCATCTTGAATTCATAAATTTTCACAAAAAATCAAGATGACGCCCTCAAAACCCCCACGCACCAATTTTATAGGACAATAATAACAAAAGTTGCCATTTTGGCCCCATCTTGATTCATGAATTTGCAAAAAATCTGATCTCGCCCAAAAACCCCCAATACAATTTCTATTGGAATCGAGCTATAAAACCACAAACGATTGCCATTTGAAGCCCTCATCTTGCATTCATGAATTTTGACAAAACATGCCTGATCTCTGACCCCAAAAACCCCCAATAAGAGTCAGTCTTTATGGGATTTCTGGAAATGAAGTGGTCGATAAACTAGCCAAAGTGTCTGTGGTTGATGGACATTTGGAAAATATCACAACAAATTCCGACTTGGTAATATATTATTATATTAAAATATATAAAAATTGCAACAAAAATGGATAGAACACTCAAATTACCTGATACATCTTTTTCTGTCCCTCAAATGCTCCAATTATAATGAAACTGAAGCTCTTGTTAAATAACTTTTAGATAAAGATTTCTTGGCCGGTTATTTATGATTTTTAATGAAACCCATCCCCCCTTTATAATATAAAATAAACCTCATTCCGAAAATGAAATCTACCCGTTTCTAATATTCTGGCAAATGGAGTAATTTCATGCCAAATCTCTCAAACAAAAAATCTTATATATACTGGATCGTTTCTGTACATTATTCCTCCTTACATCAGTACAACGTTATGATTTCTTGCGCCACTGGCTGTCGATGAGGACATTTTTCATTTATATAGAAAGTAAATATTTCGGGTGTATTTATGGAAATCATGCAGAATAATTCCTTGTCGATACGATAGCAGCAAATTATTTCTGATTTATTTCAAATTAATAAATACGACCCATTATGTTCTTTGAAAATTCTTGAAATCTCACTCCTACAAACACCTGTATATACTGAAATATCACTCAAATAATCCTGTAAAAATTATGTATATCATGAAGAAATCCACAAAAATGATAATTTTCAATGCAACTTCCATTTTTGGCCCCTAGTATGCAACCCTGTAGAGCTGCAGAATTCATACCAAAGCTAAATTATTTCTGCTGACTAACATGTGTCATATAATCCGAGAGGGGTTCCTTTACTCTGACTTAAACCAACAGAAAACTGGACTATATTCCTGCAGGAAGTATAACCTAATATCAACTCGAGCCATCTTCGATCCAAATAAAACGGTAACAACCTGAAGCTTTGAGCTCATGAGGTGCAAAGTTGCAGGAATATTCACCTAGACGAGGTAAACTTGGCGGCATACAACTCAAACTAGGAACGCGAAATGAAATTGCCCGAGTGATTAATCGACGCAATAGCTCTGAGGACATGTATATCCCGGAAAGCTGCTTCAATCATTGTGACAAATAACCGTCGGCTGGATAGCTTGTGCAGCATTAAAGTGGCGACTCGTCAAAAAAGGCAGAGAAAGATTTCAAACTTCGGAAAACGCGTTGTTTCGTGTTATATCTTTGTTGGCGCTTTTTCGTAAGTAATGACGAATATTTCCATCCTACATCAATAATCCTATATGAAGCAGGACAGTTTCGAATAATCACAGCGACATTATCCCATATGAAGCGGGACATATTCATGAAGCGGGACATATTCAGCAACAATTCAACTCATGTATAAAAAATCGCTATGCCACAGTGCAATATTTATTGTCAGTTTGACAGCGGCAAAAGTAAGCTGCAACTTTTACAGCGACAAATGCACTGGTGGTTTTTTCACTTATTCATTTGTTTATCAATTATCGCGGTGTTGGTTGCCAAAATAAATACAGTTTGCATTGATGTGTTTCTAAATTTCTTATTCATTAAATTGTCCTGCCGAATTACACTCGGTGTTTGTATTGATATCGGGTAAATTTGTGTTGTTCAAATTCTAAACTGTTTCCTTCAGCAATTCGACTCGAAAAACAGTCAACCTAAAAACGGTCCACCCTTGGTGTCGCGTTTTTAATAGTTGACAGTTTTTCTCGTCTAATTGCTAGGCAACAGTTTCACATTAAACAACCCAAATTTACCCGATAAAATACAAACCTCTTGTGCAATTATAAGTGAGAAATGATTACGTCTCTGACATACAATTGATGAGATTTACTTTGAACCAGGACTTAAAGTTTTATTTTAGAGGTTCAGAGTTTATTATGTGTTTTGAAGAAGGTTTATTGTACAGTGATTTTATCTACAGAAATTGATAGAGAATAAGTTGGGTGATTTATTTTCAACTGTAGATGGTAAATTTGAACTTGAAAAAACCAAATTCATTCTCTAGGAAATACAAATTTCTGTAAATTGTTACTCATTGAACTACGGCATTTCCTCCACAATAAGAGTTATCCACTTGTACCTTTTTAGGAAGGATTAATTTTTTACTTAAAAAAATAAATAAAAAATGGTTATAAAATAACAAAAAAAAGTATCGTTCAGTAAAAAGTGAACCATATCATTCTGATTATTAATTCCTAGAAAATCTTGAGGTTGCATAACTCGAATCAACTTTATATAGTCATTATACAAGAGAGTATGTATCAGATGAAAAATATATGGGATAATCTGTAAAACTTTTTCGCACACGATAAAATAAATAAAGCTAATTATTTTTTCAATTGCTGATTCTTCAACTATCGAAATTACTCCCGCACATCAAAATGTATCATGGAAATGTGTGTATTTGGATAAGGAATAACCTATTTGAATTACAGGGGACGCTACTGGTATAACAACGCAATACCCTGCTCTCTCTCTTGAATGCTGAATTCCCTTGTCACCCGGCGTTCAAACCAAAGAACAATTTGATTACCCAGATGTATTTAATTCGGAACTGCTATTAGAAGTTTATTTATGTCAGCTGGGAAGGAATGCCGCATGAAGACGTTTCTCATTATTCCTTCGGTTTCTTAGAAACATTCGTGTTTCAATGGAGAATTGGTTCTTTGAAACGAGTCTTTGATATTTTGTGACTTCATTCACTCTTCAGAAAAATGAACTTCAGTATTTTCAACATATGTATGAAGTGTGAATAACAATTTTTTTCATTGCTTTCTTTAACATCGGCCTATTTCTGCGACTAGGGCTGAACACCGACCCGATGAGCACACTCCCCCCAACCGGAAATTTTTCCGAATCCTCTGTTGTTTCAGAGGTAGGGTTCTTCAACGAGCTCAACATCTATGAACACGGAACCGCCATCTTGATGTCCTTTCCGAAGGACGGCATATATATCATCTTATCCCGTGCTCATTGATGAGATGCCTGCAGCTGCGAACGTGCCACTACGCTACAGTTGTTAGGGCATTTCAACGAGCACCTTCCTTGTCAGGTGGTCACCCATCCAAGTACTAAACGCGCTCGATGTTGCTGGGCTCGGATATCGATAAGACTCTCGTCAACCTGACCAGCCACTGGTGCCCATGAATAACTATGTTTTTCCAATGAAGTACAAAAAATATCGAAGACTCGTTTCAAAGAACCGATTCTCCATCGAAAAGACATTACGACATTCATGTGGTCTGCATAATAACATCACACAAGCACAACACAAATTATAAAATACAAAGACGATAATGTTCAAATTAATTCTCGTGCACTAGTAGAATCTAACAAACTTTCGTTCGTAGGCAGCTTTGTCCTGACTTTATCACCAGTTTGGATATAACAAGGTTAGTTGTTTTCTTCACTTTGAAATTGAATATTTCTCTCAGGCAGCCTGCAATGTATACATTTACCACACAATCAGTTCAACTTTCTACATTATTTAAATGTCGAGTTGAATCTTCATTGCATTCGGCAATTGCCAAAGTTTTCCTCTGAGTGGATCACCTGAAATTAGGCGCATGGCGCTAACCCAAAATTTTGTAAATTTTGAAAAGAACAAAATTTTTTTGATTTTCAACCATTAATTTGTTAAAAATGTCACGTTTTATCCCTAGAATATTTCGGCCAATAGATCAGTACAATGATATAGTTATGTAAAAAACAAAAAAAAATTACGTACATATATACATACATATACATATAAGTTCAAAATAGTATAAATAGTATTAAGTTTGAAAAAAAACAGATTTTCAACCACTGTAACCATAATAAAATGGCATTATTGCGACATTTTATCCCTAGAATATTTTAGCCAATAGATCAATGATATAGGTAGGTCAACAACAAAAAGAAATTACGTACATATATAAATACACATACACATATACATATAAGTTTAAAATAGTATAAATACTGTTAATTATAAAATAGTACAAATAACTCACACAAATATTTGGCAATACATATAGGTTTATTGAGTATAAAATTACGTGTTGGGTTCTAAGAATGTTGATAATTTAAAAACTCATCCCCTGAATAAAAACCCTCAGTTTGAATGTGTTTCTTGTTTGAGATTGCCTTCAGCTCAGCGGGCATGCAATTGAAAAATTTCGATCCCATATAGATTGGCGACATTTCGAAACGTTTAGTTTTATGCATTTTTATTCTTAGTAGATCTCTGTTTCTCGTTGGATATCTATGCGAATGAGCATGAGCTTCCAAATTCATTTCATTTTTCATTATATAAATTAATATACTGTGGATGTAGATACTAGGAACAGTTAGAATTTTATATTTTTTGAAATATGGCTTACAGGATTCTGTTCCCTTTATATTGAATAATAGCCGAATTATTCGTTTTTGGGCAATGAATACTCTTGTGATATCACTATTACTGCCCCATACAACTATATTATACATTAGTATTGAATGTACCATTGCATAATATACATTCAGCAGTGATTTTCCGTCCAATATATTCTCAAGTTGAAGAATAGCAACTATTTATCTTTTGCAGACATTACTAATTTGCTTGTCCCATTTTAACGCGGAATCAATATACACTGTGTCCGTAAAGTATGGAACTTAATTCATTTTTAGCTAAACAGGTCATTTTAAGAAATAATCCTGAAACACGTCGATTTTTGATGTTAATTTACCGTATTTTAAAATAATAATCTAATATACAGGGTGAATTACGTTCGAGTAATGACGTCACCGTCATTTTTTTTTAATGGAACACCCCCATTTTGTCTCAATTTTCGGATTACTCTAGCTGAGCTGATTCCAAAAATGTATCACATGTTGATTCCAATTGGTATAGGGTGGACAAAAATACAATAGTTTTGTGTGTGCTCATAAAGTAACGCGTAACATTCTTTATTAGGTAAATTAACAATATTATCAAAAATACTTATTGTCTAGCGGCAATTGGTTTAAATGTAACACCCCGTAGTTTGCTACATGTTTAGAGTAATAAAAATGAGCTGTTTCCAAACATGTTTGGTACTTGTGGTCTAGCAGACAGAATATGAGAAAAAATATTTCTTATCTATTTATAAAAAACATAGTCGTCTACTTTTTTGAGAAATGTCATTATTTGTTTAGTAATTTATTGATGTTCAGTGACAGTTTAGTACTACAATATTTTTGGTATTCGTGAATATTCGAATGATTGCTTAGATTTAATTGGAAGTAGAAATGGAGTTAAGTGTAAAACAAAGAATTGAAATACTTATGATGATTGGGTATGGAGACAGATCGCGAACTCAGATGGAAGTGTGCAATTTGTTTAATGATAAATATCCAGAAAGACCTATAACGCGTTCAACAGTCAGTAAGATTGAAACGAAATTTCGAGAAATTGGTAATGTTGAAAATGTACGCAAATCAGGTCGTCCCCCTGCAAATGCTGATATAGCATTAGATGTTTTACTGAGTTTTGAAGGAAATGCGTACACTTCTGTTCGTAAAGTTAGTCGCTATATCGGTGTTAGCAAAACAACGGTACACAAACTATTGAAGCTTGAAATATGGCATCCTTATAAAATCAAACTTGTGCAAGAATTAAACGAAGATGATCCCGATAGAAGACTCCAATTTTGCGAAGAAATGATGGATAAATGTCACCGAGACCCTCTCTTGATACAAAACATTATTTTTTCTGATGAGTCCACTTTCATGTTAAATGGTGAGGTTAACCGTCAGAATTGTAGATACTGGGCAAAAGAAAACCCCCACTGGATGCGTGAGCATCATACACAATACCCTCAAAAGGTAAATGTATGGGCTGAGATTGTACGAAATCGAATCATCGGACCCTACTTTTTCGAAGGTAATTTAAACGGGGCAACGTACCTTGAGTTTTTAAGGGGGTATCTCGTACCTACTTTACGTAATTTGTTTCCCAGCAGACGTAATCCTGGAGGTTTTGATGAAAGTTTATGGTTTCAACAGGATGGTGCACCTCCACATTATGCTGTAGATGTTAGAAGGTACCTAGATGAAATTTTTCCGAACAGGTGGATTGGTAGACGTGGACCCACTGAATGGCCAGCGAGGTCACCAGATTTAAATCCTTTGGATTATTTTCTGTGGGGCCATCTGAAGAATGTTATTTATAAAACGAAACCAGCACATATTGCAGATGTACAAGAGAAAATTCGAACAGAAATAAACAATATTTCGCAAGAAACCATACACAAGGTTCAACAAGAATTTGTACACCGTTTGGGTTACTGTCAAATACAGCAAGGGCTGCAGTTCGAACATTTATAAAGTCATGTATTCCAGCATATTCTGTCCGCTAAACAATAAGTATTTTTGATAATATTGTTAATTTACCTAATAAAGAATGTTACGCGTTACTATATGAGCACACACAAAACTATTGTATTTTTGTCCACCCTGTACCAATTGGAAACAACATGTGATACATTTTTGGAATCAGCTCAGCTAGAGTAATCCGAAAATTGAGACAAAATGGGGGTGTTCCATTTAAAAAAAATGACGGTGACGTCATTACTCGAACGTAATTCACCCTGTATATTAGATTATTATTTTAAAATACAGTAAATTAACATCAAAAATCGACGTGTTTCAGGATTATTTCTTAAAATGACCTGTTTAGCTAAAAATGAATTTGTTCCATACTTTACGGACACAGTGTATATGCCTAAAAATTTGGTACTTTCAGAGGGTTGAACAATTTCTATCGACCTGTTTACTACTTTTCTACCAAAGAACTGAATTAGTACTGTTTTATCGGCATTAACAATCAATTTATATCGTTTACACCATGTGGTAAACCTATTCGAAACTGTGTTCAGTTTTTCTTGTAATTCTTCCATGTTATCGGCTTCTTCCGCAATGGAGGTATCATCTGCGAAGAGCACCATACACCTGGTAAGGTGTTGGGGGCTTCCTCAGGTTCTGTGATTGATTCATCTCTGGAAAAAATAGTTGTGACTGAATTTTATTTTGATGGAATCTTCCTCGATGTTTGTGTATATAATACGACAACCGTGAAAAGTGGTGAGTAGTTCAACCATATTTGAATTACACGCAACACTGCACATGGCGGAATTATACGCATTATTTCACCGGCAGTCATATAAATTGGTAAGTAGCACCTCAACTTGTCAGTATTCACCTGAAGACGATTGCAGATACAAGCATTCGAAACGTCGTGAAAACCTTTTAAATCCATTGAGACGATGGACGTCCGAAACGAGAGTAATCATATTTGATGAATTAGTCAAAATACAGTATTTTCAAAACTAAAATGCAAACCTTCTTTTCAAAGAGTCGGTCTACATTCATTGAACCTTTATTTTGAATTTAAATTCAATTTTCGTATCGGCCATTCCGTCTTTCACTTGGAAATGCTATTTTTGGGCTCATTTACTGAGCAAAGTTGAATATTCACTCCCACATATTCACTCGAGCTTAACATTTCAACTATTTCTCAACTATCTGTCTATTTCAAAATTCAAATTATTGTGTGTTCACCATGAAATATTTGTTTATGTTTCGAAACATTGCCAAGAGCTATCCATAAAGCATATTATGAAAACGGCTGAAAAAACTGATTGGTTTATGATTATGGGGTACGAATAGCAACATCAGATTCAGCCTTAGGGAAAATTATATTCGAATACATTGCTTCGTGTCGAATGATTTTTTTTACTCTCAATAGGGGAAAGTAATCGTCCAGATATTTCAATTCTATAACTCGACTGTATTCCTCTGATGGCGGCTTATAAATACAAATATTTCGAAACATGTTAAAAAAAAATAATCGCTAAAATAGTCGCTCATCTCTCTCGCATTATCCAGGAAAAATCGATCAAGGGAGAATTCGACTTGCGTACTGTTGGTTCCATACAAGGTACTTCTTCACTTTCATGACAAAAAGTGTATTGTTTCAATGTTCATATATCCTTCCAGAGAGAGAATCCGATAATTAAAGCGGGACAGAGAGACATCATCTATTCAAAATGTAAGTTTGTATATTGAGTCAAAGCTCATGTACGAATAATTTTGAGAACTCAAATGAAAATCCATCAGTAGAAATAACTCAATTAATTCGAAGCTAACGCCTGACTGGGTGTTCATTCTATTTATTCTTTATATAGCCCATTCTCTAACTGAAGTACGAAATAGATTAAAGCCAACCCAATTGGTTCACCTAGCTATTCAACCTGTTTGTAATTCAATTACTTAAACCACGGTAAAACTCCCACTTCAGCCCTAGATATTTCCAAAGCTTCCATCAGTTTTTTTTTAAATTACTTTTGGAAGCCACCTTGTCAATGTGACTTGAAAACGGGATTTTTCTGTCTGTCTTTCATTCCAATATACTGTGTGAAAATGTTAATAATAATAAAAAGTGTTTTAGTTTCTCATAAAAGTAATGAAACAACAGTTAATCAAGACAAGTGAAGCTTGTTGATTAGATGATAATTTTGAAATTTTTTCGGATCGGGAAAAAGTAATGTACACAATTTACTTATAAGAAGTTCAACAAATCATTTGCATAAGATGAGTATTCACACAACTATAAGCGGAATCTCATGTCATCGTAATTTATTACGAAAAGAAGAAAGAGAATCTTATAACCTCATATATAATGATGAAATGAAGAATAATCACATTGTATAGCAATAAATTTATAATCCATCATTAATCAAATAATTTCGAGCGACAATTTTCGCTGATTAGGTCGGATCCAAGTTTTCCCCAACGTGGAATCGACGACGACGACACTCCATTTTCCTGCAAGGATTTACCAAACTTATATTGCAAAAAGTGTCGAAGTTTGCAAGAATCAGCTTTTTGCGCCGAATAAGCTCAATAGTTTCCTGTAGACGGATAAACGCCCGAGGTTGGGGTGATTAATGGCGTCTAGTGACAGCACAAAATCTGATTGAAACCATCCATTTCATAAGATCCATTGTGATTTCTCTTGTTATTGCCGAGCTTCATTCTGGGATACTCCGAAATAAATGGATTTCAAATGATGATCAAATCGGGTAATTCATAAAAACTGGTATTCGTTATCCATCGCCGTCGTCTATTCACGGTACTTTTATACTTTATATCACCCGATAATATTCTTGAAAATTGCATAGTTAATTTTAGCGAATCAGATGCCTGCCTTTTGACAATAACCTAATTTTTTTGGAAATCATAAGCAAACGATTGAACGTTATCTGAGTAGGAGAGTCTATTCCCCATAAGACAATGCTGACACTAATAGAAAGAGATGAAAGATCATTTGTGAGTCATAGTGACGTATATGGACATGTCATGGCCATTATTCTCTCTGGACAGTGTCGGACTAGCGCACTCCGCACTCTGGTATCTGAGGGTTACAGGCTCTTGACTGGATCACTCTGTATGTTACGCGGGCCACCTGTACTCATGTCCATGTACGTCACTATGACACGTTAATGCTACAAGATTCTGATTGGCTAGAGCGTATTAGTACCTCCTTTTCAGATAACGTTTACTCTCTTTGGACTAGCGGCTCTTTTGATCTTCTTCTGATCTTTGGTTCGCCGACGAAGAATGTTTACGAGTAGTACACATTATTTTTCGTTACGTTTCTTCGCATATACGCTCGTGTTAGCGAAGTGAGTTTTCGATTTGCTCCCTATAGAACCTATAGAAACACCTTCAGCAATTGAAAATGGTTAAACTATTCTTCATTTGATTATTTCAACCACATTTTACTATTTATCTAATGTAACAGATAAAACGCGACTGCGCTTTTGAAACTTGTCAGGCAATACGTCAAAATATCCATCAATGCCATCTTAGTTTACCATTTCTATGCAACACCAACAACAGCCTATCTTTGCCCCCCTGGAGCGTCTTTCAAGGCATTTTTGTGCTATTTCTATAGCATGAGTTTCTGCTTGAAAAATTGTTGGGGCTTTGCCTAGCGGCCTAAAACTAGGACCCATTACTCTCACTCCAGCCCTTTCGTCCATCGTGGAACCATCAGTATACCATACCGATGCATTCCTTTCTAGTTGAGGCTCATTCGTTGTGAATATATGGTGGTTGTTCATAACTACTTCATAATTCACTTCAAAGTCGTACCTACCTGGACATATTATCTGATGGCTTGTACCTGAATTCTGAAGAAAAATTTTCCAGAATCTTCAGATGCCTAATCAAATTTCCAACTTCCGAATTTGATGCCCTGGTGCAGACTTTGCCGCTTCCCCTATTACACACAAGTGCAGTGGCGGAAGATTCAGCATTACCTCTAATGCTGCAACTGTTATAACAGAAAACTGTTTTTTAAAATTTGAAATAGACCACTTTGGATACATATCATTAGGTGTAGCCATAGACTAATCGATCACTTCGTCAAACAAGTAACCATTTTCTCAGCAACTCCAAGTCGTGTTGATAATATGTTAGCCAAAGGTATCAATATCGGTTTTATAGGAATCGGTTTTCTCTAGTTCACATATATACATTTTCCTGGGACTTACAGATAGGTATGTATCTATGATTTGTATAGAGGCTGATTTAATTGTTTACAAGAAGTTTACTAAGCATCAGTGGCTTTCCACGATATTTTCATATATTAGGCATCTTCGGAGCATTCTTGAGAATCTGGACTCAAGAATTAATTAATCCATTAATACTGTTATTATAGGAGAATCTTACATTGATTGAAGCTTTCATTGATCCTATCTTCAATTTGTACTTCCTTACCTCTCCTCTAATATATAATATATTATTATAAGTATAATGCAGAGTATCACTGATATAGTAGCTCTCCACTGCCAATATAGTTTCGACAGAAGTTTGAAATCCCTATAGTAATTCGAACGGGTTCATTTGTGAGTTTTAAAGTTATGGTCGTGTCTAATAGTCCGGTCAATTTAGACATTCGAAGTTACATAAAGTCCCAACAAGCTGAATTTCTGTGAAGTTGTTCAAAACATAATTACAAACAATGTCTAGAAGTTCCCCATCATTCCCCTGTAAGGAAAAAATTTAATTCAAGGTCAAAGGTCAAAAAAATGAGTTTTTCGCGATTTTCAGCAAAACGGTAAGTTTTATCATAAAAGTACCTCAGACTAAAATTGTAGATCATAAAATTATCTATAAAAAGTATCAATACTTTTTTCTTACGAGACCACCGTTTCTGAGATATAACGATTCTAAAAGTTATAAAAGTTGTTATCGTCATAATATGCACACGTTTCCACGCCACCTATGAGGTAGTGTACTTAGCGCGTTTTTGTTAACGTGGTTTCCCCAGTAGGCCTACTCCACGGGTCAGTTGTGATCCTGTTTAATGTAAAACTATTGCAAAATAACGGAAATTTTCAAAGATTGGGAAAGATAAAAGCGATGTAAATGAAAAAAAAGTGTTGAAGTTTTTTCGTACCAGGCTTGATTCAAAATATCATGATGATTATCCACTAAGCATATGAATGTTGATGCTCCCGATTTCTCAGTGATAATAAGTTTATCACCATACTTTACTTTTAGTCGTAGCTTAATCGTTCTGTTATCTAGAGTCGTAGTTTTGCAAACCTTTTGTAATTCGTTCAAAGTGAACTGACAGTCATCGCTATTTTCAATGTAAGTAAATATTTCCTCCATTGCCAAATTCGTTGCTTCGTCTTTAGGACGACCCATTTTAGCTCCAGTGGAAGGTTTTAAAAAATTAGCATAGCAATCTCGATGATACTTAGCTTCAGCAGCAACTAAATCATATTCAAATTCGACTCGAGCAAGAACAGCTTTTGCTAAAGCATCGTCACGAGCCCGAGCTGTTTCCAGAATTGAATCTTTAAATTGAAGTGTACTTACTTGGCTGATTCGACGCCGAAAATCTGAGGATTTTCTTTTTTCACTTTCTTCATTTAATTTCTCGCCACAAAATAAGCACAGTTCTTTGAAACAAAAAGCTGATTCACTGATACGTGATCTAGTACGAGGAGGACTTGCTGTGGATGTACTGGCTTCTTGTTCTTCACGTTGTCTTTTATTAGCTGTAGCAATGGAAGACTTTCGAGTATAATTTTTACGGCAATTTTCTTGTATTGTCACAGATTTCTGAGATATTCCGAAAAATCATCAGCTCTTTCGATACTTGCATTAATTAATGTCTTCATACCACGTTCAACAGTAACAACTTCACTTTCAGTTAAAAGTTTAGCACAAATAAAACAATATTCAGACATTTTCAATATAAAACTCAAAACAGCACAATATAGGTTAGAATAAACACGTGTTTTCACTACAGAGTGACGCTCAAGACTAACGGTATTTCATTTATTATAGCAGGTAAAGACCCTAGCCACGTACACAATGAAACAAGAGACAGATGTCTCGAAGTTACACTGGCTCAAAGATTAAGGGACTGGGTTTCTTTTTACCTGATATTCTTGTAGTACCCTAGCCATAAAAAATAATTAACATATATATATATATATATATATTTTGTAGTTAAAACTTATGTATATTTTATATTGTAAGTATAAGTTACAATGACCGATAGAAAAATATTTAAACATTTAATATATATATATATATATATATATATATATATATTATATAAAATTTTACAACTCTAGATGTATATACGTGGCGTACTCATGCATATTATGACGATAACAACTTTTATAACTTTTAGAATCGTTATATCTCAGAAACGGTGGCTCGTAAGAAAAAAAGTATTGATACTTTTTTTATAGATAATTTTATGATCTACAATTTTTGTCTGAGGTACTTTTATGATAAAACTTACCGTTTTGCTGAAAATCGCGAAAAACTCATTTTTTTGACCTTTGACCTTGAATTAAATTTTTTCCTTACAGGGGAATGATGGGGAACTTCTAGACATTGTTTGTAATTATGTTTTGAACAACTTCACAAAAATTCAGCTTGTTGGGACTTTATGTAACTTCACTCTCATTTTTTGGTCTAAATTGACCGGACTATAACTCTAACATAGGCAATTCTAAAAGTTATAAAAAGCACTTTTACGCTTCACTTGTACCCATACTCTTTCTGAACCCCAACTGTTATTATCTCCTCACATCTTTTATAGCTTCCTTTCAGTATAATTTCAATAAATAGAGAGGACGACTCCAAAAGATATATTTCAGAATGTTAAATTCTAATGAAAATTTTCACTCAATAGTTGTCAGACCTACGTACTCCCTTTCAAATGTGAGATAGCTCGCGCAACTGCGTTAAAAACAAATTCGACTATTTCCATTTCCCTTCCTTCCAATCCTCATCGAAAAAATCCAATTGAAACTACACTCTTTCCCGATCGGGTATTATCACTGAATCCTATTTTTATCCGGATGTAATTGAACGGGATGGAACGACGCCATAACGTTGCCCTGTTTAAATGCAAATTTCGATGCAACACGTGTAGCAGCCCGTATATCGCACCGAGTTAAACAAGTCCGAGAGCAAGTGACATATATGCGGAAATCAGACCGTCATTCCAAATGAAAACATAGTACCGTACGTGAGTTTTATGAGAATTTGATACGAACAGCCACCTTTTCCACCAAATGAGACTGGAGACAGATGGGGTGAATATGGAAGATTCGCTACGTGAGCCAACGCGAATATGGTTTAATATCGCAACCACATGTGAAAATAAACGGATTCAGTGGGGCTCTGGAATAACGCGAAATCAAAGAAAAGTTTCAAGTTCGCCCCAACATTCATCAGAGATGAATATGAAAAATTTAAAGAAATTTTTATTCATAACTTCCACAGTTTTGAAAAATTTTCAATTACATTTGAAGGAATATTTTTGTTCAATAAGTGCCTAATTAAAAAAAACATTTTCAGTTGCCACCAGTGGCGTACAAGAAGGGTATCATGGTCCCTTTTCTCCCTTATTTTTTACGCCACTGGTGAAATCAGAAAAATTATTCATTTTTCGCATTCCTCGTTAAAATCTGAGTAAAATATGTATATTTATTTGAATCAGGAAAAACCAACCGTTTTCAAGATAATTGCGCTTTTAAGAATACAAACATACTAGTAATGAAAAAATTGTTCGGCTGAAGTGTATTTTACAATCCTAATTACTGGTTCAAAGTACAACTGGATATTCTTTCAAAAAAATGAATGACACTTTCACATGCATTTTTTCACAAAGCTACTTTCTTGCAGAGGTACAGAGTGTTGATGCTGGAAAATTGAAAGACATTTTGCTCTTAACTTTCATAGTTTTGAAAAAAATTAAATCAAATTTGCAGAGATGTTTTCTTTCAGTGGGTGCTCTATTTTGAAAAGAAATCAGTTCTCACGGTGATGTGTACCAGAGTACCATAGTTTCTTTTTCCTCCTCAAATCCCACTGATACATTTTTGGTAAAAAGTGATTAACCCTTTCAAAAATAAATTTTGATTATAAATACATGTTTACGATTTTTTTATGGTATTGTATTATTATTTATGAAACAGATTTTGCATTAAATTCCCACCCAATTATTTCAAACAGAAATCCACTTTTGAGATGCAATTTTTTCCAACTCATTCACCATAATATTGGAATAATGTAAACATTTCTCCTATGGAAATGTGTAATAAGAAGATTCTGTCGAACTTATTCTCTAAGGGCTTATTGACAGGACCAGATTGAAGAGATAAAAGCACAACGAAACTCGTTGATATACAGAAAAATATTCCAAAATGATATCCAAGTGAAGTTGAAAGTTGAAGTAGTTTACATCATTATTTATTTCAATTAAATTTTGCAATGCTCTCTTATCCGTAATTAGGTGATTCAGATGATTATGTACGGTAATCAAGTTGGCATTTGTCATTGCAGTGATTTTTCCATGAAGGTGAAGATGGACAAAATTTTTGTGTTTTTTTGGCCAGAATAATGAATACAGTTCCTCAGGAGAACTTGTTTCAGAATGCAAAATGTTTCTTCTAGTGAGCTTGCAGATATGCATTTTGTGTATAGTATGTGTCTTGAAAATTCAAGGCTTCCTTGAGAAAATATCAAGAATGATATCCGCAGAGGCGACAACTTAGTAAAATGATATTCAGTTCCTTACATCGAAGGTTTAGTAGAAATGGGTATTTCACTACCAATACGAGATCGACAAGAATAGCAAGGTCAGCCAGGAATGTACGGGTAAAAGAAAGGGTTCTCGAAAATGTATATCAAGATCCCTCAATGAGCGTTCGAAGAATTGATTTGGCAGAAAATTTATTCAAATCATGTGTTCACAGGATATGTAAGGAACAGCAACTTCATCCATTTCATTTGGTCAAAGTGCAAGAACTTCGAGCTGGGGATCACTGAAAAAGATTAGAGTTCTGTAATTGGTTATGCCACTGCACACAGCTCCACTTCCACTTTGTTTGTCTTTATTCTTTAATACTGTTTGGGTTCAGGTCAGTCATCAGTGTACCATGATTAAGTATTCCGCAAAACCAAAACAAAGAAGAAGAATTTTCGATTGACTCGGATGTTACTTGATGGAAATCTATAGTAATTTTAAATCACAACACACACACGATTAAATTTCCACAGAATTTCATTAAATTCACAACATGTTTCGCTAGCACAGTAGCTTCTTCAGGTGAATGTACAATAAATTTAATATACAAAAACTCAATCAATTTCTTGGACTTAACAATAACCAAACTAAACAAAAAACATGAATTTTCAATTTACCACAAACCCCTTCTACACGGATATTACTATTCATGTCAATTCTAACCATCCCTACCAACTATTATAAGCTGCAACTTTAGCTTATAATAGTATGATTCATAGATTAGTAAATGTTCCTCTTTCAGATGAGAATTTCAAAAAAGAACTTAACATCATGAAACAAATTGCAGTGAACAATCGATATAAAGTTGACCTGATAGATAGTATTCTCTCCAAAAAACTCCATTCAAAGGCTATGTACGAAGTTTTTCCTACCCCCAAAAACTCTAATCAAAATTATAGAACACTCACATATTGTGGACAGACTACGGTAAAAATAGCTTCATTTCCTAATAAACAAGATCTAAAAAATGCATATAGAACAAATAATATGTTGGGTAGATTCATTAAAAAAAATAATAAAGATAGAATTTTGAAAGCCGAAAAATCGGGACTATATAGATTGAAGTGTGGAACTTGTCCTAAGGTATATATTGGACAGACTGGTAGAACATTCAAATATAGGATCCATGAACATCATATAAGTTATGTGAAAAAGAAAACAAATTCAACATATTTCAATCACCTCTTAGAGAAAAACTATGATTTCAATGATGATTTCGAAATTTTTCACGTAAACTGAATCAGTTGGAACCCCTAGAAATTAATAGGTTGAAAAATTCTAACTTATTTCTCAACGGCCAACTTGATTTGAATGATTCACCACTTTTGAATTTGTTTTCCTAGATTAAGTCCCTTTGTAATTATTATAATTGAGGATATATTTTATGTTTTGGGAGATTATTGTCGGTACTTAACTCGTTAGAGGTTATTGCCGATAATGACCTCAGGTAGTGGGTATAAAACTGTTGACCATTGTATATTTAGTTTATTGTACATTTAATACATTTATTTAGCCGTTTTGCTATACATTCCAACAATACAAATCAATTATAATACTACTGATAATAATTGGAGAAAGAAAAAAAAAGTTCAAATGTTTTTTTTCCCACACTCTAAGTGAGTACACACTTGAATTGTGTAGTGAGGAAAAAGAAAAAAAAACAAAACAGCATAACATGAAAAATAGACAATTCAAAGTCAGAAATAGGAAGAAGGAACGGAACAGTATAAACAATATAAAAATGGAGGGTTAGTAGGAACAGAGTAAAAACATATTACAATAGGCAGTAATTGTGTGAATCAAAATTCAACAGTGCAGTTAACATGGCTGTAAGTTGGTGATTAATAATGAATATACAAATTTTTTATGTTTCTATAATTCTCAAGAAGCCCCTATAATTACTATAGATATAAAGTTTAATGGCTGAAGTGAATTTCTTGAGGTTAGCATATTTTCGAATGACGAGAGGTAATAGATTATATGCTTTAGGTTGAATATATGTTACAAAACGGTGACAAATGTTCTTGTTGTTAAGTGGTGTAACGAGTAGTAGTTCAACGTGCCACGTGTATTGTAACCATGATTGAATATTTGCTGACAATGACCACTCTTATAGGCAGATATTAAAATTGTTAAAAAATATAATGACCGAATATTAAGTATATCTGGAGAATATAGTGCATTTGTCGAGGATCGTTTTTTTCGTCTAAAGATAATTTTTAATATAAAATTGTGGATCACTTTGAGATTTTGTAATGAGTTTTCATACAGACCACCCAACACTAGTATTCCATAGCGTAGGAGTGACTCCACAAGTGATTTGTATATTATAAGCAGCAGTTTAATCGACAGTATCTCTCTCAGTATATAAAATTTGTAAATCAGTTTTCTGAGTTTTGTTGTAAGATAGTTGATGTGAGATTTTTGTCGATTATAATGCCTAAGTATTTTATTTGGCTAACTTCTGTAATGTTTCTATTTAGATTAGTGATGCTAATATTCTGGAACTCTGGCCTATTTGCATTATTGGCAGAAAAAGCTATATAGTGTGTTTTTTTAACATTCAGAGATAGCTGGAAAGCATTTAGCCAATCCGTTATTATGTTTAGTTCTCTTTGGACATGTAATTTAGCTTGTGACCAGGAATCACCATCGAATAAGATCACAGTATCATCAGCATAGGAAACAATTTCAGCATTTGATAGTGGAAGCATTGAATTGATGTAGAGTAGAAAGAGTACTGGTCCCAGTACCGTTCCTTGAGGTACACCTATCTTGACGGTAGTTGGGACACTTAGCGAGTCATGGACTTTAACTTGTTGTTCTCTATTATCTTAATAATGGCGGAAAACATCCAACACAGTACCACGAATCCCATTTGTTTCAAGAATAGAAAGGAGTTTCTGATGGTTCACTGTGTCGAATGCTTTCGCCAGGTCTAGAAAGACCCCTATACATTTTCTATTCTTCTCCAACTTGCTTATAATTTCATTCACCTGAAGAAGCTACTGTGCTCGCGAAACATATTGTGAATTTAATAAAATTCTGTGGAAATCTAATCGTGTGTGTAGTGGTTTAAAAAAGAAAATCTAAATACATCGTTGATTGTGACAAGTTGTTAGATCTCACCGAGAACATGGAGGAGATGTTTGAAAAATATCGATGTCATGTTAGCTCAGTGGGAAACACTAACAAAATTCGACGGTAATAAAATACATGGCACTAACGCGAAGCGCATCAGGTAGGGAAGAAAATCCCCCATACCAGGTACATAAATATCTCGAAATCCCGTCGTGGAATATGGAACAAGCGCAATTGCTATGCGAACGGCGCCGGAAAGAGCATTTCGAGAAATTTCAAATATCCGATTTCGATCTGGGATTGTAAAAAGTCAGATTGGGAATTGCGGCGATATGCGATATGGGAAAGCCGATAGCAATAAGACGACTCTGGCGGAACGGTCATGAACCGAGATTGCTTCTTGAATATGTGTCGTAATATCCGGTTGGAAACCGTTTGAAAGCACTCGCCATCTACAGAAGCTCCACGTTATTGCCTCGTATGTTGATGTGACGTCTCATTTTTCAAAATTGTGCCGCGTCGAATGTTCCTCTACTTTATTGTAGCGTAGTTGAATTCCCAATAATCCCCAGCACTATCAGAATTTTTCTATCCAACGCGCTCATTTTTCTGTAGTGGGTGCTGAGTATCTTGATGTATCCAATGAAATTCTGATAACCTACCTAAATAGATTTTTTTTTATTCGATTGTACATTTTTAATAATTTGGCCCAATGATGCATTAGTAACGTTTTCAATAGAAGATTGTATGAATTTGATAATATTTATTATTCCTGTCAAAATAGTATGAGAAAAAATAACTGCTGAGTGCTTATGAGTTTCATATATTATACAAAAGCGTATATTCAAGTGATGAGGCCAAAAATGACGAGGATAATCTAGAAAATAATCCAAATACCACAAATGATCTCCGCATCGAAGCCATATCTGATGAAGAAATATTGCTTGCCAAACCCCAAAAGTCATTAGGCCTGATAATATTCCGGCATAAATCATAAAAAGAAGTGCAGATTTTTTCTCGAAGCCCCTCGCAATTATATTGAATCCTGAATCATGGAAATTGGGCAAAGTCTCCTTTATAGTGAAAAGTGGAGAGACACGTCATATAACCAATTATAGACCTATTGCGTTAATTTGTGTACCTACCCAGTCAAGAATTTGAATCAATCATATATACAGTGCTTCTCAAAAGTCCCCTCCCCCCTCTTATTTTCGGAACGATTATACATAAACAAGTGAAATTTGGAAACTGAATATTAAAGGTTGTAAACTTCCCTACTAGTGATGATAGATGACGAAATCGTCAAAGATGACGTCACAAGGCCATTGTGACCAATAATTTTAAATGGAACCCTACGGCAAGCGACACCTCTTTTAAAAGGTATTAAAAAAACCTATTCAATGATACTAATTTTGTTTGTGTTTATGGCAGTTTTGACAACTCGCTTTTAAAAAACGCAAAGCTGTGATGAATTAAATCAGTTAATACTAAAATTCAAGCTCCGCCTCTGGATAGTTGTCAAATAAGCTGACGTTTTTGTTAGTCTCCCAAATTCGACGATTTTGTAATTGTCCAAGTTTTTGTACATTTAATGATTTGTGTATTGTTGATCGAACGTGTAACTGTTTTAGCAGCTCTTGGAACTTTTAATATTTTTGTACATTTCAATAATTTGTTAAACTGTTGTGAGCCGAACGTTCAAGTGCTTCAAGAAGCGAAATGGTACGTGCTTTAGGTGATGAAGTAACAGCGATCCTTATCCTTGATGAAACTGGACAAAATATTCATGCAGCAGAACGCATTTTTAATGAGAGGTTTCCCGATCGCCCCGTTTCGAGGACTTATTTAAGGGAGCTTCTTCGTAAGTTTGAAACAACGGGTAGTATTAATGATGCGAAACGATATGGCAGACCACAAATTTCTGATGAGAAAAAAATTTATATACTGGCAAAAGTAATAGTTAATCCTACTTCTTCAACAACTCACGTTGCATCTACTTGTGAAGTCAGTCGAAGCACAGTACACAGGGTGTTGAAAAAAAACAAATTGTATCCAGTCAAATTAAAATGGTTCATCAACTCTCAGACGACGACCCAGACCGAAGACTAGAATTTTGTGAAACTATGGAAACAATGAAAACAATTCGTTTTAGTGACGAAAGTACTTTCTATCTAAATGGAAATGTAAATACACAGAATGTGAGGTATTGGAGTGACGCAAATCCTCACCTGTTTCGTGAAACACATACCCAATTTCCCCAGAAGGTGAATGTTTGGGCGGGTATCCTGGAAAACCACATCGTTGGGCCTCTTTTTTAAATACTAATTTATTTGGTGAGGTTTATCTGGAGCTGTTGCAAAACGCAATAGAACCGTTAATCCTTGAAATTTTGGAAGATAATCCAGATGAATTCGGCAATTTGGAAATAACATTCCAACAAGATGGTGCTCCTCCACACTATTACGGTGCAGTAAGACGGTATTTAGGGGGAGTATCGTGGTAGATGGATTGGACGACGAGGTTCAACGGAATGGCCAGCTCGATCACCGGACCTCACACCTTTGGATTTTTTTCTGTGGGGGTACCTTGAATCGGAGGTTTACGCCACTGAACTTGACAATATTGACGTTTCAAAACAACGTATTGTTGAAGAATGTGAGGTTGTTTCCGCAGACACGTTTGCAAAAGTACGAGAAGAGTTCAAAAATAGGATATTTCACTGTCAGGAAGTAAATGGAGGTCACTTCGATCAATTTCTTCAAGTAGATACTGATTCTTAAATCTGTAATTAATATCATACTGAATGGAATTTAAATTTTAATGTTTACTAATGAGCCATTAAAACTGCCATAAACACAAACAAAATTAGTATCATTGAATAGGTTTTTTCGATACCTTATAAAAGAGGTGTCGCTTGCCGTAGGGTTCCATTTTAAATTATTGGTCACAATGGCCTTGTTACGTCATCTTTGACGATTTCGTCATCTCTCATCACTAGTAGGGAAGTTTACAACCTTTAATATTCAGTTTTCAAATTTCACTTGTTTATGTATAATCGTTCCAAAAATAACAGTGGGGGGGAGGGGACTTTTGAGAAGCACTGTATATAAAAATCGTGGATTTTGTCGGGTCCCATTTTTCAAACAATTAACATGGCTTCACATCTAAAAAATCGACAGTCGGCAACCTAATTCAACTTTCTCAGAGAACAAAAGAAGTGGTCCACCTCGCTGGACAATTGGATGTTATATATACATATTTCTCAAAAGCGTTTGAAAAGGTCAGCACGATATTTTCTCAAAAGTTTCAGTAGGCTTGGGTTCTAATTGGAAATGTTAGAACTTTGCGCATCTTATTTGAAGGGTCGTCAGTTATAAGTGGTCTTCAAGGAGATTGCTCGGAAAATTAATCACTCGTTCAGATGTACCTCAGGGCTTCAAGTTGGGTCCATTTTTCTTTCTATGTTTCATGAATTCATTGCCAAATTGTTCGAGATCGACCAAATGTTTGATCTGCGCAAATGATTTCAAAATATACAGAAAAATAAATAATATCGATGATTGCCATACTCCACAGAAAGATTGACAAGAAGTAGCAACCTGGTAAAAAAGCAAACTAATTCTAAACATAAGGAAATGTTTCTCAATATCTCTTTGGAAATATCCAATATGGATATACTATGAACAATAATATTCTGGCTGACAAAAATGTTGACAGTGAACTCAATTTCAACTATCATGAGAACACAATAATAGAAAATACCTCATAATATATTAGCATTCTTATTCAGAAAAGCCTGTGGATTCAAAGCTAAAGAAAAATTGATAATGATATACAATAACACTCATGTCAGGAACATGCCTCTATCATCTGGTTAACATACTACAAAAAAATATAAAAATTAGAACGAAAAAGTTCAAAAAAAGGTTCTCAGATATCTCTGTTATAAAAAACAGGATTGTACCGCTTTGATCTCCCTTACATTAAACTTCTGAAGAAATTTTATTTTATAAAATTGGAGCAACGGCGTGAAATTGTGCCAAACAATCGAATGATAGAATCGTTTCCACGTATCTCCTGAGAAAATAAATCTACTGGCAATCCGATTATAATCACAGAAAAACATCTTTATTTGTGCTCAGTAGAGCTCACACTAATTTGGGCACAAATGCGCCTCTCTACAGACTATGTGAGGTTATGAATGATTTGGATCCTAACTTAATTCTTCGAAACCTCTATTTTTTCACAAATAAAGTCATCTCACGTTATCACAGACTCTCACATTGGCAATTCATCAAGCACATCATAGACTATATGTACAAATCAAATCAGGACAAAAACGCACCTCTCTAGAAACTATGTCAAACTCTACCATAATATCTTTAGTCAGGAACGAAATCTTTCCACTTTATGGAAGAATTTTGGCTAATTATATATCAAAAACATACTTCTCTAATTGGTCAGTTATTGATAAAATGTTTATGTTAATATGTTGTTATTTTTTCATATCAAGATATGCATCACCATATTGCTTACTGGATGTAATTATTGTTGGAATTGAAATCGATTAATGGAACATATATTCTGTATATTACATACAAATAAATAAATAAATGAAATTATTCAGAAAATACTGTCCACCTGAGTGTTGACAATTGTGTACGATAATGCGATTAATGATATTTTTCTTCTGATCTCTACTGAATGATAATATAATCATTGTTTACTTCTTGATGTTGTTCATTTTATTATAATGATAATTAATGTAATTAATATGATTATAATTGAAATTGATAAATTCAACAGATTTTTCTGGCAAAAGGCAGAATTTACTCTTTATTAACTTGAAGTCGAAAACAGCGATCTGCCACTCAACCACCGGATTTAATTTTCAAACGTACATGGCTATAAATATAACTGAGGTGATATAGTGATAGAAAACAATCGTAGGAGTACATAGTATTGATAATAAGCATAATAAAGGTGATATTATCACATACATTAAGCAATTAATGAAATACATTTTCGTTTGAAAGAACCGATTGACATTCATTTCAAATGATTAGAAATAAAATTTATACAGGGTGTTTCATAATTGAATGCTGATCCTAAAGGGCGATAATCCTTGGATAATCCTTCATATGCAGATACAGGATGTTGAAATTTAACAAAAAAATCAGTTTTTATCCACTATCTCTAAAATTGCTTTGGCTTTTTGTTCAATGCAGAGTACGAATAAAAATTCATTTTTTCCATGATAAAAGATTTCTTTATTTTCATCAGTGGCGTCCCTGTTAACATGCCTTGCCATATTTTTGATCAAAATAATGATACGCCACTGTCTTTTTTCGAATAAATAAAAGTTTTTAAATTTCTCCTCTATCTTCTCATAAAAATGGTCTCTTGCCTTTTTTTCGTCCGGCGAACGTTTTTTGAGTTAGAAAATAAAATGCATTCATTTGCTTGTCCCTATGCGAAATCAGCCGTTGAAGAGTAGTAGGATTATCTTGTGGGCTAGAAACATCTAGAATGCTGAGAATACATTTCGTTGTTTTCAACATAAACAATTTTGACACTTCTTTAGCTAGATTCGTGATATTATTTACGTTATAAAAACTTGTTTATTGAAAATTAGCAGACATGCATTACTTGTATGGGCTTGCTGACGGGAACGCATATGAAGACATGCGACTGTATCAAGAGCGCTTCCCAAATAGAATGGTTCCTGATGCTCGAACGATTTCAAGCACCCACAGACGGTTATGTGAAACAGGAAGTTTTCAGCCAAATCAACATCACTTGAAAGGAGCACATAGGACTGCAAGAACTCCAGCAATTGAGGTAGCTATTTTAAATTCAGTTGACGAAAATCCTGAAATAAGTACGAGGCAAGTTGCCAATAATTTGAATATCGCCCATATTCTAGTATGGAAGATTCTTCATTATTATTTATTATATCCCTATCACATTCTACGGGTTCAAGCTCTACTTCCTCGAGACTTTCCATTACGAGTGAATTTCTGCCAATGGTTTCTCCAAAAAGTTACCGAAAATCCTTTATTTGACTGGGAAATTTCATTCACGGACGAAGCTAGTTTTACTAAAAATAGGATCAGAAATTTTCATAATAATCATTTTTGGGCCGAGGAAAATCTGCATGCAATCGTGGAATCTCATCACCAGGAGCAGTTCTCGTTAAATGTCTGGGCTGCAATTATTGGAGATTACCTAATTGGACCTTTTTTTTACCACGCAGAGTAAATGGGTATTTGCCAATTCTGTTGGGAGATGTTCCTATTTCAATGCGAAATCGCATATGGTTTACGCACGATGGTGCACCTGCTCGTTTTAGTGCTCTGGCACGCGAATATTTAAACCAAAACTTTCATAATCGCTGGATAGGTCGGTGGAGAACAGAATAATGGCCAGCTAGATCCCCAGACTTGAACAGTCTTGATTATTTTCTTTGGGGACGTCTTAAGACTTTGGTGTACAGTCAACCAATTCTAACTGAGGAAGAATTGCGAAACCGCGTAATAGTTTCCTGTGAAGCAATAAGGAATACCCCAGGAATTTTCCAAAGGATACGCGAGTCAATGACAAGGAGACCTGAAGCATGCATACTTGCATAATTTGATTTTGGTATTTTTTGTTCATAATAGTTATGTTTTTAAAAATAAAAAATTTATTTTTATTCGTACTTATTACAAAAACTGAATAATTATTACCATCAAATTATAAAAATCTTGCCTGGATCCTTTGGATAGGGACAAAAAAATTAATGTATTTTATTTTGTAAATCGAGAACCGTCCGCCGGACGAAAAAAAGGCAAGAGATCAAAATTGAAAAAAAAAGCCAAAGCGGTTTCAGAGATATTGGAGAAGAACTGATTTTTTTGTTAAATTTCAACATCCTGTATCTCAGAAATAAAGCGGTTGCGGACCTATGTTCATATGAATAATTTTTCTCAAAATGCATCCAAGGATTATCGCCTTTTAGGAGCAGCATTCAATTATGAAACAACCTGTAGATACAAGAAAGTTTTGTATTGCAGTTTGGAAATGTCAGTGTTCGGACGTAAATTGATATAATGCATATCTTGAACTTCAACTTGTTATATCTAGGAAAGTTTTTTTGTTATTATTTTATGTTGAAAGCTACAGCAGTGATTTCGAAGATTATTTCTGAAACTATTCAATATCGCACTACAAACTGTAACTATGGGGTAGTAAAACAATATATAGCTATATAAATAACTATTTTTCACATTAAATAATTTTTAACCATCATTCTATTTCATTGCATATGAGTTGAAATCATTATAGATAAAGTAACCGCGAAAGGCTGAGAAGTCATCGAAGCCAGTTTTGATATCATCAGTCGACTGCTATGTTTATTGGTTCGTTTCACACCATATCTCACTTCAATGGATCGACGCGACCCCCACACCAGGACAATATCGGAGGGGATCGAACCACTCACTCACCCCATTCCAAAAATTGTGAATCAGTAGGCAGCTTTACATTATTCAAGCAAAGTCAACAGTATCGGTTGTCATGAACTCACAAAGCATGGCGGTTGTATAGAGAATTATACACTACTCCTGCTTTGACTCATCAGCTACATTATTCAACACTAATGGTTGATGAAGTATTATTATTTCCATTTGATACGAGAGCTTGATAGAATTGATTCTAACTTATCGACGATATGTGAGTGCCGTTTCCTTGAGTGCCACTGTAACTTGAATTCGTATCACTGAATTAACTGGATGACAGGAAATGAAAAACGAAATGTCACTTGTGAATTACCGTATTTCTCTAGTTTACATTGGGATACCATTTTTAAGGATTTCTGTGCAATATACAAATGTTTTTATGTTTGAAACATTGGCGGCGACATCAACGAGAATCAGAGTCTTGAAGGTGAATCTAGAATTACATCTGAATATTTGTTTGAATAATTTCGAACTTGAAATAAATCCCAGATAGATTGAAATATGTACAATACTGAGGAATGAAATGTAGAAAAAACCGAGTAGTAAGCGGTATCCATCTGAAAAATACCAAATAAAAAATGTATGTATCACAAGTGAAAATAAAGCACCTCGTCGATAAGCAATTCACTTACCGTTCAGATGAATAATACACTACAGGGTAATTATGTTTACTTCGTATTTATTATTAACATCAAAATAAAATTATTACCATTATTTATTGGAACTATGAAAATGGCTCTGGCATTGTCAGCACTACTTGCATTGATCGAAAATGTACATGACGCAGAACGATGATTAGAAACATTGCAGACTTCATTGCCGGCATGAAGATTCCCCGCCCACCATGCCTTCTTAACCGACGAAACCAAGAAGAAGGAGGTTCTCTAGTTGACGCGTATATTTTTTTTTATGTATGACCACGACTGACGTTTTACTGAGACGTCCGATTCCGATAATTTGAAAGATGAAATCCACCCCTAAGGGTAGCAAAATGAAGGATATTGATCACTTACCCTCTGAATTCTGGTCCGTTAACCGATTCTATCAGGCATAACTTTGTACTGGGTTCTTCGATTTGGATGATTCTTTTCTTATTGGATAGGGTATACCTCATAGTTTATCATATTTGGATTTCGAATGGAAGTATTCGCCCTTACGGGTAGAAAAATAGGGGATAATTGATTTTTCACTTGTAAACATTGGCACACATATGTAGTTGACAATTACAGATCGCTATTGTCATTATTTTGTTCTCCTACATCCGTCACAATCATTATATTCTATGAGAGGATGGAATAATATACAAAGTAATGAAATAAACTAACCAGAACAACAAAAATAATTTATATTACAACAAATAGTAAAAGTAGATAATCATATTATTTAACTGGTAATAGTTGAACTAAGGTGGGTAAGTAAGTATTTTGGAAGTGATCAAAAAACAAATAGGTAGTAATTAGTAGATTTCAGCCTCAAAAAATTGAAAAATAAAAACTTTTTAACAAAAAATTAAACCGACGAAATACGGAAGTGAAAAGTAAAAAATAAAATAAACCTTCTTAGTCTCAATAACTAAGCTCCTAAACTAATGTGAGTAACTAATTTTGAGTCGGTGCCAAACGAACAATGAACGAAGATCATTGAATTACTTCAAAAAAATTATCAGAATGTCACCGCGCAACTCGATGCCATCATTACCTAATTAATTTGCTTGTTTGTTTGGCGCCGACTGAAAATTAGTTACCTACATTAGTTTAGGAGCTAAGTTATTGAGACTAAGAAGGTTTATTTTATTTTTTACTTTTCAGTTCCCTATTTCGTCGGTTTAATTTTTTGTTAAAGAGTTTTTCAACTCAACACGTCTACTCCCTCATTGGCCAGAAGTGTAGCAGAAGTGAAATGAATGTCTAGTATAATTGCACGGATTTTGTGATTTTACATATTTTGCGATTTTACAATTTTACCTTTTTAACCGACGAAATCAAAAAGGAGGAGGTTCTCTAGTCGACGCGTATATTTTTTTTATGTATGACCACACATAACTTTTTACAGAAGAGTCCGAATCCGATGATTCTTTTTTCATTGGATAAGGTGTACTTCGAAGTTGGTCCCATTTGAATTTGAAAAAATCCACCCCTAAGGGTAGCAAAATGAAGGTTATTGATCACTCACCCTCTGAATTCTGGTCCGTTAACCGATTCTATAAGGCATAACTTTGTACTGGATTTTCCGATTTGGATGATTTTTTTTTATTAGAGAGGGTATACCTCATAGTTGATCATATTTGAATTTGGAATGAAATAATCCACCCCTATGGGTTGAAAAATAGGGGATGGATTTTTCACTCGTGAACATTGGCACACATATGTAGTTGACATTCACAGATCGCTATTGTCATTATTTTTGTCCTCCTACATCCGTCACAATAATTACATTCTATAAAAGGATGGAATATACAAAGCGATGAAATGAACCAAACAGAATTATCAAAAATAATGTATATATTATATAACAATGAATAGTTAAAGTAGATAATCATATTATTTAACTGTTAATAGTTGGAGTAAGGTGGGTTAGTAAGTATTTTGGAAGTAACCAAAGATTAAGTAGGTAGTAATTAGTAGATTTGAAACACAAAAAATTTAAAAATAAAAACTTTTTAACAAAAATAAAACCGACGAAAACAGAATCTGAAAAGTAAAAAATAAACATTCTTAATAATAACTAATCTCCTAACTAATTTTGAGTCGGCGCCAAACAAACTAGCAATTGAATTAAGTAAAGCGTAAAATGATTACAGCAGGATGCACGATGGCATTTTGATTTTTTTTCAAGAAATTCAATGATCTTCGTTGTTTTTTTGTTTGGCGCCGACTCAAAATTAGTTACATACATTACTTTAGGAGATTAGTTATTGATAAGAATGTTTATTTTTACTTTTCAAATTCTGTTTTCGTCGGTTTAATTTTTTGTAAAAAGTTTTTCTTACTACCTGAACACTGCATTTTCCATTCCGATAATTCAAAAACAAATGGGTAAATTTGGTTTGGTGTGGCTGAAGCTTCATATATTTGTGGACAATTCCCAAATAGGAAAGTTTTCCCTCTTCCTTGTTTGTGACGGTAAAAGACCGAGAAATATGAGTTTTTATGTTTGGAATTATTGCAATAATAAAAGTTTTCCGATCTTAAATATACATGTATAATTAAGAATATGCTAGAGATAACGATATGAGCCCAAGTTGTTTGAGTCCCATAAAATCGAGACACAGCTCGTTATAAAAATAACTCCTTGTAGGAATATCCACGTTTCGAATAACAATCTTTGAATCTCTATTACTGAAGTTGAAAATAGCCATGAAATAAAAATATTACGTGTTATGATTGAAAATTCTTATATTAGGTACTAATAATGATGATTTTCACATTCACATTCACATTTGTTTACAGCACGTTGACAAAAACATTACCTTGTTAGTTGGGGAAAGACTATAAAAGCAAGAGCAGAGCTCCATCGAAACATTCCGTGATATTATTCAGTAATGCATTATCAGATTCAGTTCAGTCATTCGACTCAAAGTATTACTCGAGAAACAAGTGCAAGATGTAGATCATTCAACCAAAGTAATAATAATCGATTATCTATTCGATACCAATCCACTTTGAACTCAGAAATAAAACAAGACTAGACTTTGAAAATCGTGAAACAACGTTAATGAAAGTTCACTTTAATAATTCCATAATTCATATAGTGCGCGCAGATGAATTGAAAATGACATTTCATTGTTTTCATGAATAAATCAATTACAAATTGAATATTTTCATATAAAGAAATTGGATTGAATCTTTGAAGTTTCTTTGTGTGTGTGAGACATGGGTAGATCTTTCGACAAGGGAAAGGTACTCCTCTGGTCTCATTATTTTGTAAACATGGCATTTATTTTGCAAATGACTAAAATATCATACAATAAAGTCCTAATGAATTTAATTATAAGATTTGATTTCTCAACGTAAACTTAATTCATTTTCTTTCAAGTTGTATATTTTTTCGATATTTTATAATACTATATGCTGCCTTTTATAAGGAATTAAAAAATAAATATATAGATTTGATTCATCATATTATGAAAAACCATCATTCACTTATAACTGGAAATATTTCAGAATAACTAAGTACATACTTCCATATCAGATTTATTTCAGTGAATATGATTATGTTTTCAATTATGATTGTATCCCTTGAGTATTTCAAATAATTTAATATATTCTATACCAACATTCCAATAGTATTTTTTTTTTATTGACTTATGAGATATGACTGAATACATAGGTTTAACGATCTCCTACAATCATGTATTGAGAGATTTAATGGGGTTGACCGCTCCCCAAATAGATCTTGTTGTAGATCAGTTATACAACACACAGTATAGAACCTCTGAGAACTTTGAATTTACATATTTGTGTAGTCAATGGTGTACGAGTAGATTGAACAAAAATTAATTAAATTCTGTATAGACTGACGTCATTAATTTGTACATGAAGAAACCAATATATTTGGATTTTCCAAGGTGTTTTTTTGGAGTTATACCAGGGGTTTGACGATTGATTCAAAGGTATTCTATACCTAGAGTCGGATGTAACACCGTCATCATGCTCCTGCCATGATGCGCTCAGTCTCAAAACATTATCATCAACTAGAAAACCATCCTCACCGTTCTTGATACCTAATATACTACTATTTGCATATAAAATATCATTAAGAATTAATCCACAATGGAGCTCAAAACAATTTAAATTTAAAGAGTTTTAGTTTAGTCCCTGTTTAAATAATATTGAAATATTTTGTAGACTGGACCGTTAAAAACTATAACTGGTGCTGAAGTAACTAAGGCTTCTGTGGATATTTTAACACACACGGAACGATGTTCAAAAAATTTGCAGACCGATCAAGGAAAATAATTTTATAATGGAAAATTTCAAAGTCCAATGAACAGCCATATCATTACAACACATTCAGCATTCAGCGTTAAGAAAGCTGTCATGGTGGAACGTGTAATAAGAACATTAAAAAAGACCCAACATGTACTTTAGTTTGCAAGGCACCTGCAATTGGATAGATGTATTACCTGAAATTACGAAATCCCACAATGATACGGAATATGGTACGACAGGCTTTGAACCGAACCAAATTGACAAATCTAACGAAAGGAAAGTTCTTCGTGAAACATATAGTCACCTGGAGATTGCTGGACCACAGTCGCTCATTTGAATAAAACAAAATACGCCTTTGAAAAGGGTTTAAATTACACCCCTGATTGGACCAATGAATTGTTCAAAATTACCGACCCTGCTAACTATTTGCTGGAAGATATGCGAGGTACACCAATTCAAGGTGCATTCTACGAAAAATAATTACAGAAAACTGCAAACTCCGACATCTATTTCGTAGAGAAGATACTCAGAAGAAGAGCAGAGAAAATTTACGTTAAATGATTCCAGTATGATAATAAACACATCTCTTGGATTGAAATTGTCGATATGCGTTAAGTATTATTTAAAGAATCTAATGTTTTTGTAGAGGTGAGTTATGTATGCCCTGCGGAGAGACTCTCTTTGGTATGTTTTTCAAATAGAACCGGCTTCATTTGTCTTACTGATAGATGGACGTCACTCGTTAATAGTGTACGGGAAAAAATATATTATTGCAAAGAAATAGAGGACATCAGTTATCAAAAATCAAATGTGATCTATAGATCGTTTCACAAATACCCGTTAATACCTGACCAATCGGAAACTGAGCGAAACTATGCTACGCATGTACACGCTTTCACGATTTAATAGGAGCTTTTCCGCGGTGCTTGTGATTGAGTTGACTTGAATTCAAACCATGAAGTTTTGCATCTTCATCGAATATTAATAAAGGGATCGCAATGAATATCCACAAATTTTATAACTGCCAGAAATATGATTGCTTACTTCTAGCCATACACGGGGCTTGTGGCTCAGTGTCACGAGCGTCGGTCTTGTGTCAACTGTTTTCACCTGGCGCGGGTTCGATTCCCGCAGCTGGTGAAAAAATTTTTCAAGGTCCCAAGAGTGGTTTCGGATCCCACTATAAAAGGTAAGGTCCCCGTGATCTTAACTCGTACAAGTTTTCATTAACTTCTGAGGGTTGGTCAAACAACTAAGAAAGCGGTTAAAAACAAAAATTTACACATCGAGATGTCTATAAGGATTTTTTTCACGGCGAATACTTATAGATCTCTATTTTTCCCGTTTTGTGTATATTATTGATGTATTGTTCTCATAACGTTTTGAGTGTTGATTATCCATGGCATATCCTGATTGAATCAAATTCACAACACATTGATAATTACCGAAATAATATCACTATCATTACACATTGGGCCATCATTCATCGGAAGAGATTGTGATCTGGATTAGTTTCGTCAACTATCTATCGAATCTGTCCGTGGCAGATAATTGATTAACAATGACCACTGGCCAAAAATAAAGTCAGCGAATTAACATAATATTGATTATTTAGTAGTTTGGTGCACGTCCAATGAATAAATTTATATTATCTATTAGGGGCGGGCATCAGTTTGGCATGGTAATGTGTTCTGGTTTGTGCATAAGCAGAATATAGCTGACAATGTTAATTATAAATGATGGACCCATTATTACAATGCGATTATACGCATCAATACTGTTTGCGTTTGACTGGCTTGGTAGAGTAACTTATCAGTGTCCAAAACAATTATAGTGAAAATATAATATATTTGTAACGGGCTAACTTCACAAATTGAATCAACCAAGACCAGGGAATGAATGAAGTGAGCGAACGGCATTCGCATCAGTGGGAACCAGCGACCAAGTCGACAAAATTGTGATCATCATTACTTGCATATGGATTAATACCTTCTTAAGTTTGAAATATAACTTACGGGAAAATATTTTATAAAAAAATTAGAGTGAAAACAAAAAAAAAACATTATGCGAAATAAAAAAGCCTAGAGTGTTTGATTCAAAAATGGAAGAGAAGGAATAAAAAAAAATTCCAAAGAGCTGTGTATGAACAAATGAATAATACATACGTGCACAGTACTAATACCGAATTCTGATTGATGTTGTTCAGAATTGCTGCAAGAATAATTATATCTATGATTATTCCGATGTGAGGGACTGTTGATGACTCATAGAACGGACATTCATAAAAAAGATGTTCATAAAAATTCAGAAAAAAGTTTTGCATCGATTTGCAAGATATTATCACAAATATCAAAGATTTCACTCCATTATATTTGTTGTAATCTGGGGCAATCCGAAGGCTGAGCGGCATCCAAAGGCAAGCCTGCCTGGCTGCCGCGAGAGCTATGAGGACCACCCCAACAGCCGTCCTAGAAGTCTCGCTGAACCTACCACCATGTTTATATACAAGGCGGAGCCAAGTCAGTCGCCAGTAGATTGACCGGAGAGCAAGCGCCCATGGCAAAGTGTATAACGATCTATACAAAGAGTTGGAAACCGACCTCATAATGAGAATGCCATCGAACGTGATGCTTTCCAGGTATAGTTTTGGTAAAAACTTTGAAACAGTCATAGTAGACAGAGAGGCATGGAAGGGAGGACCTACACAAATTGCCTGTACACAGACGGCTCAAAACCAAAGAAGGTGTAGGAGCAGGAATATATTTAGCCAAGCCAAAGGCAGGAGTATCACTGAGCTTAGGCAAACATGTGACCATATTCCAGGCAGAAGTTGCAGCAATTCATCACTGTGCAGAGGAGTTAATGAGGCAAGAGTTTAAGGAGAAGCCATTGCCATATACTCTGACAGCCAAGCGGCTATTGAAGCAATCAGATCCATGTAAGTCAACTCCAAACTTATCTGGGACTGCTTGGAAACCATACAAAAAATAGGAAGTGAAACCAGGCTTGGCTTGGGTGCCAGGCTACAAGGGCAACGAAGAGGCATATTCATTAGCCCGAGAAGGAGCACGACGTATCCCTATTGGCCCAGAGACTTTTTGTAGCACAGCAAAAGCGCTACGAAAAACACAAACCAATACTTGGTTGGAAGAGCACTCCAAGAATGGTGGAACAAGGTGCCGGGAATGAGACAGGCCCAAGAGTTCATCAAGGAACCATCGCCAAAATTCCACAGAGCCCGAATAGGAGATCAACCAAGTTCATGGTTGGGCTCCTGACAGGGCACTGTAGACTCAACAATTACGTGAATAACATCGGGCTGACAGACACAACCACATGAAGGATCTACCAGGAGGAGGTGGAAACCTCAGCGCACATACTGTGCTACTGTGAAGGCCTTACAAGGCTTTCAACGATGGGGGAGGAACCTCCTCAATATATGGAGGACTCAAGGTCTGGCCTATGGAGTCCAGTAATAAGGACGGGTCTAGACAGGGAACTCTAACATAACATGAGGGCAATGGTCGCAGTGAAGTGGCTCCTAGCCCATGAACCCCATACAAATCTAATATAATCTTATCTGTTGTAATAGCGAAAACTAGGACATCTGTCTTCACTCAAAGACCTCATTCTGATGAAAATAGTGGATTTCAAAGCGTGAATCGATAATATCATCACTCCTTCCTCCTTCTTTGTTATTACTGTGATTTATCTACCAAACCACTTCTCATTATTTGTATTTCTGATTTGAATAGGAATAAATCAAAACAATATTTAATTGCATAGTGAAATCCTGACAATTGCTTGTGACATGTGGAGGAATATAAGCCAATGCCTATATGGTCCATGAATAAATACTTCACGTCATCACAAAAATGAGAAATTCAGATTACACAACATGTTTTTTATTCCAGATTTCCTTGCAACACTTTCCTATGGCTCTGATGGTACTTGTGGTTTCAAGAGATCATCTTATAAAGTTTGTGTTGCATTTTTCATAGACATTATAATTTTCACTCATGAACGTAATATCACTTGACATGTTGGTACAATATGAGAGACTTTGTGCGCTTGAGTTTTTCATAGGTATATATTTTTCTGAAATTTTCGAGCTCAATACCTTATTTCAGTCGTGACCAATCCTATTCAGTGAGTTTGATCTACTTTCATCCTTAAATGTCTCGAAACACTAGTTTTCGCTCGCCTCATATGGTATGCAGGAGTACAATTTTGTCTTTTTCATCATCTACTTCACATTGGTCAGTTTCTTTTCTCAATTTTTCAAAGTTGGTCCAGATACGAAATCAGCAATATACTCGAAATATTCAACTCAAGTGGTTTATTTCAGTTTCGATAAGTATATTTCAGAATCTTTCAGAGGGTAAATTGATTGATATTCTTCTTGAATACATATTCAAGTGGTTTATGTTTTGTATGAACCGTCACCTCATGCACATGAAAATGTCCACATTAAATACTGAATATTTCTTTTCATACCCAAAAAACAACAGTGCTCCTCCAACGCCAACTGTACAGAACCCTACTGACCCAATAATAAAACACATTCTACAGTTATCTGAAAATCCCAAAGAAGAAAAAGCAATTGGAATTACAGAAGAACGAGAAAATTTCACCACAATTGAAGCACATCAAATAACTCCAAAAACAGGCACGATCAGGAAGTTGACTAAACCAATCCAAGAGCCCTTGCCTGGAGCTGGGAAAAGTAGACTCAGATCTCATAGATAATCTGAAAGAAGAAACAAAATTACTGGGAGCTAATTTTAGAACTTTTACAAATTTAAAACTTTCTATACTAAAATTCTACAATGCTACAAATTCAAAATTCAACTTTTATATCATGCTATAATTTCAAAACAGTTTAAATAATAATAAAGTAAGCAAATACAACTATCAAGGAATTTAAAACTACAAATAATACAGTCAATTTAAAGATTTTTCAGATGAATATACGAGGATTACAAAAAAATATAGAAGAACTCAAAATAAATCTGGATCAGCTATCAACCAAATTTGATATCATCATCCTTACTGAAACGAGAATTATTGAAGATATTACTTTATTCCACTTGGAAGATTATAATATAATATATAATGAGGGTAGAATAAACCAAAACGATGGTACTGTTATATATTTGAACCAAAGTATTCCATACAATAACAAAATTATCATAATCTCACAAATCAGGGCGATAGAAATAACTTCCATGTTCGAAAAGATTAACATTAAATTGATTGCTATATATCGACCTCCATCTACAAACGTCGATACTTTCATAGACGGTTTGGCACTGTATTTAGAAAATTCACAAAATATTGATACTCATATAATCACAGGAGATATTAATATTAATACTGAGGAAACTGAAAACAACTCAGTTAATAATTACCTGAGTATTATGAGCATGAATGGATTTCAATCTCATATTAATGACTATACCAGAACTACTTCCTACTCTAAATCCTGTATAGACCACTTCTTTGTCAGAGACTCACAATCATGCTTCAAATATAAATCGATTATTGGTGACCTCCATATCACAGACCACAGTTCCATTATACTCCAAATAATAAATCATGAAAAAGAAAAATTAACCACAAAGAAAGTAGGTACAAATATTTTCTAGATCACAAAAAACTCATAAATAATGTGCAAATAGAAAATTGGTCAACAGTCTATTTATCAGAAAACCTCGATGAAGCAACTGATATTTTCATAGAACTTATCAAAAAATAACAGAACAAAGCACAAATAAAGTAAAAATCAAGAAAACAGAAATCAAAAGAAATCCTTGGATGACGAATCATCTTTTAAACAAAAGTACAGAAAAAAATTATTTATATAAAATATGGAAAAATAACCAATCAGAATATAACAAAGAAAGATTCAGAAAATCAAAAAATGATCTAGACCGTTCAATCCAAGATGCAAAGAAAAACTTTTATCGAAAAGAAATAGAAAATAATAGCAATAACGCAAGTGGTTTATGGAAAGTTGTAGGGAAAGTAACGAGTAAAGCGAAAAAAATAATAATAGAAGAAATAATCTGCACTGAAGATGGCGAAATAAGCAAAGATAAAAAAGTTATTTCAAATTGTTTTGTTGATTATTTTTCAAATGTCGGCGAAAAGTTGGCACAAAAAATTATCCAGAAGAAACAAAATCATTCTTTTCCTAAAACCAACAGATGTAACTCCTTTTTCTTGGAAGAAGTAACAAAATCAGAAATAATAGAAACAATAGAAAAACTAAAAAACAAAAAGTCTCCAGGCATTGATGGTATTAAATCCGAAACTTTAAAACTGATTGCACAATATATTGCAGAACCCCTTCTTTATATAATAAACCGGACATTCCGTACTGGAAACTGCCCTGACGCTTTCAAAACCGCCATAATAACACCTGTCTTCAAAAAAGGAAACAACCTTGAAGTTGAAAACTTTCGACCAATATCTCTGATATCCAATATTGCGAAAATCTTTGAAAAAATACTTAAAATACGAATCGATAAATATCTCAGTAGATACAACATATTATCAGAAAGGCAATTCGGTTTCAGAGAAAGCAAATCAACACAAGACCCAATAAATTATCTGACATCAAAAATAAGTAAATATATTGATAAGAAGTCTCCAGTCCTATGCATTTTTGTTGACCTTGCGAAAGCATTCGATACTGTCAGCCACTCCCAACTACTAGAGATATTAGAAGGACTTGGATTTAGGGGAGCATCACATGATTTACTAAATAGTTATCTCAGTAATAGAAATCAGTATGTGAAAATAGGTGATGAAATCAGTGAAAAGAGAACAGTCAAGTATGGTGTTCCTCAAGGTACTGTCCTGGGTCCGATTCTTTTTAATATATATTTGAACGATCTCTATAAACTACAGATAGAAGGAGACATATTTAGCTTTGCAGACGACACCGCAATCATATACAAAGCTGACTCCTGGGAAGCACTCAAAACCTCTACAGAAATTGATTTCAAAATTATTATGGAATGGTTTGACAGCCGTCTGCTTTCCATTAATGTTGATAAAACTATTTACGTTCCGTTCACCTCATACGCAAAGTACTTACCCACATATTACAACCTGAACATTTATACTAGAAATGGCAATTTTAATATAAAATCAGCTACAAGTGTAAAATATCTGGGTATTTATGTTGACAGTAATTTAAAATGGGACATCCATGTCAATTATGTCGTGAAAAAAGCCAGATATGTACTGTATAAGATGAGATATTTTTGTAAAATATTCGATATTAAATACTTACGGATACTATACTATGCACTCTTTGAAACCCACCTCAATTATGGGATAATTGCATGGGGAGCTACAACAAAAAATCATATTTCGCAGCTAGAAATTATTCAACGAATGGCAATCAGAAGTATGTATAAAAAACCATATACCTACCCCACAGAGGACCTACATAAGGATACCAAAATTATGGACATAAGGCAACTCTATTTCTTCCAAACAGTAACTAGACAACACCTTAATAAACACGAATTGATACCAATTAACCACACTCACGCTACTCGACACAGAAATAACTCAGTATGTGTACCAAAACCTGAAAAAAATACCTTACGACGGTCATATGTTTACTTGGGACCAAAACTATATAACTCTATACCACCAGAATTGAAAGGAATTAACTCTACTTCACTCTTTAAAAGACACTTGAGGAATTGGATGACACAAACAGACAGACTGAAAATCCATCAACTCTTGACCTGACTTTAAGGTTAACTTTCTGAAAAGAAATTGTCAATTTTCTGAATACAGTGATAAAATTGTATAGTATATATGTTTGTATTTCATATTGTATTATTTTAATATTATGTGTATATTTATATGTATATAATTTTTATGTAAATATTTGCTAATTAATGTATTCTCTGTATTATTATTGCTATTATCATCATTTATTTCAAAATAAGTAATCCCATGTCAAATTTTTTCTCTTAAATATTTCTGTACTATTCCATAAACACAGTTATTATTATAATTCCACCATGTACCCACCCCTATACCCATGCTCGAGGGCAACCTTTTATGGGTTAACTATATTTATTCTTTCACACCCATATACTATTATGAACAAATGTATATCACTACCGAAGGGAAATAAATAAATACTTGTGCATACCGCTTTTCAAAGTTCTTGATGCAAATGCGATATTTTGTTTGGTTTCGACTTGTATGTTTCCAATTATCTCGGAAATTCAATTTGCTTTGTTTAATAGATACCAGATTGCTTAGTTTCCCACAGGTCAATATCATTGCAAATAAAAGAGGTTAACTCGAAAAACAAGCGACTCTGCTTAGTTTCCAAAACAAAATCGTTAAAAACCGAGAAAAATCAGAAATCAGTACTCGCGTGCGAAGAAGAGCGTTATTTGATAAAACTAATCGACTGGTCATCAATTTTGTTAGCAATGTGAGCCAAATCGAGTAAGGTTGTGTCTTCTTTCTTTATTTAAAATGTCAACCGGGATTGTTTTCTGCAAACTGAGCGAAAACCAACGACCACAATTTTTAGGTGGAAATCAAGTTCAACTTCGGTGATATTCAGAACAACTCTAATAAATCAACAAAACGACAAGTTAAATGTTTTCAAGGAATTGGATTTCAACAAAACGCAACTGGTGTAGGTAGCGTTTGGTAATTCTAAATTTATATTGTGAATAGTTTGAAAAAAGGCCGTTTGTCGTACAGAAAAGTGCCAAAAACACGTTATTACGGGTGTGTATGATGTTTTGATCAGAAGGACAAATGTCAAGTGATCATAGTAGCGCTGACTCCTTCTGTATGATTGGAGGGCCGTATCGAGATGTTTTGAATATAAATGCATACAAACAAAAATATGTTCATGAGTTCTTGATATTCCATCAAAAATCTCAATTCTTGTATTGACCTCTGATCTTGGACAAGCTCACGACCAAATTCGGAAATTAAGGACTTATAATCAAGAACATTCAGATGGGGAAAAGGAAACATACTCCATTGAATATTGAATAGAAATATTTTTGTGTGAATTGAGAAATCCACAATAAAAATGAAGTTATTGTTTGTGAATATCTGACAGAAAACAACTACTTCCCCGGCTAAAGCTGATCTTATGAACATCCTGTTCATATTTTCAAACAAATCAATTCAGATGGGGTAATGAAATAATTCTCGAAAATTCAAACATTACTTCAATCGTTCTTCTGATAAAAACAAATCCATTGGCAGTAAAGAGAACTGAAAGTGGGTGCTTCTTCGTGTGGCGACGCATAATAATTGCAGCTCCTCTTGAGTTATAGTCCAGTCATCTTAGTAAGTTCACCTCGGAATTTGAGATACCCAGCTGAATATTTGTATAAATTTGTATTTTGGCATTCTAAAAGTTGTCTCAAAACATATCTATGGTAGGGTGGAAGCGTCTATTAAAATTTGGGGTCAAAGATCCCAAAACTCGATATTTTGCATATTTTTTGCAAATATCTCATTTCCTATGGGTTTTCCGCTATTTGTATTTATTATCAATATTGTATTTGTATTTATTATCAATATTGTAGAGAATTGAAGATTGTGTTGAGCAATTCCTCTGGAGCAGGTGCTAAAATGGTCGTGATAGGTTCCAGGAATCCGTTACGCATTGTCCAACCCCACTCCTGGAGTTCCAAATCATGCCCTCACAAAGTTTGAACTTGATAATAAACACGATAGAAATGTTGGTGAGCTGCTGCACTTGGTGGAATATTCGATAACTGCACAGGTTTATTCAGTTTCGTAGTCCACAGATTTTGGAGCATTATAGACTGCCAACAAGATTTGAATTCCAGTCTCAAATAATCTTTAAACCGGACAATTTTCTTCTTCAAATGCTGCTGCAAGTTGCTCCAAATTCGGCAGTTTCTCAAATGCTTTTAGAAACGTTTTTTTTTCTTCCATAAAAAGCGCAGAAGTCGTATCACAGCCACTTAATGCGTGCAGAAACAAAATATGTTTCTTCGAACGAGGATATTTATCAAAACTTTTGGGAGAGTATATGTTTTTTAAAGAAAATTTCTTGTCAATGAGACAGTGTACGCCCAATTGAAATGACCACTGAATCAATATCTTCCCCTATTATAACTGCAGTTTTTTCAGGTTTCGATTCTTCGATTGCTGTTTCTATAATTAGTACATCCGCATCATTTCTGGCCTGTTTGGTAGTAATATTGACAGCTTGTAATTTTTCAATCAGCACATTGATGAGCTTTTCTTTGTTACTTCGATTTGATCAAAAAAAATCTTGCGTAATTGGTACAACCATTGTTTTGTCGAAACAAACTTCGTATGTTTTTGAAATTGCAGCAATTCTTCTCAGCTGCTCCATTACTTTTATGTTCTTACTGTAGTCAAAATATCCGTCAAATACATTAATAATTATGGGACAGTTATGCGTTTGTAAATACTTTACATATTCATCTAAAATAACAGAAAAAGTATTTTTTTATTCCACACAACGCGATGCAGAAGAAATCCGCCATCAATAATGAACGTCACATTATTTTCATTGAGAACAAAATCGATTGGCGTACAATGACGATTTTGTGGTTTTTCTCATGACATCATTATCAAATAGTGCTGTTGGATACGGACTCAATTCATATTGTAGATATTCTTCCAGATTACTTTCAAATTGTTTGCTGACAGTAATTCTTTGTAAGAGTAATGATGATCCACTGAAACTTTACAATTATTAATTGTTACAGATTTGTTAACAATTGAAAGCGGCATTACTTTTTCCGAGCGTTTAAATTTTATTTCATGAAATTGTAAGCCAGTGATCTTTGTCATAGACTGTATTGCAATTTCGTAAGCTCTATGACAGTTAATTTGCTCATTTCCAACCATTCCAGAAGCATACGATAAATTATCATTAATTATTTATTTATCAATAATTAATAAACTTTATATAGCGTGTTTTGACCGGGACTATACCGGTTGACCTTACATTATGCTCTAACCACGCACTCTCCGCCCTCTATCTTGAAAACGATTCAACGTATAAAAAAAAATGAAACAAAAGTTGTAGAGAATTTAATTCTCTACAATATTGATTTTTGTGACCTTTGACCTCAAATTTTAATAGACGCGTACACCCTTCCATATGTTTTTTTTTTTTTTATTCTGGTTCCCACGAGAAGGGAAATCCTGTAATGTTCAGAGAACATCGTGGGAACCAAGGGAAAGAAGGTAGGAGTTGGTGTTCTTCTTAAATTTCTGGAGGTTGTATGCCTCGGGGAACACCTCCCTAGGCAATGAGTTCCAAAGCCTCGCTGTTTGTTGGATGAACGAGTCTTTGGAAAGTGATGTTCTGCAGGTCTCCAAAGTGACCACGAAGGGGTGTGATGACTGAACTTGACGGGTTAGTCTCGAAGAGACTGCCAAAGCAGGAACGGTTGTTGATATTTCAGAAGAGCATCGCCCATGAAAATATCTATAAAATAGAGACAGATCGCCAACTTTTCTACGGTGTTCCAGACAAGTGAGCGAGTTTGTAAGTGAGGCATCACCGACGAAAC
Source organism: Gonioctena quinquepunctata (assembly GCA_018342105.1). Taxonomy (NCBI): domain Eukaryota; kingdom Metazoa; phylum Arthropoda; class Insecta; order Coleoptera; family Chrysomelidae; genus Gonioctena; species Gonioctena quinquepunctata. Next base: position 291,954 of record JAFIRS010000653.1, read on the forward strand.
GAATTGCCCTTTTTTGGACAGAATCCAATAGCCTCAGGATATGTTTAGGTGCCGCGCTCCAAATATGGGAACAGTATTCCAGGACAGGTCGGATCTGTGCCTTATAGATCATAAGCAGCTGGGGGGGGGGGTGAAATCCTCAGGATAGCTGAAAGTACCATCGATATGGATGACTTCAGTGGTATGGAAGGCCCACGTGATTTTCCCAGGAAAGGTTATTGCTGATAGTAATACCAAGAATCGATATGGATGACTTCAGTGGTATGGTTACTCCTGACAAAGTTATGTTAGGCACAGTGAGATCGACTTTTCTAGAGAAAAGACATGCTTGTGTTTTGTTTGCATTGAATTCTACCAAGTTATTAGATCCCCACTCGAGAATTGTTGCTAAGTCCATATTTATATTATTAACATTCCTTCCTCGTTCATTTCTGGTTTCACGGGCTGATATAGGGGCCCTGGAAGAGAAAGCGGTATGGAGGGTACTATCATCGGCAAAGCTGTGTACTGGACATGAAGTTGCTTTCAACAGGTCGTTGATGTGAAGTAGAAATAGTGTTGGTGCGAGAATAGATCCTTGCGGAACACCAGCATTTATGAGTAGAGTGTCGGATGAAACTCCATCGACCACTACATGGAGAGACCTGTTTGAGAGAAAACTAGCAAACAGAGAACACAGCTGAGGGGGCAAGCCATAAGACGGAAGCTTGGCGAGGAGTCCCTGGTGCCAAACTCGATCGAACGCCTTGGATATATCTAATGCCACAGCTAAAGTTTCTCCATACTTTTCAATAGATAGCTGCCATATATGTGAGACGTAAGCGAGCAGGTCACCAGTTGATCTCTGATGGCGGAAGCCATATTGCCTATCGTTGACAATTCCTGAGTCTTCCAGATATTTCATGAGCTCGATGTTGATGGCTTTTTCCATGACCTTTGGAATAATAGATAGCAGTGCGATAGGTCTGTAGTTGCTGGGTAGGGCCTTTTTGCCTTTTTTAGGGACTGGCTGTACTCTTGCAATTTTCCAATTGGACGGAAATACCCCCAAATTGTAAGAGTGGTTGAACAACTTGCAAAGAACAGGTGTTAGTTCGGGGGCATATTTCTTGAGAACAATCGGCGGGATTCCGTCAGATCCATAGGCTTTGTTGGTGTTGAGACCCAGTAGGTTTTGAGACAACTTTTAGAATGCCAAAATACAAGTTCATACGAATACTCAGCTGGGTATCTCAAATTCCGAGATTCTTACCTAATTTTGACTAAGATGACTGGGGTATAGGGATCTGGAACAGATTGCACCAGTTGAAGTCTCTTTGTGCTTTGGAAGGAATCCAGGCTTGGTAAAGCATTCAACAACAAAAATAACCATGAAAATTCAGTGCTACATATCTCAGTACACTCAAGTATGCTGAAGCCTGAGCAAACCATGACCCTACAACTTTATGAAAATGATTTCCTATCTAGTAAATACGAAAACATCTAAAGGGTGATAAAATCACTTGAGATATATGAGGAACTTCCCGTTAGCAGCGCTGCAGAGTCTCGACCGAGTGTTTGTTTATTATTGTGCGGCGAAGAGTTTTATGAAGAATATTTAAATGTGTATGGCGATAAACAGGACGTCGTTGGATAGATGCCCACATTTTCCATAACGTATTGCAGCCATAATGATAATGGGATCGTTTCACGGCCCAACGCGTGTCTCTAATGGCCCTGGGCCGTAAGGCGAGACCGCACACTACAGATATTCATAAAGTACAGCAGCAGCAGTAATCGAAGTCATTGCGTTCAGATACCATTTCGCTGGCTATCGCCCAAAAATCGATTTCCAGGGTTTTGTTCGGAGTATCATGTTTTCCTCCGCATATTGAGAGGTTCTTTATAAAAAATACCGCAATAGGGCTTTTTGTTTGTATAACATGAGTGTTTGTTATTGAACTCTCCTAAGATTTTTTGTGTGACAGAATGTTTTGCATGAATTTTCATTGCTGTTCGGTATTTTTCTGTCTTTTTATTTGGTTTGGTTCAACTTCAATACCCCAAGATTTTGTGAACTAACGTCATCTTTGACATCATCTCAAATATGAAAATCGTCATTCACACTGATCTGTATTTGGAGTTTTATAGCCCCACCCCCCTTGTTAGCTTTTGAACGGTTCGACGTAGAATGATATCACCGATACTACTTTTTGAAATGAAAGACATTGTAATTGCACAATAGATGAAGCGGAGGGAAAAATTTCAAATAGCATGGGGGGTCAAGAGGCACATCGTTGAAAAGATAACTCAATTCTCTTTTCAACCATCCATTTTTTTTTATTTCGTTATAACATTTTTAAATGCCAAATATAATAAAATTTAAAATGCATATTGTAAAAAAAATAATTGCCGAAATTCAAGAAAAAATTAGATGGGCGAAAAGAGAATTAAATTATCTTTCCAACGATGTGCCACTTAACCCCCTACGTTATATGAAATTTTTAAGTTGATGTGCCATCTATCGAGAATTCACGATGTATCGGTGATATCACTCGAAATAGTTTTCCCGTTGTTCTATGTTGAACCGTTCAAAAGTTATCAGGGAGGGGGGAACCATAAAAAGCCTCAATCACAATAATGAATCCGTAGAACAATCATAGTTGAAAGAAAAATTCTATGACCTATACAACGAGGTGCAACTCTATGTCTTCCGAAATTTTCAAGTTGATGTGCCCCCAGCGCCATCTGTCGAGTAATTTTAATGTATCTTCTCTTGAGAAGTAGGACCGGTAATACCATTCAATATATTTTATGTCTCATTGTTTAATATCAAACCGTTCAAAAGTCATCGAGGTAATGGTACTATTCAGATCCGCACTTATACTTGACACTTCATATTGTGAAGAAAAGTTTGAACGAAATTTGAAACAATAGGATGGTTGAAAAGAGAATTGAATTATCTGTTCAACGATGTGTCACTTGACCACCCATGCTATTTGAAATTTTGATGTGTTTCCCCGCGCCATCTATCGAGTAATCACAATGTCTTCAATTTCAAAAAGTAGTATCGGTGATATCATCCAAAAAGGTTTGTGTCCCATTGTTCTACGTCAAACCGTTCAAAATTTAACAGGGGGGGGGGCTATAAAAAGCCGCACTGTATATTTTAGTTAACCAGGAACTCTTTCTCAAAGAAAAAATATTTGATAGTAATTAGATGATTTCATTTGGGAACTCAACTATCACAATGATATACGAGAGGTCAAAAATACCAAAGCAGAAGTGTAGGGACATATGTATATGGTCATAAGAAAAAACTATTCAAAAGGTTGAAGTGGTCTCCAAAATATTTCCCTGATGTTCAGTCAACCTGCTATCCCCTCTTCCCTAGTTGATCAACAAGAATTGATTTTTTCCAAATATCAAATATTTTCCGATTGGGATGTTCAAATTTCTGATAAATTTTATCTTAGTTCATACGATTTTGGTACATATTTTTCTGATCAGTTTCTCAAGAAATTCTGTGGACTGAGCCTCTTGGGATCGCTTAGTAACTGACGATTCACACGGACTATTGGAATTTTCCTGCAATTTTTATCTGAGGGTTTCCACAATCATTTTCGATATTTTTCGAGTATGTTGAGATAATTCAATATACATGCCCATAAAAAACCCAATCGCTTGAAATAACAATGCCTTTTATAACCGTAGAGAAAAGGAGGAGGTTCTCTGGTCGACGCGTGATTTTTTTCATGTATAATAATAATACACCGCTTCATTATTTTCAGTACAATAGAATATTGGCATACATTTTTGGAACTATAGGTACTATAAAACTGAAAATAAAAGGCGAAGTTCAACTCAAGCAGTAGGTTAAACCTACTACTGACTTGTTCTCCCACCCATCTTTCAAAGGTCTCAAGCATTAGATTGGAACTAACTGTAATAAATAACATTCCTTTTTCCTTATGTAATTTTCAATTCTTTTTAAAGAGGTCTTGAAATTGTTCAGGTCTGGTTTTCACTCAGCTTATGTTTCAGACTGGTTCAGAATTTCAATTTTGGGTTTTAAAAGGAATATAATTATTATATCATTGCAAATTTGATAACTGTACGAGCATTTGAAAAATTCAGTTTTGAAAGGAGGTGGTGTTAGAAGTCCTTTGAACCGTACGTTGATTGAATGTACATCGGTTCTGAATTTCAATTTATTTTAGAAATAAGGATGACTTTTTAACCGACGAAACCAAAAAGGAGGAGGTTCTCTATTCGATCCGTATATTTTATGTTTTTCCATCATATTTCTTTATGTATGATCACGCATAACTTTTTACTGAGGCGTCTGATTCCGATAACTCTTTTTTCAGTGGATAGGGTGCACTTCAACTTTGGTGCCATTTGAATTTAAAAGATGAAATCCACCCCTAAGGGTAGTGAAATGAAGGATATTGATCACTCACCCTCTGAATTCTGGTCCGTTAACCGATTCTATCAGGCATAACTTTGTACTGGGTTCTTCGATTTGGATGATTCTTTCTTTAATAGATAGGGTATACCTTATATTTGGGTTTCGAAAAGAATTAGCCACCCTTACGGGTAGAAAAATATCGAAAATAAAATACGTATATTTATTGGTTGAGGTGGGGAAGCCTTTGGGCCATAGTGCATAAAAATAAAAATCATAAAGCTATTCTCTAACATTTTCGATCAGCAGATCATCATCAGGAGAATTCTGAAAAGTGAAAGGAATATAATTAAATGATGGAAATTTTTTGTGAAGCATCATATATGATTAACTATATAATGTGTAAACTATTCTGAAATGGAACAAACAACAACAAATCATGAGCAGCAAAATGTCTGACCATACAATGAAACCAGAAGGGGGATATGTCAACTGAGAAACGAAACGCGCCAGATTTAAAAATGACTAAAGAAGTAGGAATGTAATTCAAAGGTTAAAGAATACCAGAGAAGGAACAATTATGTTATTAATTTAATAATGATTTGAAAATGGGATTAAAAATGCTCTGATTCAAGTGAATTTGAGTGTTGACACAATCTTCATTCCTAGAAATTTCTCTTAATATTTCTAAATCTTCCAACAGATCTAATTTAAGGTTATTGTTGTTAACGATATGTAATATTTTGAAACCATTGGAAAAATCGAAGTTATGGTTTTGGTCCTTCAAATGATCTCCAAAACTAGAGGTAGAAGGCCTGTTTATGTGTTCTCTAATCCTAGTAGAAATTCTTCTGATAGTTTTTCCGATATAAGAGCTATTACAGTTATTGCAGATAAGTTTATAGATGCCACTTTTGTCGCTGGGATTAATTTTATCTTTGGCGTTTACCAGTAATGAACCCGAAGTGTTAGAAGTTCTGTGGGAAATTCTGATGTTGTCGAATTTTCTATAGAAGAATTTAGAAATATCCAAATAAATGTCTTTTAAGAATGCAAGTGAAAAATATTTTAGAATTCTCCTGATGATGATCTGATGATCGAAAACGTTAGAGAATAGCTTGTGATTTTTATTTTTATGCACTATAGCCCGAAGGCTTCCCCGCCTCAACCAATAAATATAAGTATTTTATATTCGATATTTATTGAAACCAAATCTAAAAGTGCATACAACTCCCCCCCTTTCCATAATGATATTAGGTTAAGATAATTATTAAGAAAAATCGCTTGAATATAATTGAGAATTGTTTATTTATATATAATATATGATAATAATATATAGATATATATATATAATTATATTATATTATATAATAATATATGATATACCTAATTAATGTAATATGTCAAACTTTATACTTTATAAAAAGTTCAGTTTCTCGATAAAAGGTATTTATAAACAAAATTACTCACGAAGATCAGTTTCACTTTCACTGTCGTCATCCAAATTGATAATAAAATTTTCTTTGGGAATTTTTTCTTCGTCCATATATGACTTTTCCACTTTTCTAATATGGGAAACATACTTGGCCAAGCTGCTATCAGGAATGTTTGCAGTTTCTGTTTGAATAAGAGCTACCACAGTTGAACTCAAAGTTGGAGAAGTGTATTTCTTCGAACTGCTGACTTAAGCTGATGCCATATATGTTCAATTGGGTTAAACATACGGTGATAAGAAGGAAGTCTGAGCACCGTATGTCCCAAGCTTTCAGCCAATGAATTTTCTTTTTTATCGAAAAACTGCGTAAAACTTCTAGTAACTGTTTTTTGTGTCCTTTTTCTTATAGTACATATCATTATTTAACATATATGCTTGTATGGTGGCTTTGGTGTCATTTCAACATGGAGCTTTATCTAGTCTTCGACTTATCCATGACGATAATACTGTTGGGTGGAATATTTGGTATGACTTCATTTTGGAACCAGTCGTCAAATAATCGACTGAAGAGTCCTTAATATTATTTGCCTATAAAGACAACGCATTTGGTATAAAACCATTTTCGGTTCCTGCGTCAATTATCGTAATTATTAGACGGCGCATTAGTTTGGCACAAGTAAGATGAGTCTGCCAAACATTTGTTTGGAATATCGTGTGTATCGAACCAAGTTTCGTCCAAATACACTACTGTTCTACCATATTCTCTAAATTCGTTTATTGCCAATAAATATTCAAATCTCCATTTCTTGAGGCGCACAGATTCCATTAAGATACTTCTGCTACTAGTGAGTTTTTTAAATTTAAATCCGTTTTGTAAAATATACTTTTTTAGAGTCTCTTTGCAACACTGGATACCAGTTTCATTCTTTTTGAGCCGTTGCATTAAAATATCTAATGTAGGCACAATTTGCTCTTTATATGAGGCATATATCGAAATATATCTACATCACAGCCATCTAGTTTCCTTGAACCGCCAGAGTCTTTTCGTTTCTTTCTTCTTAAAATAGGGTTACTCACTATTTTGAACACTGTGGAATACGGTGTTTTTGTTGAAGAAGCTCTTTCTTGCACAGCTGGATCTTTGGACATTCCACGTTCCAGAAACATTTAATATAATTTGTTTCCCATGAGGGTGTAACATTTGTCGACTAGTGGTACTACAACCACCAGAGCCCACTATAATTGAAATGCCAAACTATTTCATGAGATATTTCAATCCGGACCCGGGAATCTTTCAAGGGACACATACTTTCATTGCTCATCTATATTTCGAACAATAGGTAATAATGAGGGTCGTCGGCTGATATTGATTTACGACCTTCTTAGATTTCTAGTTCTACTTTACCCTCGCACCGCACCAAGGAATAGAGCTTAGTATTTTTTCGACATCATGGCTATCAATAAGGAAACAGTGCTCAGCTGTGTTTTCGTACGTGAAACAATTTGGAATAAAGGTATTGAAAGCCACCACAATAGCCAAATCTTGTACAAACTTTGGAAAGAAATATCGGAGGAATGTGGGACAGCAGTTAATAACTTAATTCGAATGGACTAGAATAAACACATAAAACCAAAACATATAATTCGTACGATAGTTGTGAAAAATCAAGTTCCGCTCGAAAAAATTTAAGTAACCTAGAAAAATTATTTTTACTCACGATCATTAAATGTCTCAAAAGAAATAATCAAAACACAATAACATAAAAATGCAACGTGAAATCTACAGCAATAATCAAGAACATTCCAAAAATGCGTCTCCGCACGACCACTCGCAACCACGTGTGCCCTCACGTGTGTGTCCGTTCGGGTATCTGCTCCGCTGATATTGATTTCGGGACCGCTCGGTGATATCCGGCGAAGGGACGCGCCGCCACCGCGCATCTCGCCGCAATAATTTTACAATTTACGTAAATAATTTGGCGCCGACTCAGAAGTAGTTAATTACATTAGTTCAGGAGCTCAGTTATGAAGACTAAAAAGGTTTATTTTATTTCGCATTTCAGTTTCTTTTTTCGTCGTTTTAATTTTTTGTTAAAAAGTTTTTATTTTTTCTACCGTCTGACTCTTATTCTTCATCAACTGAGAGTGGGCATATTGAATGCATTAATACAAATGTCATTGGTTTTGCTTTCCATGAACTGGCAGACTATCGTGAGTCCAGCCACAAAAAAAAATTGTCTTTTTTTGTTTGAAACAGTGCATAGAGGAACAATTTTCACGATGGCGGTACGTTGCTTGGGGATTCGCGTGTTTCCACGATACGCTTTTCGAAATTATTCATAAATTGTTTTCAATCACTTAAACACGTTGGTATCTAGTCCATTATAGACGAGGTATTAAATAACTACTAGTAAACATAAACCTTAAATATTTTTTTGACGATATCCATGAATTCTCTTTCTTCTCGTGATTGATTCGAAGTATGTGGGCAACACAAAAACCTCTCAATATAGGAATCGTTATACACCCTCGACTGTTGGAAACGTTGTTCAGTCCTTACGGAGGCCAATTTCGTGGGCGCAGGTGGCCATCCTTTTATAACCGACCATCTTTTCACAATTTGGGGTTGAGAGGACATCTCAGTGAGAATCCCTCATTGCAGCTGCTACTGGGCATTCAGTGAGGATGTTAGTGGCTGTCTTCCAAGCACTACTCACACTCCGGATCTTCTGTGATTCTGAAGAGACTGAGGTGCTTGTCGAGGTGGCAGTGCCCCGTGAGACCTACCACTGTTCTCATTTCCTTTCTGTTTAGTGCTAAAAGGGGCTTACTGCGACCTACACAGGGACCTTCTATATGAGTTCTCGATGGTCTCATGACGTGAGAATATATATGGACTACAGGACTAGCTATGCAAACCTTTGGAGAATGGAAGGAGATTCATCTCTTCAGTGAATCTGAGATGAAAAAATCTTCTTTATTCTGAAACCCTCAACTCGAATTATTTCCCGTAACATAGAAAAACAATCATCAAACCTGTGTATACTGTAACCACATCAAAAACAAAAATAGGCGAAAATGAGAAATAGCTAAGATGATTTTATTTTTAGTTCGAATGGAAATGAGTCTTCGATCTGGTGACTAAAAATACGTTGTACAATATTTTGGTTAGTTCAAAAGCACGAGAAATTATGGAAACGTCCAATTTCAGCTGGTTTACTATTTCTGCAATTTCATATCCAAGAATTTTCATATACTTTCTAGTTCCTTCCATCCTATATATGACCCGTCTAAAACTATTGCGTGTCAAAGGAGAATCGATAGAAATATAACACTTCCGAAGCATAAAATTCCCAATTGGAGGTAGATGGGAGATTAGCAAAAAATGAAGTCCCTTATGATGAAACATCTCGGACGTGGACATTGTCTGTCTGTTTGACTTGAAGAAATGATATTTTACTGTGAAAATTCACATTCGTCATCTTTTCTGCATTTAGTGTATCGAAAGGGAAAAACATTACTGTGAGCATGCATCAATTCGGATACATCGATAGTGAGTTGTTGATATTTCTTTCGATACGCGAAAATTACACAACTGTTGACTTCAGTTCCTGAGGAATTTTCCTCACCTGTTGGCAAAATTTCGGTTATATTCATCACAACCAAGATCATTTTGGTACCAGAGAATTTCGATGAAACAACGTACAAAATAAAAACACCGATTTATTTGTGTTATTTTCACCCATCCTATTACTATTTACATAATTACTTTGATGGATTCATGACACCATTAACGCAAATTTTGACAAAGACCTCTGACTAACTTTTTCCAGAAATATACCATATAGAAAAGGGAAACATTCTCAATTGAATATTGATAGAATGATTCTAACTTTTTCCATCTTTGCAAAGTGAGATTGCTTCTTGAAAATGTGTTTCCCATTTCTTCCGGTCTTCCTGATGATCGTGGTAGCGTGAAATAGATTTTCATCGACAAAAATGTATTGAAGACCTAGTGAATGCGATGTCTCTCCTGCGTCAATGTTATGAATGATTTCTGGTGAGTACTCTCTTTTGGAAAACATTCTTCTTTGCCTCATTCATCTTTATGAGTTCTTAATTAGGACTCGAATAGAAAATCAAATAACTATCTGAATGAAAATGCAAATTTTCAATTTCAGATTTTTTCTTTTAAGTTAGGGCCTTCTCAGAATATCTATCAGATGTAGTTCAATGTCCAGCGTGGCTTTATCCGGGGAAGTAGTTGTTTTTCTGTTAGACATTCACAAAAACTAACTTCATTTTAATCGTGGATTTTTCAATTGACAAAAAAATCTTTCTATCAATATTCAATTGAGAATGTTTCCCTTTTCAACATGAATACCCCACAAGAGGTTATCTTGACGATGGAAGATAGTGACTAAGGTTTATCTTTCAGTCGCAGATGATTCCACATCTGATTTTACGAACATCCTGTTTATATTTTCAACAACTCAATATACCATATACAAGTTCCACTTTTCTCTGGCACTTAGTATTCTCAACAAATATGCATCAGTATTTCAAATTCAATGGTTTTTGGTCTATGTATTATGTAATAGTCTAAGTAACGAGCTAGGTCCGATACTATTAATGCTCTCATAAATGATATAGTTGATGTATTATAGTGGATACCCTGGACCACACCAATTGGAGATTCACAATCGGTTAGGATCATCGTGTTTTGTCTCAAATAATTCAACCACTATAATATGTTGTTCAATATATGAGGTATGATATGATTTGACAATTTATTGTTAAATAACATATATAGACGATTGCAATAAAATACCTCAGATCTCAAGTGAATATTTTGTAATAACTATAAAAACCTGGAGCCAATTTGTGTGCTGCAAAATAGGATGTGTAACACATTTCTGTTCCTGTTTGAATGGTTCGAAATTGGACGACCCTTCAGTCATCGTAGAGATTGACTTATCATTTTCCGAGATGGGATCCATAAAATACCGCTCCCGAATGATAGTGGGGGAGCAACAGGGAAATATGTATGGAACCTATTTGGAAATTTATGTAAATTAAATATGATTGTTATGAAGTTTTTCTTTCATCAACAAATATAAGACTTCGGAACAATGTTAATTAGGTACTTGAGATAGTTGAGAACAGTGGAAGTTGCATGGTTTTTCTGGGATTTTCGAAACCATCTTTAAATGGGCCACTAAAAATCATAATGAACTCCCAGCTGAATGAAAATACTCTCAATGTATTTAAAAAAATGGCATAATCAGTCTCTCAAAAATTGGCTTATAGGACCCCATCAATTTGTACCCTATGCCTCGAGTCTATAACCCTCATCCATGAGCCCTGCCATCAACTTTTGATGAAAAAACAGCCACTGTGAAAGGAATTCAAAAGGTTTCGAGAAAATATATTTCATCCTGGGTTTCCGGCAGAGAGAGTCATTAGAGTTGTAAGTCTTGAATATCATCTCTTGACTTGTTCTAGTGATTTTTAGACACAAGTTCAACTGTATAATTCAGAAACCTTTTGAAATCCTTGTAATTTTGAATATTGTTTGGTCATGTTAGTTCAAAACTTCAATTGACAGAGTATTCTCATTCAGAATAAGAGCTTGATAAAATTCATTATTCATGTTTCCAAGCTCCAGAAACTTGTCTTATTTCTCATATAAAACACACCCTCCTGAAAAGAAACGAAAAATATATTTTGATTACCTAAAAGTTTATCAAGTTTGTCCGAAAATATAAAAAATCATAATCAGTGGAAGTGCTACCATAATCCGGATTTCTTCCAGTCTCGAAATGTTCCGGAAACTCCACAGTCAGTAGACTTTGGTGAGTGGGAATATTTTTGTGTTTCTCTGGAAAAATCTTCCTTATGAATCTCCGAACCCAATTTCAGATTGGCAGAGGTATATGAATTCATGGCGCTAATCTGTATTCGGAATTGGCTGTGAAAAGCAGCAATAACAATCCTCTCTGCCATTATTCATTATTGAAGTGGTTAGATAGTGAATGAAATTTGTGATTTTTTACCAAACGATAGAAATAAAGGCCATCAATCGTTCCTGTGAAAAGTGCGATAAAATACCAGGTATTTAATATCGAAAATACTGAAAAACATTCAATTATCCTCCAATATAATCACAGTGTAGAACTTTTTATCTCCGAATGTAATTAAGATAAGACAAGAAGCAAAAGCTATTCTGAAATAAAACATAAACTGGCGGAAGACCAACTGCACATAATTAATATTTAAAACCCTATTCGTTTCGGAAGAGATGTCAGTTAAATTGAACGAGGAAATCACAAAAAACTTTTTAACAAAAAATTAAACCGACGAAAAAATCAACTGAAAAGCAAAAAATTAAATAAACCTTCTTAGTCTAAATGATAATTGAGCTCCTAAATTAATGTAAGTAACTGATTTTGAGTCGGCATCAAACAAACAATTATCGAAGATCATTATCTATGAAAGAAGTCATCAAAACGCAGCCGTGCATCTCGCTGCCATCATTTTACGCTTCACCTAATTCAATTCCTAGTTTGTTTGGCGCCGACTCAAAATCAGTTACTTACATTAGTTTAGGAGCCCAATTATCATTAAGACTAAGAAGGTTCATTTTATTTTTTGCTTTTCAGTTGATTTTTTCGTAGGTTTAATTTTTGTTAAAAAGTTTTTATTTCTTACTTTTCAGTTCCGTATTTCGTCGGTTTAATTTTTTGTTAAAAAGTTTTAATTTTTCAATTTTTTGTGGTTAAAGTCTACCGATTACTACCTACTTGTTTTTTGATATCAAAATACTTACTTACCCACCTTACTTCAACTATTACCAGTTAAATAATATGATTATCTACTTTTACTATTTGTTGTAATATAAATCATTTTCGTTGTTCTGGTTAGTTTATTTCATTACTTTGTATATCATTCCATCCTCTCATAAAATATACTGATTTTGACGGAACAAGAATAATGTCAGTAGCGATCTGTCATTGTCAACTAGGTATGTGTGTGCCAATGTTCACTAGTGAAAAATCAATTATCCCCTATTTTTCTACCCGTAAGGGTGCTAATTCCTTTTGAAATCCAAAAATAAGGTATAACCTATCTATTGAAAAAAGAATCATCCAAATCGAAGAACCCAGTACAAAGTTATGCCTGATAGAATCGGTTAACGGACCAGAATTCAGAGGGTGAGTGATCAATATCCTTCATTTCGCTACCTTTAGGGGTGGATTCCATCTTTTAAATTCAGATGGGACCAAACTCGAAGTACACCCTATCTACTGAAAAAAGAATTATCGGAATCGGACGCCTCAGTAAAAAGTTATGCGTGATCATACATAAAAAAATATGATGGAAAAACATAAAATATACGGGTCGAATAGAAAACCTCCTCCTTTTTGGTTTCGTCGGTTAATAAGGATTTACTTGCTGTCTTACAAAATGTATTAGTGAGCAACGAATGCATGAAAAAACAAAATGATGAAATAAAGGCCGAATTACTGAACATAAAATAATATTTTAGCAAAGAGATTGAGAAACTGAAAGTGGATTATTGTGAACTGAAAGGGGAATTGAAAAATCTCGAAGGAAGAGTGCTAGCTAATGGAAGGAAGTTGAAAAAATTCAACTTAGTTTTCTATGGTCTCGAAGAAGAAGAAGATAGTTTGAAAGATATCAAACACGTATTAAGTGTGATTATTGATAAATGTGCAGTTGAATGCAAGTTCCACGACATTCGAGATCTCTACAGGATCGGCAAAAGGCAAAATACCGAAAAAAACTCCAGACCAATAGTCGTTGAATTTTCGTACTATACGCAAATACCTGTAATTCTCAAAAACGCCCACAAGCTCAAAGGGACAAAAATAGTTATCACAAGAGATTACATCCAGGAGGACTATCTATTGAAAAAAAAATTGCACTCACACCTCATCAAAATCAGAAGAACGAATCCCCATGCAAAAATTAGCCATAATAAATCAATAATCAATGGCTCAAGTTACACCATCGAACAGCTGGAAGATTCAAATAATGCCTCTGAAACTACCCATTTGAAAGGAGCAACTAGAAATCAGAATATTGTTGTGGCTCAGCTCAAAAGAAATCTGGAGGTCCCCCCAGAAGAGCAATGGGACAAAATAGTAGGGAATAAACATTCTCCTGTCGAGATAACTACGTATATTTTTTTCTTTCATTCTTTTTCTCTCATTGTGATTGTGAATATTTACTGTGTATTATCTGATAGTAGGAATTATTATTTTACGTAGAATGGATAAGTACTTTGATGATTTTCAAATAGAAATTATTAAAACGAAAGTACTGAACGATGTTAACATATTGCATGACACTTTGGAAACGCCCATTCGGAATTAAAATTTTTTACACTTGAATATTAGATAAATCGGCAAAAATTTAGATGAATTTAAAATATGGCTTCATGAAATAATTCACGTTTCCACACCGGACAAAACTCTCATGATGAAGTCCTACGTGTACCTAGCACCTAAAATATACAGTGCTTCTCAAAAGTACGCTCCCCCCTCTAATTTTTGGAACGATTATACATAAACAAGTGAAATTTGGAAACTGAATATTAAAGGTTGTAAACTTCCCTACTAGTGATGATAGATGACCAAATCGTCAAAGATGACGTCACAAGGCCATGTTGACCAATAATTTTAAATGGAACCCTACGGCAAGCGACACCTCTTTTAAAAGGTATCGAAAAAACCTATTCAATGATACTAATTTTGTTTGTGTTCATGGCAGTTTTGGCAACTCGCTTTTAAAAAACGCAAAGCTGTGATGAATTAAATCAGTTAATACTAAAATTCCAAATTCAAGCTCCGCCTCTGGATAGTTGTCAAATGAGCTGACGTTTTGTTAGTCTCTCCAATTCGACGTTTTTGTAATTGTCCAAGTTTTTGTACATTTAATAATTTGTGTATTGTTGATCGAACGTTCAACTGTTTTATCAGCTTTCGGTACTTTTAATATTTTTGTACATTTTAATAATTTGTTAAACTGTTGTGAGCTGAACGTTTAAGTGCTTCAAGAAGCAAAATGGTACGTGCTTTAGGTGATAAAGTAGCAGCGATCCTAATTCTTGGTGAAACTGGATAAAATATTCATGCAGCAGAACGCATTTTTAATGAGAGGTTCCCCGATCGCCCCGTTTCGAGGACTTATTTAAGGGAGCTTCTTCGTTAGTTTGAAACAACGGGTAGTATTATTGATGCGAAACGATCTGGCAGACCACAAATTTCTGATGAGAAGAAAATGTATATACTGGCAGAAGTAATAGTTAATCCTACTTCTTCAACAACTCACGTTGCATCTACCTGTGAAGTCAGTCGAAGTACAGTACATAGGGTGTTGAAAAAAAACAAATTTCATCCATACAAATTAAAAATGGTTCATCAACTCTCCGACGACGACCCAGACCGAAGACTAGAATTTTGTGAAAATATGGAAACTAAAATTAACCAATAGCCAGACTATGTCAAAACAATTTGTTTTAGTGACGAAAGTACTTTCTATCTAAATGGAAATGTAAATACACAGAATGTGAGGTATTAGAGTGACGCAAATCCTCACCTGTTTCGTGAAACACATACCCAATTTCCCCAGAAGGTGAATGTTTGGGCAGATATCCTGGGAAACCACATCGTTGGGCATCTTCTTTTAAATACTGATTTAACTGGTGAGGTTTATCTGGAGCTGTTGCAAAACGCAATAGAACCGTTAATCCTTGAAATTTTTGAAGATAATCCAGATGAATTCGGCAATTTGGAAATAACATTCCAACAGGATGGTGCTCCTCCACACTATTACGGTGCAGTAAGACGGTAATTGGATGAGGAGTGGTAGATGGATTGGACGACGAGGTTCAACGGAATGGCCAGCTCGATCCCTGGACCTCACACCTTTGGATTTTTTTCTGTGGGGGTACCTCGAATCGAAGGTTTACGCCACTGAACCTGACAATATTGACGTTTCAAAACAACGTATTGTTGCAGAATGTGAGGCTGTTTCCGCAGACACATTTTCAAAAGTACGAGAAGAGTTTAAAAATAGGATATTCCACTGTCAGGAAGTAAATGGAGGTCACTTCGAGCAATTTCTTTAAGTAGATACTGATTCTTAAATCTGTAATTCATATCATACTGAATGGAATTTAAATTTCAATGTTTACTAATGCGCCATTAAAACTGCCATAAACACAAATACAATTAGTATAGTATTTCTAATCCCAAGTGGACCGACATAAAAAGTTTCGAGAAGGAATTATCTTTCACACGACTGAACTTTTTTATGATTGTACCAGAAACGCTTTGAAAGTAAAAACACTGGTAGTATATACATTTTCCATTTGCCGGGCAGTGCATATGAACACTCCTCGTAGTGTTCTTATTTTTATTGCCGTTCCAATTAGAATTGGAAGAACTATATCATTGAATAGGTTTTTTCGATACCTTTTAAAAGAGGTGTCGCTTGCCGTAGGATTCCATTTGAAATTATTGGTCACAATGGCCTTGTGACGTCATGTTTGACGATTCTGTCATCTATCATCACTAGTAGGGAAGTTTACAACCTTCAATATTCAGTTTCCAAATTTCACTTGTTTATGTATAATCGTTCCAAAAATAAGAGGGGGGGGAGAGGACTTTTGAGAAGCACTGTATAACAAAATGCATCAGCATCATATTTACACTTTCTCGACGGCATTTTAACCTCTTTGAGTCTTTTACAAAACAGTCAATGGTTGTTTATCACTTGAGTGACATCTGTAGACACTGTGTGAAAGTGACGACCCGTTTATTCTATCGCGGTATTTGTAAATATACCAGAACTATTTAATATTTCTACGATAACTCAAAAAAAAGTATTATTATCATACTGTCACAAAAGCAAACTTCATATGGAATATGAGAACTTTTCTTTTATTTTGGATCATAATGAATAGCAAAATCATAAAATGAATTTTAGGACAAAGACGAAAAAAACTTGTAGAGTTGTGTAATGTATCAAATAAATGAGCGAATGAATTATGACTGGGTTCCGAGATCATTTTTTTTTCTTTCGGTGGCGGTGGCAGTTTCGGTCACGAAGGGTCTAAGTATCACTCAATAATCCAACTAGGGATTCGTCCACATGATCAGAAATTTCGCACTCCTGGAAACCCGATTAATGACTACCTTTTCCAGGTAGAAAATATTCAATTCGTTCATGTGGAGTCTCTTTCAACGTCACTCTTCGGAAAACGGGTCATCGTCATCCACCATCATTTCTGGGAAACATTCACGGGAACGAAACCCTTCAGGTATCCCTCCGCCATTGCCGACAAAGTCCTAGTTGCTAATGAGAAGTTTATCGCCTCTGCCTTATGCCGGTTACTAGTAATTACTGGAATTTGTACATCCGCCATACTGCACACGCTGCGATTAAGTCTCCTAACCAAACAGAGGGAGCCCGTTTGCCTCATTCTAGCCTCTTTATTTGCATTTATATACCTACTTTGATTAAAGTTTGCTCCTTTTATACGTATTCTACGGAGTCTTCCTCAGCTGGAAAATAGGGAGTTCGCATTATTTGATTAGGTTTGCTGAATTAGGAGAGAAAGTGAAACATTTCTAAGGGCAGATCAACGAACGTTCTCTTCCGCAACAATTCCGACAAATTTCGTATGTGTACGAATTATTGTTGCCACATTCATTAGTTAGATCAGGATGTCTCGAGTAATTTGACTTTTTAATTGATTGGAATCATCCCTCAGCAAGTTTCAGTTGGTAGAAATTATCTGCTCTGTTAATATATATATATATATATATATATATATATATATATATAGTTTTCTCAGTCAAGCTTTCGATAATGTTTATTATCTTTATGAGTGATTAATATCAGAATAATATTATTAATAAATATACTTACTAACACGAAAATATTGAAAATTAGTTACAAAGGGTGACATTAGAAGTTTCTTTCATGAAGGAAAAATTGTTAGATAGTGTCAATTGACTTTTTACACATGGAAATTTATATTAAAGAAGATTATTATTTGAATGAAGTTCATTTTGTTTGTGAAAAATATAATAATAATAATAAACGTCTTTATTATTTTCAATAAAGCACAACAACAAATAATTTCCTTAAACTCAAATACATTTGAAAATAAAAGGCGGAGTTTATTTTCAGTTGTACATTGCTGCACAACAAAAAATATTCTTCCACTCAACCCTAACAAATCTTGTGTAATTCATAGTTAGTAGCTGATAAAACATAGAATTAAATAAATTAATCACTATTTGCAAAACAAGAAAAAAAAAGAAAGAAAAATTCAATGAAAATGAAAATATGAGTGTATCATAGTAGGTACAATATTAGATACAAATTAGATATAAATAAGCATTAAACATTTTATAGTTGATGACATAAGAGAAGATCAACAAAGCGAGACAATCTATAATAGATGATATACAAGGCGAGAAACAAACTTACGAGTTTACTTTTTAAGTAAGAAATGAGCAGGTAGATATTTTACGTTTATGCTAAATTTGATTGTCCAATATATATTTTTTGAGGCTTCTTTTGAATTTTGAAATATTATAAATCTTAAACTCGGATGGAATGGCATTGTATTGAGAGTAAATTTGGTATGTAAACGAACGTCTGAAAAGCTCAGTCGTGAAGTGAGGTATAGTGAGTAAACCTCTTTTTCTAATATTTACATTATGGACATCTGAACGATACGTAATTTTGCGGTGTAGATAGGAAGGTTTCTTATCAATAATTATTTTATGGCATAAGGTAATAAAATGAACCTTTCTTCTATTCTCCATATGTAACCATCCAATCTCCTTCAATTTATGAGATACTCGTTGTCGTCTTCTTATACCAATTAGATTAGGTCCGTACAGAGCATCTGCGTAATTGAATAATGATAGCACAAGTGTTTCACAGAGATATTTTTTAACATGAATAGGAAAAAGGTGTCGATTGCCGTATATCATTTTAATATTACAATACGCCCGTTGTAACAACCTATTTATATGCCTTTCAAATCTCAGTTCAGAGTCTAATATAACTCCTAAATTTTTTGCTCCACTTACCACCTCTAATTCTTCATTACCAATAGTAATATTTACTGAATTCAATAAATGTTTTCTGTTTTGCTTAGTGCCAAACAGCATGATTTTAGATTTTGTTGTGTTTATAAGTAGGCAGTGTTCAGTTGCATAACTGATAAATTCCTCTAGATTTTTATTGATAACGACACAAGCGTTATCCACATCAGCCTGCCTAAAGCTATAATATAGCTGAGTATCATCAGCATATAAATGAACTTTGCAGTCCTGAATTTTTTTCAAGAGACGAGAAGCATATATAGAAAATAGTAGTGGCCCAAGGATCGACCCTTGAGGTACACCAGATCCTAATACGAGATAATCTGAACTAATACCATTCATGAAAACTTGCTGTTGCCTAAGTTTAAGGTAGTTCTCTATTAAAGAACAAGCATCATTAGAGAAACCCATATATTCCAAAATACAAATCTTTAAATCGTAATTTATCGTATCAAAAGCGCGACTAAAATCTAGCATAACCAGCACTGTTGAATAACCCGAATCAGTAGCTTTGAAAATATCATCAATAACATGAATTAAAGCAGTAGTACAACTGTAACCTTTACGAAAACCTGACTGTATTAAAGGTAATAGTGAATGTATATGTAAATAATTCTTAATTTGAGATTCTAAAGTTTTTTCCAAGATTTTTGACAACGCAGGTAGAATACTTATTGGACGTAAGTCTTTGAACTCAGTTGGATCTTGTTTTTTAGGTAGAACTTTGACAACTGCTTTTTTCCATACCTCCGGGATGACATTTTCGGTTATGCAAAAATTCACAATATGTGTAATATACGGGATAATAAATGGACAACACAGTTTGATGAAATTTATACTTAATCCATCACATCCGGTAGCGTTTGATTTAATGTCACAAATTGCTTCATAGACAAGCAAATCATCAGTTTCACTAAATTTGAAATCGGAATTATTGAGTTTATTTGATTTATAAAAAGACTTTAATTCTTCCGATGGTTCAGATTGCGGCACTGATTCAATAAAAAACCTATTAACTTTATTTGGATCCCTCAGATTTTCTGGTATATCAAGTGATTTGTCCGGTAGAATTTATTAGCTCTTAAAATTCGCCATATATCTTTTGGTTTACTGTTACTGAATTGATAGATAAAATAGGCCCTTTTCTCTCTTTTGATGGATTGAAATGTAAAATTTCGTAAATTTTTATAAGTTTGTAAAGTTGCTTCAGTTCTCGTTCTTTTATACTTTCTTAGAGCTTTGTCTCTTTCATCCATCATTTTCTTTATAGGAAATGTTATCCACGGTGCTTTAGGTTTTGTTACCCTCGAGGTAACAATAGGAGCATGCCTATCAAGCAAATTATTTAGACAATTGACTAAGTAAGAAACCTTCCCATCTACTGTTTCCTGATCATATATCCTGAAAAATGACGTGTCAAATAGATCACGTTGAAAATTATCATCATCAAAATTTTTGAAATATCTGTATGTAACAAGTTTAGGACCTCTCTGTTCATTAGACATTTTTAACTCACAAAATACCATTGAATGATCTGAAATTACTTGTTGCATAATACCTTTATTATAATTAGTACCTTCGGGAATTATTACATAGTCTAAAAGTGTTGCAGATGTAGCAGTGATTCTAGTAGGTTCATCAATTACTTGACATAGATTGAGTGATTCTAAAATCGAACTGAATTTTTTAACGCTCGTATTATCACACTCTAATAAATTTAAATTGAAATCTCCCATACAAATAATTTCATCAACAGTAGGATATATTGAAGCAAGACTATCTTCAAATTCATCTAAAAAATATTCGTATTTTGTTCATGTGGTTTATAAATAATACCTACAGCAAATGATTTCTTATTAATAACTACCTTAACCCATAGTTGTTCCCAAATATAGTCCAATCTACTAATAAGTATCTCGCTACGTATCTTATTTCTAACATATATACATACTCCCTTACCATGACAATTTCTATCAGCTCTGTATAAGCGATAATTACTAATATTTATAACAGAATTATTAACAGAATTTTTTAACCAAGTTTCGCATATCAAAAAAATATCAAAATCATTCTCCGAAATAGTTTGTTTTACATCAGTTATCGAAGGAACTAATGATCTAGCATTGATACAGCCAACCTTCAAGAAATCCATCTCTTAAGTGTCCCTGAACTAATTTTTATCAACAGTAGAAATAATATGAAGTTGCAAAAAGTAATATTATATTTTCAAATTCAGCAAAACCACCAACAAAGCAAAAGAACCACCACAATGGTGTGAGTCAATTGCACCCATATTGCTGGTGCTGCAAAATTAATCCTATTATGAGTTAACATACAACGATTTAAATAAAGCTATGTGAGTTTTCATTCTATGACGAAATAAAAGTATGATGATATATATTTCAATATATAATCAAGAGAGGAAAGAAAGAGAGAAAAAAAAGAAAAATATATATATAATACACATATATCTAAAAATATTCAGAACGATTAAATTTTATCAATGTCCTCTATGGAGGCTAACTTCCTAATTTGATTAGCATTATTAAGTTTCACAAACACGTTTCCATGATGTGACCAAATGGTTCCATTCCTACCCACTTTATTCAGTGCAGCTTTCAATACTTTAACTTTTTCAGGAGTAAGGTCTTCTCTTACGATAACCTTAGTTTGTTTTAGATGTCTCTTATTCTTGTAGACCAGTTCCTTATAATAGACGGTAGAAAATCTCACTAATATTGGTCTGATTATATCGTTTACCTTTCTTCCTAATCTGAAGGATGATGCAATAACTTCTTCACTAACGTTCAAGTTCATTGTTCCTTCTACTATGTCTAAAACCAACTTACTGCAGATTTCTCCCTCACTCTCTTGTAATCCATAGAATAAAATGTTTTGACTTCTAGTAACTTCATCTTGTTTTTCTTGCTTTCTAACCAGAGCTTCTATAATTCTATCCTGTTCTTCTACTCTTCTAGTAATTTGCGCATTGTCATCCTTAAGCTTCTGAATTTCATCCTTGAGTTTCTCAGCAATGTTTTCAGTTATACTTTTCAATATTTTACTGATAAATTCCTCAGAAGTTAGCATGGTCGTGACCAAGGTTTTAACCAACGAGTGCAGTTCGTCCTCTCCCTTCATTGGATTTTTACGAGTTACTCTGGGTTCCATTATGAGACAAAAGAAAAAAAAAACAAAGTGCCCAATACAGCTTGATGCAGTTGTAAACTTAAGTCAATTCAGCCACACATACAATTTCCAAGAACACTAATATACTTTGCACGTTTTAACACGATTTTATCGATTTTAATGCAGCACACCACAATAATACGTCTTACTCGTATCGACTCATACACAAGATTTTTTTTTATAAGTGTATATAGAGCTCAGATCATCAATATCTGTTCGATTATTGATGATGTTATTTTTATTTTTGTTGATATGTACCATTTCTAAAAAAAGTCTTTTAGATAAGACATTTTCAAAATCTAAAATTTCGAATTATTGTAATCGATACGATGATCCTCGTCAATAGAATGAATGATAGCGCACAAATCTTATAAACCTCCTACAATCACTTTTGTGGCCTGTGATTCTATCTTTAAATAATTGTTTTGTTTGACCAATGTAAACTTTATCACAATCAATACATGGTATTTTATAAACAATATTTGATTGGAATTCCTTCGGAATTGGTGTTTTCAATTTAGTATGGATATTGGAAATTGTTTTTATATTTGTTTTTGCTATTTTTATATTTTTGTTATTGATGACTTTGATCAATTTTGGAGTCAGGTGTTGAATATGAGGTGAACTTTTATAAGTTATTCTATTTATGTTATTATTATTAGGTGAATTTAGAATTGGAGGAATGTTATATGAAGAAGTACTGAAAATTTTATTGACTAAAGAATTTGGGTATGAATTTTCGAGAAGTCTGATTTTTAGTTCATTTAAACACTCTATTCTCAAAGAAGGATGGGTTAATTTTTCTACTCTTGTTTTCATATTGGTAATAACATTAATTTTAATATTGTTTGGGTGATATGAATGGAAATTTATTAGTCTATTACTATTAATGGGTTTTCTGTACCACCTTCTGATCAATTTGTTATCTTCTGTTCTAATTAGTTTCATGTCTAGAAATGGAACTGAGTTATTGTTTTCTTTTTCTACTGTGAATTGTATGTTGTCATCATATGAATTGAAACTATCAGGAATCTCTTCAATTTTATGTTGTGGAACAGAAAGTATGAGATTAACAACATACCTTTTTATGAAAGGAATCTCGAAGTTTACTCTTTTTAGACACTCATCAAGAAGATCATCTAGTAGAAAACTGGACAAAATTGGTGAAATATTTGAACCCATAGGAGTGCCAAAAATTTGCTCATAGAACTTCTCATCAAATATCATGTAGGTTGAATCAAATATAAAATCAATAACATCCATGAAAGATGTTTTATCAGAAGGACAGTAATTAGAAATAATATTCCATTTATTTTCTATGCTGATTTTAACTGAATTGCATAGTAAATTAGTAAAAAGTGATACTACATCTAAACTTATGATAATATAACTTTCAGGTAAAGTCATATTATTAATGAATTCACTGAATTTGAAAGAATCTTCAACATAATAGGGATTGTTAGTATCATAAGAATCTGTCAAAATGTTGGTGATATATTAGGTTATTTTACTGTTTGGAGAATTAATTGAAGATGTAATTGGTCTCATTGATAATACAGTTTCATGGATTTTAGGAAGTGTATAGAACCTTGGCGCTACAGTATTCTTAATTGTCAAGATTTTTGCAGTTTGTATATATATATATATATATATATATATATATATATATATATATATATATGTATATTTATTCAAGTGGTATATATGTAATGGGTAAATCAGTTTTGGCTACAGAGTATAGGGTATAGGATATAGAACTGCTAAAAATATAATTTCACACACAAAATCTGCACAGCTGATATGTGCCTTATTTTTTGTTATGTGTATTTATCGAACACGTTTTTGAAAACAGTAGACGCTGAGAATCTAGCAAACCAGAAAGTATTCTGATGAAGATTGTCGAAAAATTCTACGAATGTTTATTGCTATTGCAAAACACCAGTCCTATTTTATCATAGCCACAAACTAGTTATATTAGAGCCTCATAGGACCATAACATTGTTTTTCATTTAGATGAAGGCAGTTCAATATTATATTTTTCCACATAAAAATATTCATTCATTTTTTAATCTTAAAATAAAAAGTTATTACGTCTATTTTTTCTTTCCTCAACGGACCGATTTCACGACGTTTTGACAAAATATGATGGCAAACATATCTTTAAACCACCAAATTCTGATCAAGTTTTTGTTCTTCATCAATGCAACCAAATAATCAGGTAGATCCAAACCATTCTGGTCCATAGCCTCATTTCGCTCAATTTCTTCTTCTTTTTGTACTGATTATTTAAGATATATTCCATTCCCAGGACCTCTGCGTTGCTGTTACTCCATATTTTGGGGGAATTTAGTTATACACCAGAAATAAATTCAATTTTGAATTGTTAATGAATCTTCGGAGATAATGCATAAGCCCAAGACATTCAAAATCGATAAGAATTAAGAAACTTCCTTACGCATACCAATTTATTGTGAATTTAATTTTTTCTGGATAAACCTGGATCTCTCCCTTCTGTCAGGGATATTAACGATGCAACGGAAATTTTGCACAAGGGGTCTTTTTCGATTTCCTCGAGGCGCCGGATTCACTTCCATAAAAAATTAAGTGAATTACTTGGCGAGAAAAAATTAAGAAGCACATAAAGTTTCACAACCCCAGCGGTAAGACCTCATGATAAATACCAAACAGATTCGCAGTCAATCAGTTCAATGTAGAATACATTCGCTTATTGAAAATGAACTCCCGGCAAACCTTTCTTATCCCGATGGAAAGAAGAACGCAGAACTTTTTGTAGATGGCACTAACACTGTCGTGTCAATATTTATATCATTCTAGTTTACATCTTCATTCAAAGATCTGTCGAACCACAAATAGGCGTAAGAAACAATTCAAAATGTCACTCCGTAATTTCAAATGTGTGTCTTCCAAATAAGGGTGAAGCGTGAAACCTATTTTTCACCACGAAAATGCGAAGCCATTCATGCATCAATGTGATTTCTCACAAATAATTTTCTTGAAAACGTTCTTGTAAGTCTCATCATATATGAGTTAACATCCGTATGAAAAACTTGAATCAACTGCACAATTTCATAGCTCCAGATTTTTTTTTCAAACTTGTGAGTTTACAATATCAGATGTGGCAGAACCAATTATTGTCTTCGATTGGGTATACAAACCTCGATTTTTATTATATTCGTCCTTAATCGTTTTAAAAACTCCAAATTTTTTATAACAATCTTTTAAAATTTCTTCTTCAGTTAAGATTATTTTGGAAGTAGGGTGTCCTAACTGCACCACTTTGAGATGAGAGGAAATCAAATAGAGGGTCAATCCCAAGCGCAATGTAAATAAGTTCCATCAACAAATTATCTAGAGCTCTACATGCAGTGGCACTGACAGTGGGAAAACCGGTAGGTAACCTCCCTTTGTCCAATTGTTTTGGCCCAGTGGACTATTAACAGTCTTTCGAGAAACTTCTCTTGGAGGAATTATAGACGGACTAATATGAAATGCTACTAGATATAACTATAACCTAAAATATACAGGGTGTATCTTAAATAGTGTCATTAATTTCAGGTGGTGATTCCTTCTCATATTTTGCGAAAAAAATATCATAATAACGTATGTCCTAACTTGCTGAGTTTCCGCGTAACGGGGTGTCAAATCAAAGGCTTGATAAAAAACGGTTTTACATGAATTACTCAAAAGGCTCATCGACCATTTTGATAAAACTTGGTGTGTTTGTTACGGGCTTCGTTTCATGGAATTAAATTTTTAATTTTAATACCCCGTGGCGTCGTAGATGGTTACCTGGTTGATATTTATGGTAAATATCATTTTATGCTACTGTTTTCTCTAAGTTTGATATTATTTGAGATAGCTAAACTTTATCGAAGCAAAGTCAGTGGTTTAGAAACGGGGGTTACGCATCATTAAAGTTAAAAAATGTATGTGAAAAATATCATTTTCCAGATATTCGTCACCATTTGAACAAACTTTGGAATGGTAATCTGTTTGGCTATCAGATGGAAGAACTAATCTAACTGCTAGTTATTTAATTTTTTTTTATTCGTAGAACAGCAAGATATTAATGAAAAATAATTAAATCAGATGCTCGAAATGAGAACCTTGACTTGCAATACAAGCATCAAGTCTTCTCCTCATCGACTGCCACACACGTTAAAAAATTCCTTGGGAGTTGCTAGAATTATTCATAACTCTATTCCTCAAGTCATTCACATCGACATAATGTCACATAAACGGTTTAAGATATCTCCAAAAGAAATAATCCAGAGGGTTCAAGTCTTGAGATCTTGGTGACCACGTTGAAGTCCTTCTCGACCTATCCACTGGCGAGAAAAAATATCATTAAGATATTCATACCAAGTTTCATCAAAATCGGCGAAAAGACTTCGGACTAATTGATGAAAAAACTATTTTTCATTAAAACTTTATATCCCTACTCGGAAACGAAGCAAGTTAGGACATACGTTTATATGAACTTTTTCAAAATTTGACAAGGAATCACCACCTGAAATTAATGACATCATTTAAGATACATCCTGTATATGGAACTTGCAATACTGATGAAAACTCACACACATCTTGTGGAAATACAAGTTTTCCGATTGTAAATAATCATCGTGGAAAACATCCATAAATATGAATTGTTGGGATTGGGAAAATCAGAGCTCTGCCAAGGAAATGATTGATACCATTCGAGATATATAATATATCAGAAAGAATACACGAAACTCGCGTTATAAAAAAGCATATTATTTCTATGAATGATCAATATGACTAAGAAGGAAAAAACATATGGACGCCATAACTATCATTCCGTTCACATCGAACGAATTTGTCAGTTTTTATATTTGTGAAATCAAAATATAGATTATATTGTGACAGCATTCGATATTTCATCAAAGCGCTGCAATCAATTGTGATTATTTCCGTAATATCTTTACACGCAACGCAGCTGATACATTATTTATTACTGCACCATAATAAACGATTTGGAACAATGATACATTCTATTTGAAATATTTTCTGCAAATCCTTTTTTAGCAATCCCTTATAGAAATTAACAGGTGGGTGGTGATTCTGTTGTTTTTATACGATTGAAAGTCAGAACTACCTATAGAAACCGCTAGTAGTATTCATAATCGCTGAAATAAAATAATTTTTCTGACGCTTGGTATATGTTTTTTATATTCATTATTGTACTTTGTTTATATTTATGACCTTCGAATTGTCTCCTCTTTCATTTGTCATCCCACTCGATACAACCCCCACTTTTTTTATGTAGCTTTCGTCATATTGATTTTATTCATAATCTATGTTATCCGGACCATGATAACAAATCGATTGACACCTCATTCATCAAAATCGGATGAGTAGTTTAGGCGTTACGGTAGAACATTCGTAAATACAAATACACATAGGCTGCTAAATCATTACCCTTTCTTTTCGGCTGTGACGTAATCGGGTAAAAAAAGATATATTTATTTGTTCGGTGATTTTTCATTATTAATACATTAATATATTATTAAACATTATCATATTTTTCTTCTGTCAACAAAAGAAATAGATGGCACGATTGTCAGTCCATATTCTCGCAAAACACATACAAACAATGGATAAGAGCTTTGCGTCGGAATTTGGCAAAGGTCTCGGAGATACAGTTCTTCCCTCTCACAATATAGAAGACACGTTAAATCCATTAACGGTCGTCATGACAACGTTTCGCTTCTGTTCGGAGCTGCACTGAATTTTATTATTGTTTTGTTATTTACGTAAAAGGTTCGCCAATATCGAAGACATCGAAATGGAATAAAGGAAGAAAATATTATTTGTAATTTCCAATATACAGAATCATCTTGATATGTAGCGAATAACCATATATTATAAATATATATACAGGGTGTCCCTGGACTTTCTCTTTTCCTCTCGGGAATGTATAGATGGGGTCAAAATATCACCAGTACTTCATATAACTTTTGTTCCTAAAAGCCTTTGTTACCAAGTTACGGGCCTTCAAAGTTACAAAATGATAAATGTTTTTCTTTGATAACTTTCAAAATAAATATTCAAAATCATCTAAATTTTGGTGATTGACTAAACAAATGAATTTCTTCGATGAGCTTTCATGCAGGAGTCAGTTGTTTTGCTACAAACTCAGGAACGGACTACCCCCGATGGTCCAAACCCCAAAACTTTGAAATGGCAGATAATTTTTCTATAGTTTTCAACAAAATAAGGTTACGTAGACAATTTTCCGAATAAAAGTACCGTGTGGAAAGTCGATCGGAGCAACGATTCTTAATAAAAATGCAGTTTTACTCGACGACATCAAACCCGAGCGTCCACTATTATTTGAAATGAAAAATTTTCACAGTAGAAATACTAATGCTAACGTTAATTCAACAACATTTATACCAGGGATAATACAAAATATGCTAAAATAAAGTCGTAAGCAAAAAGTACAGTACCTAGTTGAAAGTTTCATTCACAATGTAAATATTTTTTCAAATGAAATATCAAGTTATGTAGATTCGTGGTGTTTTTATTTACACCATGAGTTTTGTGAGGTAAACGTGTTTGCATGATATAAATTCGTTATGAACATTGTACCTATCATTTCTATTTTCATTACAAATTAATCTTTTCGAATAATGGTAGACATCTCAGGTTGGATGTCGTCGAACAAAAATGCATTTTTATCAAAAATCGTTGCTTCGATCGATTTTCCACACGAGTACTTTTATTCAGGAAATTGTCCAGGTAACCTTGTTTTGTTAAAACATATTGACAAATCCCAGTCATTTCAAAGTTTTGGGGTGTGGACCATCGGGGGTAGTCCGTTCCTGACTTTGTAGCAAAACAACTGACTCCTGCATGAAAACTCATCGAAGGAATTCATTTGTTTGGTCAATCACCAAAATTTAGATGATTTTGAATATTCACTTTGAAAGTTATCAAAGAAAAACATTTTTCATTTTGTAACTTTGAGGGCCCGTAACTTGGTAACGAAGGCTTTCAGGAATAAAAGTTATATGAAGTACTGGTGATATTTTGACCCCATCTATACATTCCCGAGAGGAAAAGAGGAAGTCCAGGGACACCCTGTATATATATATATATATATATATATATATATATATATATATATATATACAGTTAAAGCGTTCATAATCAGGAACAAAAATGATTGAGCAGATTATTAAACAATGCATTGCTTCAAAAATAAATCAATTACAACCACTTTTATTTAAAATCTAGAAAAAATTCACGTCATGGAAATGTCAAAATTCAATCTGCACATGGTGAAGTTATGCCAAAGAGCATGGATCACACAAAAAAGTAAATGATATACTTTCGACATCATGAATGTATTGCCAACTTAATAGTGGCGGGAAATTTTAAATTTAAGAAATTATGATACATTTGAAATGAGAAATAATTAAAATGGAAAATACTAATTGAATTTGGAAAATTTTGAGACTCAACAGTCATTTGGAGTCGTGAAATGTTGTTCCAATTTAATAATGTAATTGTACATAATGCTAAGATTATTTAAATCAGTTTTTCATTCATGGTGTTAAAATCATTATTAATATGGAACATTTCTTTAAAAATTCCCTTATGAAAGTTGTTTTCAGTGCAGATAATTTTAACATTATCATAGTCCATAATGTATTTTTTCTTGATCACATGTTCAGCAAGAGCACAAGCTAACTTATTCCAATTACAATCGCTTTTGTGAGAAGTAATGCGTCCAGACAAATTCCTCGAGGTCTGTCCAATATATGATTCGTTGCAAGACTGACAAGGTATATTGTAGACTATATTTGATTGTTCTAATCTAGTTTTGGTATTTGTGAAAATTCTATGATTAGTTAATATGATACGTTGAGCAACTTTCAGGTTGTCATTTTTGATAATATTGATGAGTTTAGGAGTTAAATTCTCAATATATGGTAAAGAACAAAATAAAATACGTAGAGTGTTGTCAAGGGGGTTCGCCACATTGTGTCTTGATTATTATTATTGGGGATGTTTTGGTTTTCGTTATTAGAGTGATCATTCGGATTCTGATACCTGTTTTCAATGTTGGAAGTTAAAGTACCCAAGTGTGAACTGAAAATCAATTTATTTACAATCTTCCTTGGGTTTTAATTTTCAAGTGAGTTATCACTTAGTTCATTTGAACATTGAGTTGAAAAACATGGGTGTGATAACTTGATAATCATGTTCTTCATTGCCATCAAGAGGTTAATTTTCATCTTGGTTGGGTCGTGAGAGTGAGAAAAGGTATCTTACTTTTGCAAGCTTTGCAATTCACTGAATGTGATTTTGATTTCTAAGTTCAAGATATTTTTCCTCAACCTGTGATTGAAGTTTTGAACTGAACGTCCTGTTCTTCCTCCTCGCTGGTGTAGTAGTATGGTTATGTTTCCTATTCCATTGTTCACATGTGCTGGGAATACGTGTAGTTTTCTGAATTTTAAAAGGAAGGTTTTTCTGTTCCTCATAGACGCTGACTTGGTGTTGATGTTGGCCCATTCCTTCAAAAGTACAACAGTATAATGTCCAAACTGTTCTCCAATGTTCTCGAAAAAACCCATGTCTGTAATGATATGGTAATCTTGACTGACTAGTTGAAGAAAAAAATCTAAGAAACCATCTTGAGGATGCAGTCAGCCCAGTTATTTTGACTACATCCTCAAGATAGTTTTGTAGATTTTTTTCTTCAACTAGTCAGTCAAGACTGCTCTTCATATATATATATATATATATATATATATATATATATATATATATATATATATATATATATTTCGTTATGTAATGATAATTTGCAAATATTAATTGTTGTTATAAAATGAAGATTGCTAATGATTTTCCGCTATTCTTTGTGAGCCAAATTGTTATGATATAGATAAGTATTTTCGCCCTGTATAATATTTTGTATGATGTAATAATAATTGCTAGCTAACGTCACTGTTCTCTCGTCACGTTGCTGCCAATTGTTATCACTTCCTAACCACAGCTAAGCTCAGTTGGTACGCCTCTTGTCTCAGATAGCCGGCTTAGGCAATTGAGCCACTAGCCACTGCTTGATATGTCAAATTTCTATTTATTCAATGGTCATAAGTATGATTGTTGATCATGTAGAAGACAAACGACAAAGTATCAAAAAGCAATTATTTCCTTTATTCAGGAAAACTTAATTTTACCTGGCCTACGAAAGATAACTTACTCTAAAGTGAATCTACAAATATTCATGGATAATTATGAGAAAAGTTCATTGGCAAAATATACACAACCTCACTTTTACCTTGAAAGTGAAAATTTCTTTAATAGTTCGAAATCAATTGA
Organism: Gonioctena quinquepunctata; assembly: GCA_018342105.1. NCBI lineage: Eukaryota > Metazoa > Arthropoda > Insecta > Coleoptera > Chrysomelidae > Gonioctena > Gonioctena quinquepunctata. Next base: position 323,500 of record JAFIRS010000653.1, read on the forward strand.
AATAAAGCTCTTCCGATGGAATATGCGTTATTAGTGAAATTGTTCAGTTCGGAATGTGCACTATGGAAGGTTTATACCTGTCTGGAACTGTCGCTGTTCAGTACTCGCCAGGATTTGGATTCCCTTTCACTCCAATGCTATCAGGAACTCCAATACCGAATAGAAGGAACCATACAAATTCAGCAATCAGCTTTGGATACTTGTATACGGTGTACAAATAAGGTAATGTTGGTTTTCCGCTTATAGTGTTGAAAATTATTCAATTTTTCTTTTTCCCAAAATATAACGTGGCATTCGTTTTAAATTTATTTTCGATCTCCTTTTGTGGCTTTGTTTGTTGTCACCTGGATACCAATTTTGTTCCTTCCCTCCGATTCGAATTTTTGAATTCGCGGACTATATTGTCACTTTTTCACTGTTTGTGGTTATTTGTCATAACTTATACATAAAACTATTTTTCCATTCTTATTAACTATGTACAAATTTCAATAATAATTACCTCTGACACTCTCTCGTTCTTATTCCCTCACAATTTCAAATTCTCCATGTGGCCATCTGTTCCCTGATTGGCTATTGTCATCAAGAAGTTTGCTGTTCTACCATTGGCTACTTTTAGTTAGCTACAATTTCATGTACTGTATGTTTCAAATTTATAAATTTGTAGATCACATTTTATTCAGGAAATTTTTGTAAATCTAGACTTTTTGTTGTCTTTTGAAGAATTATGGGTTGTAATCATTCTGACAGTGTATGAAATTGATTGTGTTATATAATTTGGACATTTTTATCTATTCATATCATGCATAGGCTTATGAAGGAAATAGAACTTCTAAAATTATGTAAAAACAATCTCTTGAAACTAATAGCTAATCAATAATTATTCTTTTTTGTGGGTTTTTTCTTTTTAAAATATCTAACTGGTTTTTCATAACATAACGATATATATATATATATATATATATATATATATATAAAACGAGAGAGAGATTTATTACGATTCCAAGAAAGCCACCATCCGCCTACAGCTGTTTCATGGTTTCCCGATCATCAGGACGGCTTGTGGTCTTTCTCAGATTCGTACCAAATCTCTCAGAATGCTAATATCTACCGGCAAGTATGAAAATGTGAAATGCACAGAGTTATAGAGGTGACACCTATAATTTGTGGGGTGAAGCTTAGACCTAATGACGTGGAATTCAATGACACGAAATTTCGTGCACATTAATAGGTCACCAACAGATGTCAGTATTGGTCAATCCACGACACCAGAAGTCGTACTCCTAGTGCGTTCATAGTAACGCAAAACAAATAACGAAAGAGAGAGAGATTTGTTACGATTCCAAGAGAGCCACCATCCGCCTACAGCTGTTTCATGGTTTCCCAATCATCAGGACGGCTTGTGGTCTTTCTCAAATCGTACCAAATCTGTCAGAGTGCTATAACCTTCCGGCAAGTATGAAAATGTGAAATGCACAAAATTATAGAGGTGACACCTATAATTTGTGGGGTGAAGCTTGGATCTAATAACGTGAAATTCAATGACACGAAATTTCATGCACATTAATGAGTCACCGACAGATGTCAGTATAGGCCAATCCACGGCACCAAAAGTCGTACTCCTAGTGCGTTCAGAGTAAAGCAAAACAAATAACGAGAGAGAGAGATTTGTAACGATTCCAAGACAGCCTCCATCCGCCTACAGCTGTTTCATGGTTTGCCAATTATCAGAACGGCTTGTGGTCTTTCTCAAAATCGTACCAAATCTCTCAGAGTGCTAATTATTACCGGCAAGTATGAAAATGTGAAAGGCACAAAATTATAGCGACATTTACAATTTTATGTTTTTTAATTTATATCTGCTTACTGTATATAATGACTAATATTGTTTTTCTATTGTATTTGATTTATATATATTTTTTTGTTTTTTACTGACTTGTCAAAGCACAATTATGTATATATGACCAATGGAGATGTATCTATCTAACTCTTCTTGGGTTCGTCCCGTAGTTTCATCTGCATACATAAACGATCTTCCCTCCTTTATATAGTTGGGGAGGTCATTCACGTACTGCAGGAACAGTAGCGGCCCCAATTCAATTTAATTTTTTTCTGACGCGGTATTATCACTTTTGACTATTATCTTTGGATATTCTTTCACACTAATTGTCAAGTGTAGCCTAAGGCTCTTACTCTTCCAACGGGAATAAGTGGGAGCACGCCTATTCACGATTGGTTTGAATTTTGGAAGACTTCAATTTGGTAAATTGACGTCTTGGCAGTTTTTCTTCAAAAAAGTGACCGAGATGTGGTTCAAATTTAAAAATGAATGTTTTGATGTGAGAGAGTTACAAGAGTTGAACTTGACCTGTAGAAGTAGTTAGCCCATTACTCAAGTGAGTGCCTAGGACGTTTATAACGGGTGGGGTTTGACTAAGATGTATAAAAACCCTGGTGCTTGCACTTATACCTGTAGAAGTTTGGGATCGACTTGGCGACACTTGGCCTACTTGATAATAGAGATTACTAGCGTGTCAGATGGCGCCAATTTCGATTCAGTTTCAATTCAGAACAGGGTATATTTATTTACCCAGATTTCTTTTTGAGGCTAACTGTGCGCGGGATCTAATTCTAGCTTTGCTATTGGTTTAAAAGAAACATCCGTCAAACTTCACCAATAGCAAAGCTAGAATTAGAAGCCCCCGAACATTGCACAAACGAAGCACTGTCGTGTTGTTTTTCGTATTTTGTACGATTTGAATTTGAGGTTAACTGCATTTTGACGGACGGATAATTGGAAATGAAATTGTCATCGAATTGCAGAAAATATAAAATTCAATGAATACAATATAATGAACTATAGAAATATCATTATTAGTCAATTCGTCAAAATTTTTACTTGCTTTTGGTACTAAACACAGGCGAAAATTCGAATCTGCGGCTTCATACTGTACACACTAAATGCAAATGTGGCCCATTCTACAAAAAGTATCCTTACACACTACACTACCTGAAAATGAACAATTCCTCACGCACTAATGAGCTGATGAACGAGTGGTTTTTTTAAAGAACAAGCTCAGGAATAAGCTAAGCAAGATTTCATATCAAAGAGATGGAAAACGTATAGATACCGACGAAACACTGAAAATAATTTCATATAAGATGCTGCAGATGTCAGAAATTAAGTTCTGACATCAGGCAAGAATATAGACAAACATTTTTGGACGGCGCCATCTACCACAAAGAGAGAAGCTCTGTTGAAGTAACAGGTGGTGTCCCCTCAAAAATCTAAACAATATCGAATCAGTTCATTCACCAGGGTTGTAGACATCTTAGGTTTGACTATTATCTGACGTTTTTGTGTGAAAGATATGAGCCTGTCATTGACGTTTCCAGTTCCGTTTTTAATATATCAACATTTAAGGTATCGAAAGCCCCGGATAAGTCGAAAAATAATCCTGTTACTAACATATTTTTATCTATTTCATCATAAATATGCTGGACAAGATCTAGTGTCGCAGTTTCAGTAGAGAAACCTTGGCGGAAACCATACTGACATTTTGTCAACAATTGAAATTTCTTTAGGAAATCATTTAAACGGGTACACATACTTATTTAAAATATTTTTGATATTGTTATAACCTGATATATGGGGAGACTCTAAAGACCCCACCACTGACCAGTTATTGTTAAAACCTGAGTATATACAGAGTGTTATGAATACCCACACCACTCCGAAAACCCAAGTGTTTGTCGAACCTCACAGTAACCTTTATTGAAGAAACACTCTAGAAAATCCAATAGAAGGATTTTACAAATACCATCAATTGAAGTCTAACTATACTGGTATTATTTGTATGCACTCTACTCAATACTAAATCTTTTTCACACTATTGACAGTACAAGAGTGTGTCTTACAAAAAGTCATTAGAGGTTCTATACTGAAGTTTGTGCAACTAAACATTGACACAAAGAATGTACTTAGAGAGCGGTCAAATCCAAGTAATTCCTTCAAATATATGATCGAGGTTCGTTTAATCTATGTACTCAGTCATACCTCAAGCTATCAAAACAGATGAAATAATAATAAGGTTGTAAATTTAAAAGATATAATTAAAATCAATATTCGAAACAACACACAAAACCATTAATCAACAAATCGTATAAACCCATTGTATATAAATTCACCAGAAAATATGGATGTAAAAATAGCAATAAAATCATAGCAATAATCAAATCATATCAATTACACAGTTTTATAATTTTGAGGCATGAACAATATATTTTTATTCAAAGATAGATAAATCAATCATAGTAATATATTCTAATACTTATTTCCTGCGTTATCAGTATATTGTAAAATTGTATTTATCAAAGTTCACAAATCTAAAATACTTAAATCAATTCTCTGGATTAAAACAATTAACATTGTAATTGTTTTTCTTCAATGGACAACATCTTCAGTATGTTGTAGGACTTTAAAACATAATAGCAAAATTTTCAATAAAAATTAATGGATAGTATTAATCATTTTATACATATTTCTGAAACAAGCCACTATCAAAATCTGATGAAATAATAAATATTTATCAAAGTAATTGAATTACACTTCAATGAATTTAAAGTATGAATGAGGAAAAATGTACATTTTATAAAGCCTGGTACCCAATAAATCAAAGAGAAAAAATATATAGTGTCACCCTGTAATAGACACGATGTTCACTTCACTAAAATCAATTCCGTTATTTAATCTGGAGAAATCCCGATAAGTAATTTATTAATTTGATTTACTACTGGAACAATGATGAAGTCGGATGAATTCTCCTAATTACATATCAATGTATGCAAATACTTTTAGAAACTCATCGGTGTGAGTTCTATTGACTGGTGCCTTGAAACTTGGTTGCATCTGATTAACTTGAAGTAGAAAAGTCTTTATCTATTTGACTAAAACATTATCTGATCAAAAGGTGCAATTTAAATTACATACTGACTTGTAATGAATACCCGGATGGAATCCCGAATGGAATGATTCCAACTCTTTATATATCCTCGTTTTACCACATATAGAGAAACTATAACCGACTGTATGATGACCAATTGGCTTCGTGTTATTTTTAAATATAATTATTACATTGTCTATGCAGCCGTATGACTTCTTAGCTAGGGTCGTTTATAAATAGAGAATCTATTTTTCTGATGAACTCATAATTAGATACTATTTTAATGGTACATCCATGTTTGTGAACCCTGGTTTCAACTTCAGGGCCTTCCACATGTGGTTTATAAATAAATTAGTCTCACGCATAGTTACATGAAATTATTTTTAAAAATGTCTGATTTCATCGAGTTCAATATTCGTTAGGATAGAATAATTTTTACGTAATACGAAGTTATATTTGAATACTGAATTTCAATAGGTTACAGGTGAACGTTCTAAATGAATATATTCTTTCGAATCATATTTCTTTTCCAAGCTCTATAAGCAGATCATGACAATATGGGATTCAGAATGAAAATTCCCCGGTAGTTTTCAACAATCTCTGGATCACCTTCTTTGAAGATGGGAATTGATTTAGAAATTTTAGGATTGATGGAAATTTGCCACATTCAACAGAATAGTTTAACAAATCAGCAACGTGACTTGCTAAAAAATAATTGGATTGCATTGCATATTTTGGGGTACGGTATTTGTCATGTAATTCGATAATAGTATTATTTTGAAAGTTGTGTTAGATAGTATACCATCTGATGCAGAAGAATCGTAATCCTTGTACCACTCCCAAAAAAAGCCCTGTCAGAACAGAGATGAAATGAATCGATACGAGGCAGCAAAGCACAGACACCAGAACATCTATAAAATTGAAGCGAAGTTCGAGATGGTTTTACAACGTTGTGGCAAAAAAATATTTTACTCCAACCCAGAGAATAAGGAGATGCGTGGATAATAATGAACGTGGAAGGAAGAGCCGCGTTCGGAATGAAAGATTGTATCTATCACAACACACAAAGCAAACACAAGCCACCTCACCAACATTATTCTGCGGATATTTTTCCACGATGCCGAAAACACATATTTATATTATCGGGTATGTTTACTATTCAGGAGGAGGAAATTTACGATCGTGCCACTGCAAGAAACGGCGTGAATAATGAAAGCTTGTTTTTGCGATTTGTGACTCGACTATTCAAACAGGCGATTGTGTATCGAAGATTTATCATTCGCGAAGCCTTACTCTCGCGTTGATTCTCCGTAATTGGAACACTGGCAGATATTAATAGCAACAAAACAACAAGAGGTGTCTTCTTAGCGTTCGCACCATTATTAATCAGAGGGATGCTGCCCTTGGAAAACGGTGGATGCGATAATGTGTTACTTCCTGAATATGATATATTGAGGTGCAAGCAAAATAACCGAAATTTTAATGGATGCACGGCGATAATTAAATTCACGAGGAAGGTGCGATACTTCGCCTGCGGAGGGTGCTAACGATGTCATTTGACGGACGAGCTTGTTCACCGGTTTTCAGCTACTCGCTAATTTCAGTTTCTGGATTCTTCGTTATATTATAATTAAAATGTAAGAGGGAGGGCGATATTACTCGTCCGTCTTTCAGAAAGAGCGACATGTGTTTCTGATTGATTCCCACAACAAGAAAAATTCGAATACATCTTTTTAAGAAAGAGTACATATAGACCAGGGTCGATAATTTTTGAAACCAAAAAAAAAAAAGTAGGATGAAACGTTTTGGAAAAGGAAGAGAATATTACAAAAGTGAAAGGAAAAATAATTTACGGGCGATCTGAGGTCGGGAAGTGGAAGGGGGTGATTTTTTAAGGGTAAAAAACGGTTAATCTCGATTTCCGGCAAAACTACAAGTCCTAGGGCAGAGTTGTAGGTAATAAAAAGATCTACAACTTTTGTGGATACACTTTCTTCACATAACTTCAAAATTTATGTGAAAAATTGAAATAACCAAGTTTTTGGTTTTTTATTTTTATCTCTTACAAAAAAAAAATTCCACGAAATTTGGTGAAAACTTACCTTTCTATGTCCCAAACACACTGTAATTTATTTGATTTGAAATATTTATTTTTTCACCTTATTTTGACTTAATATCGAAAAACCACCCTAATTTTCAATCAAGAATTCTCGCGTCAAAATATCAGCTTTTTTAAAAAAGTCGGTGGGCTTTTTATTCGTTGAAATCCCTACTTTCTGATGGTGAAAACAAAATATACATTACTATGGTAAATGTTCTCAGAAAATGAAAAGAAACAAAAAAAACTCGAATTCGAATTTAATAAGACATCTACAATATTTTGAGAAAGTTGTATAATCGTCTTTAAATTATATGCGTAGATGCCTATTTATTGCTATTTCAAGATAACTTATATACCTGAGTGACCTACGGAAAATTTTAGCCCATCAAAAAGTATTTCATAGAGAAGTCGGGTAGGGGCTAGGAGGGTCTGGGCCTTACTACCTGTTATTTCTTTGCATTTTCTGAGAACATTTACCATAATAATGTATTTTTTTTTTCATCGTCAGAAAGTAGAGATTTCAACGAATAAAAAGCCCACCGACTTTTTGAAAAAAGCTGATAGTTTGACGCGAGAATTTTCGATTGAAAATTAGAGTGGTTTTTCGATATTAAGTCAAAATAAGGTGGAAAAATAAATATTTCAAATCAAATAAATTACAATGTGTTTGGGATATAAAAAGGTAGGTTTTCACCAAATTTCGTGGAAATTTTTTTTTTTGTGAAAGATAAAAATAAAAGAACAAAAACATGGTTATTTCAATTTTTCACATAAATTTTGAGGTTATGTGAAAAAAGTGTGGAAACAAAAGTTGTAGATCTTTCTAATGCCTACAACTATTTTCCATAGAACTTGTAGTTTTGCCGGAAATCGAGATTTACCGTTTTCTACCCTTAAATACTCACCCCCTTCCACTTCTCGAACTCAGATCGCCCGTAAATTATTTTTCCTTTCATTTTTATCATATTCTCTTCTTTTTCCAATGGGTTTCATCCTACTATAATTTTTTTTCACTTTTTCCATTTTTTGAAGGCTTCAGCCCTGGTCTAGTATCATAGAGTTCGGACATCAACAACATCATCTATAGGAATATTAGCTTATTTATCCTGCAGTTTCCCATTTACAGGATAATGAAAAAAATTGGAAATTAGGATATTCATGGTACTAACCAGTCTGAATATTTATTTGCTATTATAATGAATGTAATAAAAACCATAACACAATGAGAACAAATATTGAATCGAAAGATTTTTCTGTGAATACCTAACTGAAAACAACTACTTCCCCGTCTAAAACCCTGCTGCATACTGGAATACATCTAATATATATTTTGTGGACCTCAATTAATAAGGAAAATCTGAGAGTGAAAATTGGATTTTCTATTCCAGTCTTAATTGAGAACTCTTATAGATAAATGAGATAAAGATGAAGCATTCACCAGAAATCATGTGTGCAACACTGTTGCAAGACTGGCATCGCATTCACTAGGTCTTCAATACATTTTTGTCGACGAAAATCTATTTCACGCTTCCCCGATCATCAGGAAGACCGGAAGAATTGGAAAACACCTTTTTTAGAAGCAATCTCACTTTGCAAAGACGGAAATTTTTTATTTTGAAGGGACACTTTGAAATAAGTGATTTTTCGACATAAAAACCTGACATGATAGATTGATTTGTTTGAAAATGTTAACATGATGTTCATAAAATCAGATGTGGAATCATCTGCGACTCAAAGATGAACTTTAGTCACTATGAACGATGGAAGATAATGACTAAAGTTTATCTTTCAGTAGCAGATAATTCCACATCTGATTTTTTTTATTTATGAACGGGTTACCCCATTCTCACGATAGATCCACTTATTGATATAATTAAACAGATTAAACGTTTTAAATTTAAAGTGAGAAGAAATATAGAATATTAATAATAATAATAATCGTTTTTATTGATAGTAAGTGAGACATAAATCATACATGAAATGTGATTCTAGTACTATCAAAGGGCAGAGTTAGCGTTTACCCATGTGTTAGATGGGTAAATACTTTCTTACACTCAACCTTTATACTAATATACTAATGGAAAATAGAAATGAAAAGAGAAAAAAAAATAATAAAAGCTAAATTACAATATCTAGCAATATATCTATATAATATTAATGTGTAAGGCTTAAAAAAAAAACAATGTAAATAATGATATGTTAGTATGTCTGAACACGTAGAATGGGGATATATTAAACATGGATAATTATTTTATTTATAAGTGTAGATGTACAGCGGGAATACTTATAAATGTATATCATCCATCAACAGAAGTTTTTCATTTTTTCTTGAAGAGTCCAATGGAAGTATTTTTTTAGAGCATCTGGTACCTTATTGTATAGCCGTGATATCATGTAGGAAAATGAAGACTGATAGAGAGAGGTTTTATGCAAAGGTGGTGTCAATTTGGACTTGAATCTTATATTAATATTGTGGACGTCTGTTCGGAACGATACTTTTTCAAATAAGTATGGTGGCTTCTTCTCGAGGATGATTTTATGATACAGCACAGATGAATGCAGATAGATGCGTTTTTGAACACTTAGCCAACCCAGCTCGCTCAAAGGGGTTGATATATTATTTCGTTTCCTTAAACCACAGATAAGACGGACACATGAATTTTGTACCAATTGTAGTCTGTTTATATCCGATTTGAGTAAGGCTGGGCCGAAGACAACATCTGCGTGATTTAAGTGAGACAAGACTAGGGCTTCGCATAAGATTATTTTACTTTTTTTGTCTAGAAAGGATCTGTTAGAGTAGATAAGTTTCAGATTGCAAAATGCTCTTCTGATGATAGTATTCACATGTTTCGTGTACCTCAGAGTATAGTCCATAAATAAGCCTAAATTTTTAACGGTATCTATGACTGGAATGAGTTCGTCATTGATTCGGAGGTTGATATGTGGTAAACACCTGATTCGGACGTCTTTGTTTCTGCTAAACAGTATGGCATTTGATTTTGAAGGATTGATAGAGAGACATAGTTTGCTCGACATGTCGACTATAGCAGTCAGATCATCATTCATATGCTGAACCGAGAGGGCTAAGTTACTTTCGGTTAAAGGAAGATATAGTTGAACATCATCTGCATAAAAATGACTACTAGAATAATGTAAAGTTCTGTGTAAATCAATAGTGTACAAAATGAAGAGCAACGGGCCCAAAATTGATCCTTGTGGTACCCCATTTTTGATGTGTACGAAATCAGACTGTTGGTTATCGAGTTTGACTGTTTGATAACGATAGTATAGATAATTTTTGAAAAACATAACAGAAGAATCACTGAAACCAATATAGTGTAGTATGGCTAGTAATAGGTCATGTTTAATTCTATCGAATGCTTTAGTATAGTCTAGAAATACAAGTAACATAGTAGTATAGAAAATAGTGAAATTATGTACATTCTCTTCATATTTTCAAACAAATCAATCTATCATACCCCATGATAGGTTATAATGTCAAAAAGCACAAACTTCTAAATGTCATTAAAAAAAAATGTTTCTAACATTTTTCCATCTTTTAAAAAATTAAAGAGATTTCTTCTAGAAAATATGTTTTCCTTTTTTTCCGGTCTTCCTGATGATTGTGGAAGCGTGAAACAGATTTTCATCGACAAAAATGTATCAATGTTACAAATGATTTCTGGTGAGAACTCTCTTTTGGAAAATATTCTTCTTTGCCTCAGTCATCATTAGAATAGAAAATTTAATGCCAATTTCCACTTACAGATTTTTTCACAAAGATATTTTCAAACAATAACTTAATTTTTATCGTGGATTTTTCAATTCACAGAAAAATATTTTAATTCAATATTTAATTGAGAATGTTTCCCTTTCAACATGAATACCCCACAGGAGGTTATCTTGAACGATGAATAGTGATAGTGACCAAAGTTAATGTTTCCACATCTGATTTTATGAACATCCTGTTCATATTTTCAACAAATCAAGAAAAAGTCCTTGTTAAAAATCTGAACTATGTGAATCAATTTCTTTGCTAACAGTTCATATGCGAATACATTTCGAGAAAGAGTACGCATAGAATTCGGAAATTCAACAGCATCACTTATAATAATAATAATAACTTTATTGTCCGGCACATTTATTCTACTTATCAGTCTATAGATGTATTTGGAACCAACAAATATTATTTCTTGTGAAAAAACTAAGATGCATTTTTCATATAAATACGAGAAAATAATCAGCATTCTCAACCATAAACAAAAAATTATGTTGTTTGAGAGTTTGGTAGAACCTCACTTGAATTACGGAATAATTGGTTGGGGAGGAGTACGTAAAACACATCAGCACTCCTTTGAAGTCATTCAAAAAACGATTTTTAAGATATATCCTGCAAAAGGGATAAACCTACCCCAGCGATCTCCTCTACTCAGAAACTGCAATATTTGACCCAAGACAACTATTCTTCATGAATATTACTGCAGTTCAATATAAATATAGAAATGAATTGATCACCTACAGTCGTAACTACAGAACCCGCCACAAAAAAAAGCACAAGTCAGTCGGTCAAAGAGACTATCACTACCTGGGTCCGAAACTATTCAGCTCACTACCTAATATACTAAAATGCGAGCCAAACCCTAGAAAATTAAAAACAAATCTTATACATTATGTTCAACATACACGAAATACACGAGATAATCGAAAAATAAATGGAAACATTCTATTCCCCGTTTTATATTATACGAATATCAAACAACTCACCTTCATAATAATTTTTAACCATGCTTTATATGGAAGATTACGAAATTTCTCATTTATTTCAAAAATCTTTTATATTCGAGTTTTACCATGTGATTGTTATATCCTCTGAGGAATTTTTCATAATCAATCCTAACTATAGTATACACTTTATAATTATTTTAACTTTTTATGATTCTCCCAGGTCCCAAACCATTTTTATAGAACCCTATATCATACATAATTGTATCATCTATCATTCTTCTCCTAATTGAATATTGTATATATATAAATATATATATATATATATGTATATATATATATATATATATATATATATATATATATATATATATATATATTGAAAATTATTCTCGATATTTGTTTGCGTTAAACGCATGAGGAGTACGACTATTGGTATCGTGGGTAGGCCTATCTGACACATTTGTTGGTGACCTGTTAATATGCACGAAATTTCGTGCTATTAAAATTCCACGATATTAGGTTTAAGCTTCACCGCACAGATATAGGTGTCACTATCAATAATCTGATGCAGTTCATATATATATATATATATATATATATATATATATATATATATATATATTGTAATGGTTTATGAATTGAAAAATATAATAGTTTTTTGTATATTGAGATTGCTAATGATTTTTGGTATTCTTTGAGAGCCAAATTTAATATGATGTAAATAGATATTTCTGACCCTGTAATAATAATTGTCAGCGAACGTCACTGTTCTCTCGTCACGCTACCAACAATTATTATTTTCTTCGCCACAGCTAACAACAGTTGGTACGCCCTTATCTCATATAGTCGGTTCAAAGGAATTTGGCCACTGGTGGCTAACTTCAGTTTATTGAATGATCTTAGTTATGTTAGTTGATCATTGTGAGAAAATAAACAAACCAAATATAAAAAAACAATTATCTCCTTTATTCAGGAAGACTTAAAATACCTGGCCTACGAGAAATAAGTTATGCTAGAGTGAATCAAACAATTATTCACGAATAATCATAAAATTGCATATTATGGATAGATAAACAGAACCTCACTTTTTCTGTGAGAGTAATTTTCTGTTATTGTTCATAAAAAGTGATATAGAGTTCATCGAATGTGAAAATGTTGTTTGTGAAATAGTTCAGGACCGGGAAAGCACTATTAAAGGTTTTATACCTGGTTGGAACTGTTGGTGTTTACAACTATACCATAAAAAACAGGAAGTCTCCTCTCTCCAGCCTCCGTTGGACTGCAAAACCATGTGTCAGGAATGTATCGATGCGGGACTCAGCTTTTGGAATCGTGGATATACGATATCATCAAGGTAATCTTGTTCTGTTAAGCAAATGATGGAATTATTCCATTTTTCTTTTAGTGAAATTTTGTGCGTGCTTCCGCTTTGGAAAATATTTTCGATCTCTTCCAAGCTTTGTTTTTTCGTCGCTTCGCAACATCTTGTTGTTCCATTTGAAATTTCGAATTCACGCACCAAATAGTCACTTTGCACTGTTTATATTAATGTTGCACAATTTATACACACAATTAAATTCCCATTCTTATCATTAATTACAAGTTTGAATAAGAATTGCTTATGATACCTTCTCTTTGCCATTCTCTCACAATTTCCAACTTTTCATTTGATCATCTCTTCTCTGATTGGCTATCTTTCATAAAGACGTTTGCTGTTCTCTCATTGGCTAACTTTCAGTTTGCTACAATTTCATGTACAGAGTGTTTCAAGTTTATAAATGTGTTGATTACTTTTTATTCATGATAATTTTGTAAATCTTGACTTTTAGTTGTCTTTTGAGCAATTATGAGTTATGATAATTTTGATAGTGTATATAATTGACTGTTTTATAGTACTTTGACATTTTTATCTATCCATATCATACCTAGGCTCATAAAATACATTGAATTTTAAAAGTTATTTACAAGCAAACTCTTGAAATTGATAATTATTTATTATTTATTCTTTTTGTGGCTTTTTTGTCTTTTAAAATTTACAACTGGCATAACATAACATAACAATATATATATATATATATATATATATATATATATATATATATATATATATATATATTATTATCTTATTGATGGATAAATTATTATTATTATTTGCTATTATAATTGGTTTAATTTAATGAAAATCATATCACAATAAGAACAAATACTGTTGAAATTTCACACATAAAATATATTGGTGACTTGAGTAAAATATTCGATCTTGCTCTGGAAAGTCCGCAGGGAGAATGTGTTCGTAACAAAAAGGTTAGAACGATCGAGTTGATGTTTTTCAAGATGGATAGAACAGGCATTTTTCAATAATGTATATAGAGATAAGCAATTCCTTCCCTTTTAAAAATTATAAGATCTGCCCGGCCACACAATTCAGCATAAATACTACCATGCTATGGATAAATACCATGGATTTTGAAAATAAGAAACTTTTTAATTTTTCTTCGATTTCTCTGAATACTGCTTTTATGACAGTCATAGTGGGGATTCCAGACAATATTACCTTACTCGAATTTTGAGCGCTCATAAGCAATATCGAGCAATTTCATAGGTTTAATCTCTTTCGCTAAGTTTTGAGAGCGTCTATAACTTCCTGTGGTATATCATCTCCAAAGGCCAATTCTGTGATCGAATGAAAATCAGTAATCGAATTAATAAATAAATAAATAGTTCATCTACTAATCGCCAGAAGACAGTGGTGCTGAATAAATTTCCTATAACCAACCATTCAAGATTAGTGCACGATATCAACAGAAGGTATTTTCGATTTTCCTATTCGATTGACTGAATTCGAACTCTCATTCAATAGTTTTTCCTCAATTTCACTATTAACTTTTTCTACGGGTTAATGTCCCCACACGGTTATATGAGAAGCCGAAGTAAAGTATCGAACAAACATCACTTTTCAATTTTTTATTCGCACGCATCAATAAAAAGAGTTATAATAAATAATGATGGAATCCTTATACTTTTTACAATATTCTCAGTTGAAAATGGATATCTTATAGGGATATTAATTTTGTAGTAATGGGGCCCACATGACCCAGAAATGTATTCAGCCCAAACCAATCGATATTCCTGGAGAAAACACATTTCCGGGGAATTGTGGTACTTCGTGATTATACCCGAGATTTTCGTAGCTGATACCGGGAAACTCGATTATTTCCATTGTCTTTTCCATTACGGAAGGGACTTTCGGTAAGCTTTCAAGGATATACAAATAATTCCAGAGGGATTGCAACCATTGTGAATTTGCAATCAGATAGTCTTAAGATTTGTGGGTATAAATTGGTTTTTCAAATTGAAGACTTGAGTAAAATAGGGTAATACAAGTCTTCGATATCGAACTTTCTGAACGTTTTTTTAATGAATTGTTAATAATCGTAATAAGAGTACTAGATGTAATATGAAACGATTTTTCACCACGTCACAATTAGCAGATTCAGGTAATTTTGTAATTTAACGAAAAACAGGTGTAGGTTGGTGGTTGGTTAGTTGAAAACTGACGAGCCAGAGACAGGGTTGGCACTTAGCTTATCTTGACACTGCGACCAGCTGGGGCCTATTGTATCACTCTGTCGTCAGTGGTTCCTCATTCAAACAGGTTTGTGCCTTTAATTAGGTTTAGTAGCCTGTTAATAAGATTCTTCGGATTCATGCCTGTTTCCGGGCTGATCTCTCCAAAGGTTCTGTGTCGCCTTCTACTTAGGGCGTCACAGTCGAAGATAATATGAGAGGCTGTTTTCTCCTCTTCATCACATAGCCTACACTCCACGGTTACCCTGCGTACTCCCATGATGTTTAGGAGTTTTTCAGGCCGCAGTGTCCGGTCAACAGACCTACTATTATACGTGCCTTCGTTCTGTTCAGGTTCAGAAGGTCAGCCGTCGGGGTCCGGTTTGGATGCCCTACCATGACTTAGCTGTGTATTTGCCCGACAGTTTGATCCCAATATTGTTGGTGTCTTCTTTTTATCCACTCATCGATCAGGGTCCTGCATCGGTTTTTGCCAATCCCATGCACAGGTTCTGGCTCTGTGAATAGCGTTTCAGATGCTTGTCTAGCTAGCTGGTCCGCTTTTACGTTACCTTCAATTCCTCTATGACCTGGCACCCCATCAAGGTGACCTTGTTGTGTTTTGCCAGCTCGATGAGGTTCTGGAGGCAGTCCCAGACCAGTTTAGACTTCATCTGTATAGAGTTGAGGGCTTCGATAGCACTTTGACTGTCAGATAGAATGTAGATGTGTTTTTTCCTATAACCACTTTCTAGATTCTTCTGCATGCATACCATAATAGCATGTGTTTCAGCTTGGGATATCGTGGAGCATTTGCCAAGTATTATGTAGTCCCTTCTTGGCCTCACCCCATGTACTCCTGCTCCCGTTCCTTCAACTGTCTTTGAACCGTCTGTATACCAGACTATGTCCGCAGTTGATTGTGGCTCTAGACTCGGAGCCCATCCAGATCCGTCAATTCGTGTTTCGAATGGTTTTTCGAGTGAGTATAGGGGTTGTATGTAGTCTGGAATCATTTCGAGTTCGTCGATGTTGATTACATGAGTGATTCTGGTGTGTCCAGTTGTTCGGATTCTCCAGTTTTTTGTTTGTTTCAGTCTGTATGCACTCATCCTGGCCTCTCCAATGACATGTAAGTCAAGGGGTTCGAGGTTCAGGATGATTTCCATTGCAGCTGTTGGAGTGCTATCCATTGCACCCGTTATGCAGAGACAGGCAAACCTTTGGATTTTCCCAAGGTTGGTTTTTGCCTGTCTTTGATTTGTTTTTGGCCACCAAAAAAAGAAAAGGTGTACATTGCCCCTTAAATGAAATGAAACTATCCATATTCAAAGATTCAATTGATATTGAAAAATTATAAAAACAAATGAAGAAATGAATAGAATCAACGATGTTGTAATTTTTTTCGGTGAAAGCTTCTTTTGTTTGTTTCTCTTGGTGAAATATTTACAAAGTAACCTACTAGGACTTTGCACGAAAATCCTTCGGATGTAATACAGGCATTAGCCAGGGAAGTAGTTGTTTTTTTATGGATATTCGACCAACATGCACCTATTGTATAGGTATTTGTAGTCAGTTGTCTTGAGGAATGAGATGTTTTTCATTTTCATTATGTATGAATTGTATAGTCTCCAAGGATAATCCAAGTCATATTTTTCGATGAAAGATGATTTTCAGTACTTGGTATGTTTTAGGAAAAAATGTTGTTTTGCTTACATAGAAAAACCCTCAATTGCATCTTTCACACAGAAAAAAACAATTGTTGAATTAAATAAAATTTATTTGAATCAAACAAATAAATCTGTCGTATACACGATAAAATATAATCTCAAAATGAGTTTATTTTAGATCAAATTTGAAGTTCCAATCAACTGAAACTAATTTGCATGAACCAACTATCTTATTCGACCAACTCAATTCCTAACTCGTTTTTGGCAGAGATATTGTATCAATCATGTAATTATTTTGTTGAATCGAATAATCATATCTACAAAATTTGCTGATTGCTTCAACAACAATATTCATTCAAACAAGTATTTATGTCGAATTGATTAATTCAATAAAATGTCAATTCAACAAAATAAGCTGATCTCTTCACTAAAAATATTCATTCAAATGAGTAATCATTTTATTAATCCACAATATTAACAAATATGGCAACCGAGCAGCCTACACCAGATATTCAAGTCCAGACGTCGCAACGATAAGTTGGCTTCGCTATTCGGTAACATTTTTTTTTATTTCTTGTAATAAAAAAAAAAAATGGAAGTGCCAGGTTGGGTTAGCTATCTAACCTAACCTAACCTGGGCAAGTTGAGTTAGCTATCTAACCTAACCTGGGCGGGTTAGTTAGGTTACCTGAAAATTGAAAAACCCTCCAGACTCACACTTTCAAATCCACAGTAACAGAATACCTATTATACCACTGCTTCTATCAGTCAGCGGCGGAAAACATATCACGGCCGTCTATAGGCTCTGGTGATAGAAGCCATTATCATCATTTAGTCTGGAACAACAAGACCCCCACAGCCCCCACCCACTACGAGTGAATTGCCTAGGGACCTTAGAGCTCCTTGGCCGAAATTTTATCAGACCGACCGAGAATAGGCAAAACCGCCGCGTCATTACACGTGAATTTGTTGATCGCTAAACAGCGTCACGTGGCTGCGCTGACCCCATCATGAGTGACATGGGGCCGTTGTTAAAAAAATACAAAAGGCTTAATCGCCAGCGCTTTAGCCCAGGCAGGATAAAACGACACGACCCGTACGCGGAAGGCAAAGCCTTATGTCATGCCGTTCCACCGAACCCAGTTTAGATACGAGCCCTTCAATGCCATGGTGGGCACGCGCCCTAAGGTTCGCGCGTCCACACCAAGAGCTGCCAGTCCATCAACTGCAGATCTGCTCCAGACCCCCCTCCAAGAAACGGTGGCCGTCAGAAACTGGACGTTGTTTTCTGATACTATGCCCCCCGCCCAATGCCTGCCACCTTGACTATCCCGCGCTATGATAGATGCAAGCTGGGCTTCGTCTCGGTATTTTGCCACTTGGCCTCATGCGCTCTGTCAAGCTCACCGGATGATACCACTTGGGCATCGACAATAGCAACTCGGCCTCCCTTCACCGCAGTAATATCGGGTTTTCTTACACCCACTGCTGTCTGATACAGTTTTTCATACTGCACAGCCCATCCCTTTTTCACCAGTGAGTTTCCCACCGCCTTCACTATACAATTGTGGCGTAAAATCCTACCCCCGTGCGTACGGAAACACTTCTGCACGATATGGCCGGCCGTCTCAGTTTCCTGACATCCGGCACGACACATAACGGGCCGATTGCCCGGTCCCCGACGCCCGCGGGAGCACCTCATTCCACTTGCTAGTGCATTCGACCGCACCCAATTGTAATGCACGAAATCGCCACCCTTCATAAATGGGTTTTTCGACGATACCCAGCTTGATGAGAAACGGCTGCCACCTGTTTCCCTCAAAGCTGCGCCATCGACTGACGCATGCAATAATTGGGCCCAGTGTCTTGACAGACAGTTGGACCTCTCTGGATTAGCCACGTTGGCTAGTCGAGCGCGACACCAGGCGATTTCTATCTCGACCAATGCCCCGCCCGCACAAGCTACTACATGAGGTACGGTCGACTCTTTTAGTGCAATGAGTCGCCGTAGCCTCAAATGCGGGATGAACTCAGACATCCGTGGTATCCCAAGACCACCTTCCCTTACTGGGCAATGGAAATACCCAATTGCCACGTCTTTCGGCAGATGAAGCCAGCGCCTCACTGCCGCTCGAACTGTCACGTCTAACTTCTTTAAGTAGCCGGACGTAACCCTCCCCATGACCCATGACTGGATATATCTGGGAATAAGATACGTCCGGAGGACGTTAACGCGCTGGTGTGCTTTCAGCGGCGCTTTAGTTATACGCTCGAGTTCATTCGACAGTGAGACCCTAATTTGACCCACTCTAGTTCCAATGAACTTGACTCCAAGGTAGCTCCAAAAATCTAAGACCGCGCATTGGCGGATCCCGACTCCACTGATGGTGAACATCTGGGTATCCACGATCTTGACTTTTTTGTCTCGGCCTGAGGCTACCATGGAAAGAACCATACATTTGGCTGGATTTAACAATAAACCAAACCGACCCAACTCGGCATTTAGCAAGTCTAGGTTGCGCTGGAGGCCGACTTTGGACGTTGAGCACAATATCAAATCATCCGCAAATGCTAGCCAGGAAATACGTTCGCCTTCCACCATAAATCCAATCTCTCTATTTAGTGCCAAAAGTGCACGATCTATAACGAGGCTAAAAAGCATAGGCGAGAGTGGGTCGCCCTGGCGAACTCCACGCATCGGCTTAACCCTCTGATTTTCGGTAATGACCTCAGATTTTTTAGGACAAGAAAGGGACGTGTACGCATTCGCGTACACGTCCTTCAAATAATTTACCATGACATCCGGGATGCCAGCCATCCGGCATGCATCGAGCAGACCCTCGTGCGAGACGGTATCAAATGCCTTGGACACGTCCAAGGTGGCCATATGAACCGTCTTTATTCCGCTTCTTGCTTCCCGAAGTACGGTGTTCAGCACGCAGAGATTTTCTGCAATGCCGTCCACTTTCCTCCTGAAAGCCCTCTGCTCATCACTCAGAATACCCGGTACATTGCCCATTCTGGTAGCCAGGATTTTGTGAAAATGCCTTACCACTACGGAAGGTACCGTTAAAGGTCTAAAATCAGCAGGCTGAGCATCACGATCGTCCCCAATACGCTTGGGGATAAAGATCGTTCTTGACGCATGCAGTTCGCCAGGTAGACCACCTCTAGCCATAAAGCTGTTAAATAACATGGCTATAACAGGGCTGGGTATTTTCCTCCAGTCCCTAGGCAGAATACCGTCAGGCCCGGGAGCTTTACTATTAGCGACAAAAGACCGACCAACCTCCTCGGAGGTGATCGGCCCCCACAGTTCTTCGTGGGCTCCGTTGGGAGCCACCCCAATCGGCGCCACATATTCTTGGCTAGGTGTTTCAAAAACACCACGCCAGTACTGGTGGAAGGCATCACCCTCGATCGGAATCTCGGGTTCGCCTCGCTCTCCATCCAGAATTTGCCGCGCGCATTGCGCTTCATGTTTGCGGTACAGCTCCTGGGTAAGCCGATATTCTCGCCGCCTTTTATCCCGCTTACTTATATTGGGTTCAGGGCGGAAGCGTCCGCTGTTTTTATTGCCACCTATTGGCTGTGTTCGCGGCAAGGCATCGCGAATCCACTCAAAGAGTGATCTCGATATGTCCCGCCCCGGACACTCGTCAACCAGTGCCCTCAAAGGCTCAGCCCTGTCGCCCAGTCCTTCCCATGCTACCTCTTCGGCAAGCCGAAGGATAGCGTCCGCGAAGGACTGATCACCAGGAGTGATCTGTGGAGGAGATGCAGGCTCCTGCTCGTTAGCGGATTCTAAGTCAGGTATATCAACCTGGTTGGCCTGCGTTTCGACCATTTCTTGAACCGACCTCTTGTAAGCCGCCTCGCGACGTTTACCTTTAATCGCCTCAAGTGTACGGTCAGGCATTAACCGAACCAATTCTTGGTTTACAAAACGTACACCTCTACGAATTGCTTCGGCTTCCAAACAAGCCATTATATGGACTTCTTCGCCACACCAACGGGCCTTAGCCCTGTCTACAACAATTCCCTGATTATATTCGACGGGATGTGCGCTTCTCATGTGCAAAGACCGTCCGCCTTTAGAGGTGAATGGTCTGTTGCAGATCCTACATTTATAAACTGGCAACTCGTGCTCCGACTCACTGGAGCTGCTAGAAGGACTCGTATTTGCGTTATCGCGCTCGCGATTACGCCTTTCAGGGGGCGGACCTGCACGTGCGCGGGCCCTTGTCAATGTCCGAGGCTTTGCCTTATCTTGCCCGCCTGAAAGATTTAAGCCGAGTAGGGTTGGTGGCCCAACCCGGCCGATCCTGAGTCCGTTTGCGATACCTTGCGGAACCGGCACGTCCACTACTAGAGTCGACCCAGGCGTGGACCACTAGGGAGTTGGGTAAGGGTCGCGCACGCTCGCCTACTTTCCTCCTTTGCAGCCCGGTGACTTGTGCTCTTGACCTTTTAGTCGCCTTTTACGACAGGCTTGTCTAACCGAAAGCCTTTTCTTGATGGCGGGGCTCACACGCCATGTCCCTTTGGTCGCCTTTTACGACAGGTGCGGTGACATACAGTGATGCTATTCTTTACTGACGGCATCACACGTCAGGAAGACCTTGTTCCAACTCCTTTCACCTAGGATTGCTCACGGGATCGCGTGCGGCAATCGGAGGTTACCAGAGAAGCCGGTGTGGCCCCTATTCCACCGGTAGTCGACCAATGACAGTGCTCTGAGCGCGCTCCCGCGCCCTGAGTCACTAGTCACCGCGGAGTATCCAGCTTTTGCTTATTGAATGCAAGCCACGCGGGATGCGGGATGCCCCAAGACTGCGTGGCGCGAAGGCCGTGCAAGTCAGTCTCGGTGAGGCAAGCAAAGACTCAAAACTCATACAATACTCCTACTAGATCGGCATGAGAGAGTCATATTTTGAGAGGAATATTTTGAAACTCCATTTGCCTCCCCATGTCTTTTCTCGCCACACTTGGCTATATGATTTTATTATGTTCTTTTACACTTGAGTGATTGTTTTAATGACTCAATTTATGATTGTTTTAATGTTTTAACTTATGTGAGTCCTTGATTTTAGTGAATCTGAGTTTCTCTGTATCAGTAACAATGTTTAATTATTTTATATTCTGGTGTTTTATAATTTCTAAAAATTTTACAATTATCTGACCTGCTGCAAACACTTGTAAAAATGTGTAACGTTGTCAATAAATCTATCTAATCATTATCTAAGTCAGGGTCAGTTGTGCGTACTCTTCGCCATCTAACGCTTATAATTCAACCAATATAATATTCTTGTATTTGAATTAATCTATTGCCGTAATTTGATTCAAATAAATATCACATTTGTGTTGAAACACATTTTTATTGGAGATTGTTTCAATAGATGAACATACATTATAATGATTCCATCAATCGAATACTCCTGTAATTTCGGATGGATTTCATTAAGTCAGGTCAAGCCAATAACAGTGACCAAATAAATTTGGATGAATTAACAAATCCTTTTTTTTTTTTCGTGCACAATGGATGCTGATGATAACTCTTCCATAATATCTGATTCACAAGAAAAAATCCATGATAGAAAAAACCCAATGGCGGGGCCAGTCAAAAAGGTAGAATTATAGAATTCCATAAAGATATCAGAAAGAAATATTCAGTTCACTCAAATATTGAACAGAAGGTTATAGACAGTACTTACTCGGGTTCCAGTCTCAATGTCTCAACGTCAAAATCACACGACGCTCTTACCTGATCTGAAGATTGTTCGCTTTTCACAGATTACCTGTTCTTTAATATTCAATTGTAGAATAAGATAGACTTCCGTCTGTCAAAGAAAAATAAACTCTTGTAGAATAGTATCTGATTGACATGAACGAGAAAACTTCAGATAAAGGAGCATACAGGTGGAAAAAAATATGAACTAATTGAAAAACATCAATGGTAATTCACAATTGTTTATGTGTATGTCTTAGAGTGAATTTCCTCGATGGAAATTGGGATCTCATAAAGTTTCACCAAACTATAGATAGCCAATATTGGTATGAAAATGGAGAATAGGGAATAAATAATAAATAAATAACAAACTTCATCGCAATATAAATACAATTACACTATAAAGTGTGAAGCACTTCTTTCGCCAAAATTTGTCAGTAAAAAGTACATGATTCAAATTATGAAACTAATATTACTCCCAACAGAAATTACTTGGATTATTTATAAAAATACAGTAATGAAAAAAGTGGGTATAGAGAAAACACAATGGAAAATTTCAACAGCGCCAAAATTACTTAAGCGATATGGGCCAACATAATAAAATCATTTTCTATTCTATTCCATCTGCTTCAGTTTCTACAAACATCGATGTAAAATGTGAGCAAAATTAAAAACGTCAAATATGCTGCATAATTATTTACAAAATATTAAATAACCTTATTGATTGTTCTGAACTATCGTCCAAAATATCCTTAAGTACACTCAACAGAGTTTTAAAAAGCACGAAACTTCTAATACACCATTTAGAAAAACAAATTCAGGATTAAACTCTCCCATTTGTAGAATGGTGAGGACTTTTAATAGGTTTAAAAACTACGTGAAATCTATGTTCTGCCTTCGTTTAAACTAATAATGATTATTTTCACTTCATTATACAAATAATATCTCATTTGAATTATTCATATTTGTTCACATTGTACATAGGTATATTGTCACTTTATTCATATTTATTCATATTTGTTCATATTTGTTCATATTTATTCATAATTGTTCACATTTATTCATATTTGTCATATTTTTTATATAATGCATCATTCATAATGTTTATCTTGTAAGATATTTTAGCTAACTATTCGATTAATATTAGATTACCTAAAAAGAGGATACTCGTTGGATTTATCTGTTTGTATCCCTACTTTGTAATAAATAATAAATGAATAAATAAATAATGAATATAGTTTAGTAATGAGGTGTCACTTTTAAGAACTAGTGTCTACAAGTGCGTCATTTTCAAATTCAGTTGATTACTTACTGCGACTGAACGATAAACTATCTTTCATCGTTCATGGGAAGTATTTATAGTTGAAGGGAAACAATTTCATCATAGATAGCATAACTACCACCTTTGTCAAATAATTGGAAACATGATTACACGATTACTTCGAGAATATCAATCAGTTTGATTTTCTGAAACGAATTCGTGAAACAAACTAGATAACAATAAAAAATGTGTAGGAGAATTTATAGACCCGGCAAAGGCTTTCGACACGGTCCCTCATGACGGACTGCTTGATTCTTAGACATTATGGGGTGAGGGTCCCAGTGTTGAAAGTCTCCGAAAGCTACTTGACCAATAAACCACAGCAAGGTAAAAACCAAAATGTATACCCTAAAACCATTGAAATAGGTGTTCCTCAAAGTACTGTACTTGGACCATTGCTTTTTATTAGATACATAAACTCCTTGCTACAAACTGATATAAGTGGTATCTTATGCTGACGATACCGTACTTCTTCTCAATGATATAACATGAGTACGGGACCACTTTTTCACTTTTCTAAAAAAGTACCTAGAATCCAGGGAAATTTCCTCTGAACCCTCTGGAAACTCCCATGAGAGCCTGTGTGTTAGAAAGAGATGGAGATAGTGATTTTCCCGATTTTTCCCTAGATCTAGGAACATTTTCAAAAAGTACCAAGGTCCAATGTGGTAATTTTGCGACATCAAATCCGATCCTTGGGAAACACCCATTTTGCGTGCTCGAGACCTATATTATCCTGGATCTTCTGTATTTTAGGTGTCAACCTGATGGATTTATACCTTATAATATGACTTTTTACCTTATTCCACATAGAGGATTGGACTTTTACCCTAGATCTAGGGAAAAATTCAATTGTGGTAAGCACACTACATCAAGTATTTCAAATATAGCCATATGTAAACTGAAACTGAAGAATGCCAATATAATAAATCCATTTTCGTTCGAAATCAAAGGCGGCCGCATTAATAATGTAACACTTCATAAAAATATCAAAGAACCTATTAAATCATGACAGCTACGATCTAACCACTAGACCACATCGCCCCTAATTACGACGGGACAGTTATTTTATCTCTATTGAGCCCAAAGGCACGACTAGGTAATTAACGATTCTTCGATAGCGGGGAAAAAACATAAACTCGTAAAGATCGCTTCTCAAAGAGACCGCTGTCACATTAATGACCCATTAATTTAATATATCATGGCGGCGTATCAACTCAAAGGGGTACTCGCCGATACATGAAGTATGTTTTATTGTTTTCTTGCGGTATCGTTTGAAGACCGAAAGCTATATATATATATAAGATTCTCCCCAACAGGCGAGAACAATTCATTCCGAATCCAGTTGTCGCATGAGTCAGTCAATACAGAGCTAGTTCTGCTTCATTATGAAGCGAATGAAAGTAAAGTTTAATTTCAATTAGAGAAGATGCAGTCTCATCTTCCTACGCGAAATAAGAGTAGACTCCGTGAAGTTTATCTGAAATAGCAATAAATCAACCATATGCAGAATCATAGTGGAAGTGTAACCATCAGAAATCATCTCAGTAATAACCCAATGAATGGAATAAATATTTATCAAGAAGCTAAATAATCATAGTACTACAAGTGAACGCGTAATATAATTCGGTAATAAAACGGAATAATTAAGACATATTCACATACGTGGTGGCTCTTCAGTGAGGGTAAGCAATAAAACTGTTTATTTGGCAAGGTATATATGTATAGTGTAATGAAAATATATTTCAGTATTGATTTCATAGTAGAAGAAATTATTGATTCAACAAAAGTAAAATTATTATCAATTGTTTAAAATACCTGAAGAACAGTTATTTTAATTGTCAGCACATATTGTTTCAAATTTTGAATTATTGTTTATTCAATCTCATTTTGACTTTCTATACATTTTCTCAGTAAATTATACCAGGTGTATCAATAGTTGTTTTCATATTTTAGAAAATACATATATATATATTATTACAAGTCCTAATTGAATTATTATTCCGAAACAATCTGAAATTGGTCATTGTACTGTCAAATTAAGTCCCCCGCATCATTACATACTGGGTGAAACAAAATCTCAAGCCGCTCTGGGATAGTGTTCCGTTATTGGTCAATAGACTGATAACGCTCAGTATGGTTAAGGCTTAGCTTTAACAAAAAATACGAGCAATCGTAAGACTGGTTGATCTGACGAAGGGGTATTTATTACTCCACTCAGTATGGTTAAAAACCGGTTATAACACAATCATCTATGAAAAATCCATAAGGTTAGCCTTAAAATTCAGAAAATCTAGGGAAAAACTATGTATAATTCGTGAATCTACGTGAAAAAATCCCTAAATCTAGGGGAAAATCACTTATCTCATGAGAAATCCATCAGTTAACCCTCAAAATTTGGAAAATCTAGGAAAAAACTAGGTGAAATACGTGAATCTGCTTGAAAAAATCCCCAGATCTAGGGAAAAAGTCCAATCCTCTATGTGGAATAAGGTAAAAAGTCGTATTAAAAGGTAGAAATCCATCAGGTTGACACCTAAAATACAGTAGATCTAGGGAAATCCAGGGTAATATAGGCCTCGAGCACGTAAAATGGATGGCCCCAAGGATCTGATTTGAGGTCGCAAAATCGTGGTTACGTTGGACCTCGATACTTATTGAAAATTTTCCTAGATCTAGGGAAAAATCGGGGAAAATCATTATCTCCATCTCTCTCTAACACACAGGCTCTCATTGGAGTTTCCAGAGGGTTCAGAGGAAATTTCCCTAGATTCTAGGTACTTTTTTATAAAAGTGAAAAAGTACCCGTATAGCCTAGCTATATCCTCTAACATGGGAATCAGTGAAATTGAAATCTGAAAATGGCACTAGTATTACTAAAAAGTAGTTTTACCAAAATAAATTATTATTAAATATAAACAAAACGACATACATCTCATTTTCTCTTGATAATGCAAACAGACCATTCTTTATTAATTTGCAATTTCCAAATACTGATCTAAGAATTCAAGGAAGTTTTTCCACAGGATATTTAGGTGTCACAATAGACAAAAATCTGAAGTGGTACAAGTATAAACTATATTTGTGCAATATAATCAGAAGATTATTCTCTGAATTTCATAGAGAACGGAAATTCAGGGGAAAAAAATCACTTTGCTAATGATATACAAGGCACTTGTGGAATCGTAATGAAGTATGAGATTATTTTATGGGGTATGGTTTCTATACCAACGCATTATTATCGTTAAATGTTATACAAAATTACATTTTAAAAACTATTTTCAATGAGGATAGGCAATATCACACTGCTGATTTGTATAATGCTGATATTTTCAATGTTAGCTTGTTATATTTTCACAATATATCCCTCTTCATGTATAAGAAAAAAAAACTCTATTTTCCACTGTCTCAGAACTAGACATGTTACAAACCTACATATTTAATTCAGGTTCCTCTTTATAACAAAGATGCTAATCAAAGATTTTAAACCAGTTCAGCGCCAAAATTTTTCAACACTCTACCGCTGGAAATAGAAAATATAAAAAATTATGAAAAATTGTAAACAGTTCTATAAGGTATATGAAAATTATTCATAATATTTGGAATTGTTATAGTTATTTTCTCATTCTATATTATTCTAGAGTAATTCACACCCAATTTATGTGTTGGTGTTATGACTAAAACATATTATAAAATGTTATTTAAATATACCTAATGAATATTTCTGATTTGAGCACATTCAGATCCTTAGACTAGGTGCATTATG
Organism: Gonioctena quinquepunctata; assembly: GCA_018342105.1. Taxonomy (NCBI): domain Eukaryota; kingdom Metazoa; phylum Arthropoda; class Insecta; order Coleoptera; family Chrysomelidae; genus Gonioctena; species Gonioctena quinquepunctata. Next base: position 351,321 of record JAFIRS010000653.1, read on the forward strand.
TATTCTGTAGAAATGTGAATAATTTGTATAATTATATACTATTATCAAATGTTTCGAATTGTGTGAATAAATTAAATTGAAAATTGAATTGAATTGAGTTTTTCGATTTTTAGAGAAATCTTTCTATTCAATATTAAATTGGGGATATTTACCTTCCCAATAAGGAAATGCTTGCACAATAAAAAAACATTGTAATGACTTTGAAATAACTACAAATCTGGAAAGGGTAGAAAAATCGAATCAATTTTTTATCGACAATCAACAAGATCTCTTTTCTTAGTCCTACACAAACTATTTCTATTACCAGGAACCAATTCTGGAATAAAATAAACAATGATGGAAGTCGAGTTTCCTGGTATTAGCTCGAAAATTCTCGAGTATCATTAGAGAGGGCAACGTGAGTTTCCGGAAACGTGAAACATTCTTCCTAGAAATATCGATTAGGTTAAATTGTATAAATTTCCGCGTAACAAAGCTTCGACGAGGAGAAAACTTTTTTAATAAAGAATTTTTAATAGTATGGAGTTTCGAGTTGGGCCGCGCCCGCCGAATTGTTGATTCATGGAATGAATATATAAAGAGGTTCTTTGTTACTGACGAGTCCCAATTCCGAAGCCGGAATATTCCTGTGAATTGTTTATGAGCAGCTCATGTCGGGAAACGAATTCGTAGAAGCAACAGAACTACTGCGATATGAGACTACTGAACGTCATTCATAAAGATCATATGTGGAGACATTTTGGAAAAAAGTTCAATCTTGTCATAAATTATATCTCCATCACTTATCAACCGATTTGAATGAAATTTTGTACATAGATATGAGACACAATTTCGGAATGACATACATATGAAAATGAAACGGCCAACTTCCGGTTTCACCAGAATAGCCACCAACTTAGATTTTTCAAATGGAACATCATGTATGTTTGATGTTTTTCGAATTCTACAGCTCCAACTACATATGACAGTGTTGCCAAATTTTTATTTTACAATTAAAAAAAAAACCTTTTTTTTATTTTAGCTCAGTAGGCCTAGATCAGGTTAAAATACGTACTAATTTACATCAGTAACTCATAGTGATAGTCATTTCATCGATAAGATCAATAACAAATCCTACAGCAGGAATTGAAATTTTCTGATCGCATTTCTAACGAAAATATGTTTTTTTTCAAATGGTACCTACCGAGGGCCATCTTGCCATTCGATAGAGAATTTGATTACCAATTCAACGATATACATTATGTACCACTTTCTTTTTGTTCAAAACGTAGGAGCCATCTAGCAAAATGAAGTCAATCTGAAAAAATTGGTAGGTAATATGACATCTATTCATTCTTTCAAACTGTTTTTCAGAATGGTAACAATGAATTACCAAAAATAATGAACTTGACAATATGTAATGATCATAAAATCATAACAGAAAAGATAACTTCAATGTAATCAAACTGTTTGAATAAATCTAACGACTGAAACAGTGAAACATTCAACGTACAAATGATTACTCACAATACGATTAAGTATCCTATTTTCAATAGATGAGTTTCACAACCATTGAAAAGTCATTTTATTTATTAATGACCAATGGTATGTTCGAAATCTTGCCCGTTTCCCCTAACACATAGACTAGTTCTATTTATTGTATATTTCATCACATTTATCAGTTCGTGAGCAGGAATTTTCTGAAATGCGCGCTCAACTCTATCTCTCAAGTCCTCCAAAGAAGTTGGTCTCCTCGACTATTCTTTGGATTCTATGCGACCCCATGAATAAAAATCAATAGAAAATAAATCTGGCGATCTGGCTGGCCATCTGACTAGACCATTTGTTCCAATCCATCTCTGACCATAGGTATCATTAAGATATTGCCGAACAATATTAGCATTATGTGGTCCTGCACCATCCTGCTGAAAAAATATATTTTCCCTGTTGTTATCACGTAAATCGTTGATATTATTTTGAATATCGTTCTCTAAGAATTGTAGATATATTTGGCCCGTCAAAGGCCAGTCGAAAAAAAGTGGTCCAATGATTATTGTCCCTATGATTCCTACCCAGACGTTGAATCCAAATCTTTCTTGAAAATTGCCTTCTCTCAGCAACCTAGGATTTTCTTGAGCCCAATACCTTGTATTATTGCTATTGAACATACCATTATTCGTAAGCCTAGACTCATCTGTAAATAGTATCTCCGAGACAAAACCATTATTAAAAGTATGATGACGCAAAAGTCAATTACAATAAGTTAGTCTCCGTTCTGGGTCATTTCCATATAGATGCTGATGCAAACTGTATTTATGGGAGCGATATTTATGTTTTTTCCTGGCACTTTCCCTGCTGATCCCACATTCAATTTCCAATTCTCGCACTGAGCCAGATGGAGAAAAATGAACATATGCTAAAACATTACTTTCCGCTTTTTCACTGACGATGAAGTGGATGTGGTTTTGATCAGCTGGTTCTTTCCTTATCATCATTTCCAATTTCCTGAAATAGGTCCTCGATGGGTGCCGTCTTAACGGATAACGAACAGCGTGTAGCATACTAGCATTGACAGCGTTCTTCTGACATTCTCCGTATATCAATATCATATCGATTTGTTCATTTCGAGAATAACGATTATTATTTTCCATTTCAAAAAAACTTTTTACAAACGAAACGAGATGACAAGTAAAATTGGTATTCCACTTTCGATATGACATTAATCACCTACTGTTTTCCATGATTTCACGGCTACCTTTCATTTCATCAAACCTAAACGGTTAACTCATTGGAATTTGTACCAGGAGAAGGTTCATCATAATGCAAGACTTCCTGCAATACAGGTCGTTTTTTATTATTACAGCTCTCTAACTATAGAGATCAATAACCGGATTGAATTGGTCCAATCAGGTGGCAAAAGTCAGCTAACATATTCATGAAATCTTATTTTGGTAGTCGGCAATGAATTGTGTTTACAGTTATTGGACGAATTACGCCAAATTTTTCCTTCGGTGTATCGAAAAACTCTTCTATACCAAATTAATATAAAATACACAGTGATTGTGTTAGTTAGGCAGTGATATTTGGCGTCTATAGATTGGAAACCTCAATTATTTTTTCTGGAAATGAAAACAATAACGGAATCTTTTAGGAACTTCAAAGCGATCTCAAGGTTTCGACTCGAAAAGCTCTTTTCACCCGACGCTATGATAATATTTTCTCTTGCTGGCGCTTCGTGGCATTCCTAAAATATGATGGGGAATACATTTAAGTAGATGAACCCATTTAGGCAAGTTATTAAATTCGAACGAGGAGCTAACATTAGCTTACAGAATGCCTTTCAGGTTGAGTGCTCTCTAAATATTATTACATCCACTTAAGGGAAAATCAGAAAGAGTATGGTGTTGTTTTTACCGAATGATGTGGAAACTGAATCATTCTGCATATATTCACAATATTTCATATAGTTCAGGACAAAAAAATTTGACATTAGATATAATTAATATTAATGCCTATGAATTTAGGATTGGAATGCACAGTTTAATAATATTATATCTTCAAACGAGCAATTCTTGTATATATATTTCGGCTATCTCGGTGATATTGTGTATTTAGATAGGGTTTTGCTTTATAAAATCATTTATATAGGTGTCTTTCCTGAAAAAACGCGATTTTACACAAAACAAATTTTTATGGTAGGTTAGGTTAGAACAGGCGAATCCACCAGATTCAACTATGACGTCTGGTAGGACTGGCGAATCCACCAGACTCAACTACGACGTCTGGAATACCGGTAGGTTAGGTTGTAAAAAAAATGTTTTTTGTGTAAAATCGCGTTTTTTTTCAGAAAAGACACCTATATGAGATGGCGTTATAACATTATCCGAATGTGTCAAGTTTATCTGAATAAGTATCTCTGAAAAAACACGATTTTACAAAAAAAACGGCCAAGTACTGATATTTATTTGTCCACAAAAACACTGTTTATGAGGTATTTTTTTTGTAATCCACTGTGTAAGTGAAAGGTAGAACTTATATCAGAGAACGTAGATGATTATAATAATGATGTCTGAAATGAAAATGAGCCAAAAGAACCTTTTTAACGGATTATTTTCAATTCACAATTTTAGAAATATTATCTTAAATGAGAAAGATAGCCTTTACAATATATCATAACATGTCGCCATAATGGCCCAACGGGGACTGGTAGCTCGAGATAACCAGATTATGAAACTCATCATCAACAAAACAATCACACAACATTTATTCAGACAAAATATATATACGATAACAACTATACTTACACCTATAACTACCTATTCAACGCTGTAAGAATGGCAGCTCGATAGTTGGGACTACGTTTTATGACTTCACTTCACAAGGATTCAAAAACATTTCAACGAATCAAATATGATAAACAACGGAACATGCTTAACCCTAACTAAATGCGGCTACGTTTACCTGAATCTCTAATACCTGTCAATATCTTCAGCTGGTTAGTCCAATATTTTCGATGAAAGAAAATTGTATTTCGTGCATAAAATTATTTATTAGTTGTAGCAAAGCGCTTTCGACGGTTAAGTCATCATCAGTGCGTACCTGAAAGTAAGTATTTTGATAGAAAAAGTTACTGAAAGGTTTTATTTGAGAAAGAAATTGACATATTTAAGTGAGGTTACTTATCGTCAGGTGTAAGAAGCAAAGGCATAAAACAGTCATGATCAGTGAACACTGTATGGTTTACTAACATACATGTTAATAGTATTTAGGCCAGGATGACACTAGATATCTAGTGTCATCCTGGCCTAGAATACTATTTTAACATGTATGTTATGTAAACCTATACAGTGTTCACTGATCATGAGCTGTTTATGGCCTTTGGCTTTGACACTTGACGAGTAAGTAACTCACTTTTAAAATATGTCAATTTTCTTCTCAAAAATAAAACCTTTTCAGTAACTTTTTCTATCAAAATACTTACTTTCAGGTACGCACTGATGATGACTTAACCGTCGAAAGCGCTTTGCTACAACTAATAAATAATTTTATGCACGAAATACAATTTTCTTTCATCGATTATATCGATACGTGCACACAGTCACACTTTTCATTTAGTCCAATATTTGTTTTGATTGTGATAAAAAACCTCTGGCGCCACCAAGGCGGCGGAATGTTGCAAAATTTTTCGATAGATCAAATGTAGTGAGTAGCATTGAAACATCGTCGGTGAATTTACAAAGGAGCGTAAATGGATTTGATCAATTTCTGAGGAGATGCAATTCAAGGTCTACTGATTTTTCATGTTGTCACTATCGAAAAAAAATTAGGTCCATTTCATTGAATTTCTGTGAACACTTGGAATATAGTATATAGAATCCAATGGTGATAAAAAGATAATAAAAAATTCATCCTGGGAGGAGTGTTTTAAAAAAAAACTATATTCGCCTTTCAGTGAATGTGATTTATTAAGCATGTTCAATTTAGCCCAATGAGATCAGGAAGTAGAATACAAACAAAAATGTAATGCTGTTTCAGTCAAATAACAAAAATAAAAAATATAGCAAATTAATTGTTCTTAATTGGGAAGATTTCGGTAGAATATTTGTTATTCTTCAATCTGCAGAAAGTGCCATGAAATATGAATACTTTTTCAATGGCAGCTTGAACCGAGCATTATTGAGTTTATTAACCTTCATTTTCGATATATCCACATTTATTTGTAAGGAGATCGTCTGAAATGTTTTTTCCACGCGACTATGTCTGTAATAGATTTTGTTAGTCTCCTTATCTACCATAATCGCAGACATTTTTGTCCAATTTAACGTATCATCGGAACACGTAAAATTCTCAGATCTCGGGAAAGAGTCTTGAAGTCAAGAAAATCACCAAATGTCATTTCATGAACAATGTAAGGATGTTTTCTTCGAACTAACTTTATAATCGGGATTATTTGACTGGGTATGAAAATATCTTCAGCCTGTTTTACTGCTGCAGTTATAGCACTATGTGGCGAATCGCCCTCATTGTGGCCATGGCATGCCTCAAAGAAATGGAGAGTTATGTTTTTATATTTTTGCTCTTCATGAGAAAGAAGGCAAACACTGCAGGAAGTATGGAGTATAGCAAACCATCAGAAAATAGTTCTACAACTTCGTTCTTGTCACAACTTTTCAAAAGCAGGTATAAACAATTTGACATTTCTGATGAACCTCGTTTACTTTGGGTTTCATACCAAGTGTAACAGTGACAGTCTTTCGAAGATAAATCATATTTGTGAAATTGAGGAGAGCAAGGCGTTGCTCATTGAACACATTTGATATCGGCAATTGAATGACTGGTGCAAATCGAAAACAGCACAGTGAACTCATTGCTCTTTCCTTACCCTCGAATTTATACTTCTCACATACTTTTTTCCGCCTTATATTTCAAATACTTTTTTTATGATATAACAGTGTCATCATCATTATTGTAAGTCACACAAAAAGTGCATTGATCTTTTTTGGAGCGATGGAGAGATTCATAGATTTGAATAATTTCCTGTTTAACAAGACGCTATCTTTTTAATTATTTTTGTTTTCGTCTAAATACATACATAACATTTTAGGAATCGATTACTGTGAATAAGGATATCGTCTCTTGCTATCTTTCTGACAGTAGAGAGATTCCACTTTGGGGAACTTTAAATTAATGATATTTTGATGAATGATTCCATATCGTTCCTTCTGTGTATCATTCCTGCCACCTCTTCGTTCGGCGCAATTTGTTACCCCAAAAATACCATTTACGCCTTTTTCTGATTTACGCTCCTTTGTAAAATTACCGACAACATGCAGGAGTAGTACGAAAAAAAAAGAAATTATTTAGATAAGTTATCAGCTGATACAATTTTGACAAAAACTGCGATACCCACATAATACAAAAAATTAATCAATATATACCAATGAAACTTCGCAATTTACAAGATAATATTGATTCCTGCCAGTTCCTATTTCTATTGTTGCTTAACCCTTCAGATATATCATAATCAATAGAAGCTCTTAGTCATACTCCACAATGTTTAATATCCTCTGGAAGATGTATGGTACGTATTTCGGACCTATAAGGGTCCATCGTCAGCTAAAAAAAGGAAAAAGTTGCATCATGAGTAATGAAAGTTGAAACTAATACTACTCATTTTTCTTGGCTAGTGATGGACCTTTGAGGTCCAAAAGATATATTTGAGATGATATTGAACTTTGTGAATCTTTTTCCATAGATTATATTGTGAATTATTTATAATTATTTCAAATACTTGCTTGTGGAAAATAAGTGTAATACTTCAGTTCAGTTATCTCTTACTCAATTATCAACCTTCAACAATTGTTCCCAATATCGAGTGATTAATCATATTTGGGAAGGTAGACAAGCATTACCGACAAATTTTTTTTTGTTATTCTAACGTTATACTATCTCCTCACTATTTTTGCAGTATAATATCTCAGTTAGGCACACGGAACTCATAGATATACATAATCTTGACCGTATAATTTTTAATCAGGGATGTAATTGAATTCATGTAATAATTTTTCTAGTTTATTGTAGGCAAATCGACACTGCTTGAAGATACTGTTCGTGATGAAATCATCCCAACAACATATTTCTTGTAGCAATATTCTCAATATAGTAATTCGTCTCTTTTTGGTGATTATAACATATATATATATATATATATATATATATATATATATACATACATATATATACATATATATATATATATATATATATATATATATATATATATATATATATATATATATATATATATATATATATATATATATATATATATATATATATATATAATGACTACCATCAGAAAAAAATGCCTGTTTCGATGGGTGACCTATTCTATGAAGGAATGTCCCCATCATAGTTCCAAGATTTATTTCTCGTTTTCCCCACATGGTAGTTAAGGGTTTCCTTCATCCAGTGAAATAGTCTAATCGACAAGTTGAAAAAGGTCTAAAATAGAGATACTGCTCTTAAATTATGTGTGATAGCTCATTGGATCCGGAATAACGCCTAAAAAAATGTGCCAAAAGCGTGTATTAGCACATAAAAAATTGCAAAAGTTATAAACAATTGAAGATGAAAAAAAAATGGCATTTTGTTTTTTGCCAATATTTCATAAACTACTAATATGTAAGAAATTCAAAAAATGATTCTGATAGAGGAGGAAATTTTCAATAAAAAACTCCATTATTTATAATTTTAATTTAACGCTGAAAATGGGTCTCCGCGCGACATTTTTAGGTTGCGCGCGGGGCGTCAAAAGCGAGTACGACACATTAATTAATTTATTTAAGGTATTAAATTTTTTTTTTATTTGAAAAAATTATGGTGTATTCTGAACACTATAAATGATTTATTCCCGTTGGAAATTTTACTTAAAGTTGATTTTTCAACAAGTTAAACGTTTGTTAACACAAAATTTTCTCGAACTTCTGTCTTAATTGTAAATGAAAAAAAATGTTTAAATAATTGTTGTAAAAATGTGTCGCTTCGTAGGGCCTTTCTTATATACATACTTAACAAGATCACGCCATAAAAGTTTTAAAAATTTTCATACAAAAAAAAATTCCTTAATAACAATTTTTAATTGTTTATAATAGTTTTTTTATATTTCTATTGTTTAAATAATTAGTTAAGATTTTTTTTTTCTTAAAATCATAATTGACCGTCCTCTATGAAGTAACAAAAACAATTTTTTTATCAACAATTTCATTGTTTATTAACTTACCAATTTGTTATAAATTTTTTTTTAACTTTTTAGATTTTTTTTTTAATATAAAATTTAAAAAAAAAAAAAAAAAAAAAAAATTTTAATTTTTTATTTATTTAAATTGGAATTGGGAAAAATTAAATTTTTTTTAAAAAAAATCTAACAAATTAAAAAAAAATTTAAAAATTGGTAATTAATAAAAATGGAATTGTTGATAAAAAAAATCTGTTACTTTATAGAGGACTGTCAATTATGATTTTAAGGAAAAAAATAATTTCTTAACTAATTATTTAAACAATAGAAATATAAAAAAAACGATTATAAACAATTAAAAATTGTTATTAAGGAACATTTTTTTTTTAAATCATAATATTTGTAATATAATGAAGTTGTAAAAAAAAAATCGAAAATATTGAAATAATCAATTTGTTTATAAAAAATTTATCAACAAATAGTGAGATTTTTTTTTTTGCAAATCAATTTATAAAAATTAACAACATTACTTGGATTTTTTTGTTTTTGTTCAAGTACAGAAATTATTATAAACAAAGTATGAATATTTTTTAACTTTTATGGCGTGATCTTGTCAAGTATGTTTATAAGGAAGGCTCTACGAAGAGAAAAATTGTTACGACAATTATTTAAACATTTTTTTTATTTACAATTACAACAGAAGTTCGAGAAAATTTTGTTAGTTAACAATCGTTTAACTTGTTGAAAAATTAACTTTAAGTAAAATTTTCAACAGGAATAAATCATTTATAGTGTTCCGAATACACCATAATTTTTTCAAATAAAAAAATTAATTAATACCTTAAATATTTATAGTTTATGAAATATTGGCACAAAACGAAATGCCATTTTTTTTTCATTTTCAATTGTTTATAACTTTTGCAATTTTTTATGTGCTAATACACGCTTTTGGCGCATTTTTCTAGGCGTTATTCCGGATCCAATGAGCTATCACACATAATTTTAAGAGCAGTATCTCTATTTTAGACCATTTTCAACTTGTCAATTAGACTAAAAGTTCTGATAATCAAAACATATTTGCATGTTTTTCAGTAACTCGAGAACCAAAATTACTGTAAACTGAAGTGCATCTCAGTCGACGAAGACGCTCAAGAAACACCCAGTACAATACGGCGGGTGCGTGCTTTTATGGAAAATTTCAAAAACCCTGACTAGACCCCTCTTTTCTGGGGTTGAACTCTCAGTATGATCCAAAACGAACAAAAAAATCTTGTCGGCACACGAAAGTACACGTGATTCCGTTACCCGACTCACTCGCATCTCCAAATTGAATTGGATAAGTTGACAGGAGAGCGCTAGACTGGAAGACCGACCCAGATCTGTGACACGTCTGCCAACCAAACAAACCTAATCAGCCCTATTTCTCATCGTTAGCTGCAAATAGAATCCGCTTCTCGCTGATTTTTTGTTGCTACACCCTTTGTCTGAACGAACAAAAAAGGTTCCGGGTTTTTGCATCCCAGTCGACTGGTAAATCGGCGTGGGTGTTACCGGATCGCTATTCCGTTCCTCTCTTCCATTATTTTTTCACTTATTTGATGCGCTGAGGTCTGATATATCTTCTCCAAGATGGTTAGGTCTCGAATGCAAAGAAGTATTATTTCATATGATGCTCGCTGTGAAATATCTATATCATATTCCGTAAGTTGCTCTGGGTTGGATGTGAGGACTCAGTTCAAATTTCGAGTAGGAATAGGCCATAAATCATGATTAACAATACAATAACATGAAATGATGGGAGAGCAACCAAGTTAGAATTGGAAAATTCAAGAAAGAAACATGGTGAGACTTGAAACAGCAGAAGAAACGGTATCAGAATGATTTCGTGACATAATCAAAAATCATCAGGAACGAAAAGTCAAGGATTCCATCTATCAAAGACCAAAAATGCAACAAAAATTCTCAAAAAGAGATATGGAATACCATAGAAACGTGAAAACATGAAAATGGAAATTCCCAAGGAATGGATTTTCTCAAAATATCTTATCATCAAAATCTTGAAACGGAATATCATTCCATCATAACATACCATCCCCTGGAACGAAAATAAAAAATAATAATAATAAAAAACCTTTTAATAGATAAGCTTCTATTCAAATGCGATAAAAACATTATTCCGTGAGTTATAGCTTCAACAGCTTGTCGCGCGAAGTTTTCAATTCGAATACAAAAGCGACAATCTTTTGAATCTATAACTCACGGAATAACCTCTGCAAACATTAAAAAAAAAACAACTTTTTAGCGCAATGGAATAAAAGCTGGTCTTTGAAAAGGTTTTTTATTGATTATTTTATTTTGTGCTTTTTAGTAAGTACGCCTTATTCTATGCATTTTTGTTAGAACATCGTTATTATGAGGCATTTTTCCTGTAACTTCTGAGCTATCTTGTTATTCAATGAGGAAACCATCTAAAGATGAACTCAAATCATATTCTCCGACGCCAAAAACCCCGACATAACAATTTTGAATAGAAACGGTCCATTATCACAAAACTCGTCCACCATCTTGAATTCATGAATTTTGACAATAAATTTATAATCTCCGACCCCGAAAACCCCTCACATACCAATTTTGAATCAAATCGAACCATAATCACAGAGATCGTTCGCCGTCTTGGAGCCGCCATTTTGATTTTATGAAATTTGACCAAAAAAAAAATTATCTTCAACCCCGAAAACCCACTCATACCAATTTTGAATAGAATCGGACCATAATTACAGAACTCGTCCGCCATTTTGTATTTATGAATTTTAATTCTATTAATTTTTACAAAAAATTCGTAATCTTCGACCCCGAAAACCCCCACATAATACCAATTTCGAATCGAATCGGATCATGATTACAGAACTCGTCCGCCATTTTGGAGCCGACATTTCGAATTTGTGAACTTTGATGGGAAAATTCATAATCTCCGAACCCGAAAACCCCTACATAACAATTTTGAATAGATTTGGAATATGATAACAGAGACAGTTGGCCATCTTGGAGCCGCCATTTTAATTTTATTGATTTTGACAAAAAGTTCATAATATTTGACATCGAAAACCCTCACATACCAATTTTGAATCGAATCGGACCTCAAACACAAATATCGCCCGCCATATTGGAGCCGCCATTTTGTTTTTTCTCTATCGATTCCATAATGCATTGTCACGGGGACTATGAATCTCCGGTGAATGTTCGGATTATTCATATGCCAAATCAGGAGTTCCTCAGGGTTCGGAACTCGGCCCAATTTTGTTTTTATTGTACCTTAATGATTTAACATATTTATCAATCACCGGAAAATTCACACTATTTGAAGACGATAGCACCATCTTATGGCATGGTAAAAATGTGAAAACTCTAAAGACAGTTGTATGCCAGGAACTCAAATTTCAATGTAAACAAAACAAATTTAATAACCTTATATATATATATATATATAATAAAAATCTGACCTTAGGTACACATCGAGTCGAAAACAAATCAAGCACTAAATGCCTGGGTATACACATTGACAGAAAACTAGGTTTAGAAGGCTCAAAAAGCGACTAGCATCGGGTTGCTACGCTATTAGAGATGTCACAAATGAGCTTGGGCTAGAAACACATACTTTTCTCTCATAGAATCCCATTATCAGGTATGGCATACCATTCTGGGGCTGTTGCAGCCAAAATCTGTTAAATTCTGTGTTTATTTTACAAAAGAAAGCAATTCATTATTTATGCAAGGCCAAAGCAAGAGAACATTGTATACCACTGTTTATTCATGAAAAAATTCTTACGCTCACATGTATTTTTATTTTGGAAACTGTATGCTTGATCAAATTAGACATCATTCCTCAAATAAAAACCCCTTAAGTCACATGTTCACCAAAAATAACTGCCATCTTTCCCCTCCACTACCCAAGGCGATTCGAACCAAACATTCAATTATATATGAGAGCAAAAAAATTTACAATTATTTTAAAGAAACGGGAAGTATTGAAAAATTTAGGAAGGAGATGAAAGAATTTAACTTGTGAGATTTGATTACACACATCGGAAAAAGTGAAAGTAAATAAAAGCTTGTAAAAAAAAGAGCTTCCATCAGAACCTGAGAAAATCATAACCGAATAAAATCAGAATCGAACAAAATCAGAACTGTACAAAATGATAATAGAATAACAGCAGAATCAAACATAAAGTCTAATTTCTTCTACAAGCGCTTCTCTCACTCAATGTACGTTGTTGATTCTATGGTGCGGGTGTTTCCGCATGGCGAAGTAGGCAACAAATCATTGGTGAGATGAAATGAATATCCATTTCATTTCAACTTTATCTACTTATGCTTATGAAAATTAGTGACAGCTGTCGGACCAGCCCAAATAGGGCGTGCTTCAATATATCTCAAACAAGTGGACAGGGCTTAGACGTGTATGTCAGCTCTCATCAATGATTCATTGCCTACTTCGCCAACCGTAAATGTTTTAACTTCAATAATGTTGTGTATGAGCATGTTCGGTCTCTCCATATACGTTTCTAGGGAGTTATTTCTTATGAAAATGGATTGATATTTCGTACATTCTGATGGTGTACACATTTCGACAAAGTTTGTTATTCTGGTTTTCATTTCGATGATTTTAGGTTCTGATACATTATTTTCAGTATGATGTTTGAAAATTTTATCATTTTCATTTATTACCATGTTAGTTTATTAGGAAATTCGATTATGTTGAAATGTGTCGAAACTAGATGTACGATTATGATTGAGAACTTTTTGAGAACATTCGATTATCATGTATCGATTTAAGTTATCTACTTTCAGTTCTACATTTTCTCTGGCTATAACCTCCATTGCTATTGAACCAATGGCCAAAATTTCCTACAGAAAACCAATGAGATCAGTTATATGGTGATAAATGTCTTGTAATTTTTCCAGTCGAAAATTCAAATATAACATGAATTTCGTTCCCGTTTTGGATGTGATTCGGGCAATATTCCCATCAAATATCATTCGTGCTACAAGATTCTATCGCCAAAATTTCAAAATGGTCCTTCAAGCAATGTGCCTCTATGAAATTCAACTCGTTCAATTTGCGGGCTCAATGTAGAAGAGTTAATAGATAATAAGACCGCAAATCGTACTCAGTAAAATTTCCAGGCAAAATACTTTCTCGAAAATTTGTTTTTTTTTATTCATTTCCGTTCTAATTAAAACCCTTTCCATGAGCTACAAACTCGATTGAGAATATCCATCATCTGGAAGTCGGTATGTGAAAGAGCATACATTATATTACATTACCTGCTGATGATGTATCTCAGACAATACAATTTCCATACCTGCAACAAAAAAAAACATTAAAATCACTTCAAAATACCGAAGAGTGATGAGTAACATACATATTCATATAAATCGTCTATGTAAGTATGTACTTCTTCAACTCAGTTTCAGCAAATTTTTTTAGAAATCAGCGGTCTACTTTTTTACTCAACACAATTTCCACGCCAATAATTGTCACACAGAAAAAAAACTTCAAGCCATTTTGATTTTTGTTGAGATAACAATTTCCATAAGTGGTTAACATACTGTATATCATTCATATTTTTATCACATATGTAAGGTAGATCATATAGTGATTGATTCTGATATAAATAATTTCGAAAATTACAGCCTACTACTGTATTTCCGTAAAATTATTTTTCCAATATATAATTGAAATCACAACAATTTTTTTTTAAACGAAGTTCTTCATGCGGCTAGCATATTCTGCTACCTCGATATTAATTGATTTATTGGATCTTTGGAACCATGGAGGCGGCATAACGCTTCTTTTTTATGTGACGAAAATATACAAATATAAACAACCTAAATGACCATATCGAATTATATTCGGAGTTGAAGAAAAAGCGTAAAGAACTTCGTTACTGATGGGAGTCCCCCAACCGCACACAATTTTTTTCCAAGGAAAACATTCGTCCACGAAGAGTATATTTTTCGACTCATTACAATGTGTTTATTACACGGAACAAAGAATATCCGGGGGGATTGTTGCTCCTACCAGCAGCAATTTTTCAAATGTGTAGTTGTGCAGTACAATCTCAATTCTGACGGAAATATCAGTAAACATTATTTTACCTTCAAAGAACAGATACTATAGGAGGAAGTATTGTAATCATCAAAAACTTAAGAAAATAACAACTTTGATACGTTTCGTGTTTATGGTACACCCTGTACAACATGAAAGTATTTTCAAAATGTAGTGCTGAGGGAAAAAATTGTAAAATCAAATGTTTTAGCCATAATGCTTCATGTCGAATAACATGAGAAACCCGGTATATAAATTTTGTTTGGTAACTAATTTACTATATTATATTCAGTTCATACACACAATATTCATGGTCAGTTCCAGCTTTTCGGCATCATTCAACACACAACTTCATATCGATTCACAATCCTGTTTAGCGTTCCCGTCACCTCCTTCAAAACGGTTCCGGATTCAAATTCGATATTTCAACGCATTAAGGTCGACACGAAAATTCAATGAAATCGTCAAGAGCCCTGAGACCTGACGGGAATCGCTGAAAATCATTTACATTCAAAAACGGGAAGGACCCCCTGCTCGCACACCCCGCTGGATTAGCGTGGTAACAAAAGCAAAAGTGGCTGCTGGAAATTAAGCTTTTCAAGTTGGCATGGAAATGGAATCGTACTCATTAGGTAGCAATGTGGGAGGAATTATGCGGGATTAGATATATCATGGCAAATACGTTTGATACAAGAAGGATCATCCTTGGATTCTACGTGTCACAACATGGGGTAAAATGAATTTTACCATGATATATACCCATAATGTATTGGAAATGTACCTCTCCGTCACTTCATATGACATAGTCTATGGGAAAAATGAAGCTATGGACTTCTTCAGTACCGAAGAAATATCCTATTTATTTCATTTGCAGATAATTTCCCACCAGATTTTATCATCATCCTGTTCATATTTTCATGTAAATAATAATTCTGATTCCAATGCTCACAAACAACCACTGAATGAATCATAACTGAAGGACAAATGTGACTTGTATTCCAGGTGTATGAATATTTATTCCATCAAACAATTTATATAATTGGCGCCTTCGTCAAAATATTGAACCTTATTCTTTCACCAGATTTTGGACTATTCGCAATGGTTAGTGTTATTTATTCATAGAGAAACTAAAAATAAAGAGAGTTGTCAAACCTGCAGTAAAAGTTGGCACCACGTTTAGACAGTGGCGACATACCTCGCAACTGGCCGAACTAAGTACAGTTGGTAAAACCGATTGAGATAAGGCGGGTTTTTCAAATGTGTTACTTTTATATGATTGATATGGTATATATTTTATAAGTGATCGATTTGCCATTCTTGTATTCCATATGAATGGTTGTATCATATGAAATACAGGAATGGCAAATCGATCACTAATAAAATATATACAGTAATCGATTCGTAGAATCTGTTAGTTCGTTCGTGGTTAAAATAAAGTTTCAAAGTAAATCTTTATTTCATGATATCAAGAACAATATTAAAGATCTTATAAAAACAAGAATAATAAGTTGAACACTATAAAAACACATTTTATTGTATCTAGGACAAGGTACAACTACAGACAAAACAATAATAAAACTCCGAAAAACAACAAAATTAAAAATATTCTTCAGTCTTCATCAAATCAACCAAAATAAAAACAAATTACATTTACAACAAACCTTCAATAATTTTGTTCATTTATTAGCACAAAGAAGAACGAGTAGGTATACTTAACAAATACTCCAGTTTGATGATAATCTTCGTACTTCCTCAAATGGTGATAGGAAATGGAAACTGATGGACGGAAATAAGTATCAGTTTGTGAAAAAATTTCTGCAACTGATGGATGGAAATAAGTATCAGTTTGTGAAAAGCAGCTTATATTTTACCTTGTGAAAGAATATTTCGAGGAATTTCAGCGTCAACAATATTCCATTTTTGACGTTGGGTTCATAATTCAAGCCCATAGTATAATTTCTATAATTAATTTTTCGATGACAATTAACAGTGGAATTATTCTGAAATTATTACGTGGTTTGTCATTTTCTGACAAATGTCGAAATTGGAAAATTATCATGTCAGTCGTCTGTTGATTGCGGACAGCGCCTCCATGCGCGACTGGCCGTACCAAAAACTTGGTGGTCAAGATCGCCAATGTTTCAAACAGTCTCTTTATTTTTAATTTGTCTATGGTGTTATTCCCACAAAACTCTTGGACTTCGTATCGAATAATAGAATAATTTCGAGCTAAAAACTGAGCTAATGATGTTCAACAAACACGTCCAAGACAATTTATTTACAATTCTTTTAAATATATATCCAGATCTTTTCTAGAAGTCAATTGGAACCTAAAACCGTCTGAAAATGCATATAAAATATTTGAATATTATATACTTTGATATTATTGAAGGAACAAGTACATTTTGATATGGAGTGTGAAGCACAAGCATTCCGAATTGTGGGTAATAGATATATTCAGTAGTTTTTATATAGAGATATATAATAACATAAACTTACTAATTTTCAGCAAAAAATGTATCTCAAACATTACAATTAGATGTAGTTATTACACATGTTCGAAAAGCTTTTGACCAAATTAATCATGAAATTTTGTAAACTCGGGCTATCAAAATAATTTCAACAGTTAATAAAAACGTATCTACAAAATATACACTTTATTGTTAGGAACAATGGAAATACTTCAGGAAAATTTCATGCAAATTCTGGTGTACCCCAGTGATCCAACTTGGGACCTCTACTATTCATATTATTCATCTCACAGGTATGGAAATATTCACAATATTCACTCATCGCGGACGACTTAAAATATTTGAAAATATTCAAACAGTAGGGCACTGTAAATTTAATTCAATAAGATATTGATAGCATTGTAAAGTGGAGTTATGATAATAAGTTGTTTTTTAATATGAAAAAAAAAATGCTATTTTAACAATAACTCTCTTAGAGTATGGAGTCATCTTTGACTTTTCAATGAATGATGAGACACTGATGAGAAAAACTGAGATGACAGACCTAGTAAATACATATGATAACACTTTCTCTATTAGAGGCCATATTACAAATACAGTGAGATCTGTTAGGCCACTCTCAATGAGATAGAGAGAGAGAGAAAGAGCGAGAGAAAGAGAGAGAAAGAGAGAGAGAGAGAGAAAGCGCAGGATCAAATATGGCTGTGGTAGACAGAAACAAAATAAAAATGTATCATCGGTGAGGAGGAGATAAGTGACCAACTGTACACTCTGGACACTCCTCAGATCGGCCGAGTAGTATTTTCGATCAAACTTGAAGATATACTCTCTTCTTCTTTGACATTCCAACTCTTGAACATTTTTTTCGTACATGAGTGATTGAACTAACAGTATCGAGTGAGTGTCTCGTACTGATGCTGAACTTTGAGGGATTTCGCGAAAAAGTTATGTCAGTGTTCAAATAGGATTTATGGTTATATTATAAGAGGAAGTTTCCAATGTCTGCTTGGAAATCACAAAAATAGTAAACATTACTGGAGGGTTGTTCCAATGAATTTAACGAATTCAGAGAAAACCTTATTTACCGATGTTCTATGCCGCAACGAAAGAAAAACAACAAAGTTCAAAATTGGAATACGCAAACTATTCACGGCCTCAGAAAAATTCGCCTTCCGTTCGAGATCTATAATGAGAATCTGGTAAATTCCCATTTTTGGGGATTCCATCACGAGGGAGAGGAATCCGAGCGTTATCTCTCCATCGTACCTGAATGTAAATGCGCCCGCAAGGAGATAAGGCAACTGCCGTTGCCGAAAATAAATATAAAAACTTCCTAATTCGTAACACAAAGAATTAATTCAAAGTTCTGCAGAGCGAGGGGCTGCTTCATCAGATTAGAGAAACTTTGGCTTAAATGCATTCGTGAAACAGAACTGCCATCAT
The DNA here is from genome assembly GCA_018342105.1 of Gonioctena quinquepunctata. NCBI lineage: Eukaryota > Metazoa > Arthropoda > Insecta > Coleoptera > Chrysomelidae > Gonioctena > Gonioctena quinquepunctata. The sequence goes on from JAFIRS010000653.1 coordinate 370,060, forward strand.
ATTTCAACAAGCGAAGGTGGAAGCGGTACAACAAAGGAGACAACGAAACGAAACATGTCGATGGGTTTTGGGACTCAATCCCACTCAAACCATTCATTACATAAATCAACATTTCCTTGGAAGATGTCAGAAAAAATAATTAAGTTCTATCTATGTCAATAGGAACGTTTCCATTTACGCACCACCATCAACTTGGCACATTCTGTGACGCGAAAGAATATAGGTAAAATTCTTTGAGAAATATTCACAAAAGGATACCTATCGAATCTAGTACTTCGTTTAACGAAGGAGCGTCCGATGATGTGGTTTCGATTCGATCCAATAACACAGAAATTATAATAAGAATATGAAGAATACTCGAAATTAACCAAGTTGAAATATTTCAACCGATTTGAAGGAAATTTTGATATCAAACGAATAACCAGAAAATGTTCAGGGCACACTGAAAAAAATACTTGTTAAAACACCAGCTGAACGGAGCTTCCTCTGAATAAAAGTTAAGAAGAACCCTCTTGTCTGAAAATAAGAAGGAACTCCCTTGTCTGGAAATAAAAAAAACTCCATTTTAAATTTTCAAGTTATTTTTTGTAATATCTAACAGGAAACAACTACTTTCAAAGCTAAAGCCACGCTAAACAATTGAACAACATCTGATAGATATTGTGAAAGAAACATAACTCAAAAGGAAAAATCTGAAAGTAAGTGAAAATTTGCATTTTTAGAACAATCTTTCTATTCAATTTTAAATTGAGAATTTTTCCCCTTTCCATATCACTGGCTCCTGGAAAAGTTTTCTGGGGAACAGAATGAAGCAAAATAGTTATTGAAACCTGAAGATTGTTATAAATTATATGGTTACTTCAGAGATTATTTTCCCAATGGTTGGAACATAATCTCTTTCCCTAATTCTCTCTCTCTCATAGCGTGAAAGAGGAGCATTCAAAACTGTCCTGAGAATAATGCCATTCATGAATCAATTTTCTGCAGATTTCATCGATATCTTTGATATTCGATATGATAATAATAATTTATTGAATCCTGTGTGATCAAATACATGATATAGGATACGTCAAAATACAAATGTATATAAATTCGAAATACAGTATAGATGCACAGAAATATAAAAATAAAAGAATGAAAACCAAATTCAAGGACATGGTGAAAATGTTATTGCACGTTTAAAAATTCTGAGACGCTGTAGAAACTATGTTCTTGCAGATAACTTTTCAATTTTGATTCTGAATTTTTCTCAGACGTATAGGGATATTGTTGAAAAATGTAACACCTGTGTATGATGGACTATTTTTGAAAAATATTATTATGATTAGGAATTCTGAAGAGATCTCCATTTCTAGTGGAATAATTGGGATGTTTCGTACATATGTTAGTGTTTCAGGAATTACATGATGCATTTCAAAATATAGATACAAGGAAAAGTTAAAATGTTATATTATTTCTTAAAATATTGTTTACAAGGATCTCTCATTCTCAAATTGAGAATTAGTCCGTAACACAAATATCATAATGCATATTAAAATTACAAGGAAAAGTTAAAATGTTATTATTGAACGAATGTTTGCCCTTTCCACCCTAACTTGTATAGATTTTTTTGATTATATTTTCATTTTCAGACTGTGGAAGGTTACCCAAAAAAACATGTCGAGAAACGTTGTTCCTCCACAAAAAATCATATTCAATCAATGAAAAACAATTTAGTTAGGCAAATTTGAAATAACTCAATGAATATCGAAGTAATTCGACCCAAATTGATGCAATGGGGGTTCTTGAGGTCGCTGAACAAGGATATGATATTGAAAAAACGATGGCGTGGTCAGTCGTAAAGGTAGATTTCATGAATGATAATTTACAGCTATTTTTTATTTATGTGTACATCGGAGAATCGGAGAAAAACTTTTCGGCTTAAGGTTGTGGAGCTAATGAAGTTCTATCAAACGACTTATAGTTTGCCGATATTGGGTATGGAAATGAAATATTGCAATTTTTTTCAAATCTTTCAACAGCTGCCATTTTGAAACTACTGGACCCTTTACGAAATTAGCCGAGATATTGATAAGCAGTATTTTTGTTTCATTCAGTTGAAAAATGTGGCCTCCACTTTTGTTTTATCCCATATATAAGTTTTGATATTACATTTTGAACTAGGGTTTTTGGTCTTTGAAGCATGGCCTACATATTCAAATTTGTAATTTTTTTCAATTATTCAATATTTCAATAAAATTTCAAGTTTTTTTGAATTGCCCTCTTTTATTTGTCAGTTTGAGAGTAATCTGTGGAAATTTCAGATATTTATATTGAAAATTTAAAAAAAATAAGATTTTTAATTGATTTCAGGCAGAATTCTGCCTTGACGTAATTTCATATACGTACTATGTCGTTTTTTGAATATGCCTATAAAAAAATTGTAAAAATTCAAAAGATACTTACTTCTCTATATAGTTTTCGATTGACGTTTCGGGGACTATATCTGCCCCCGTTCTTGATATCCTCTGAATCTCCTTTAATTGTTTAAATAATATGGACAATTGAGAAATATAATTTGGTGAGCGCAGTAACTTATCGGGGTGAACTAATTATGTACCCTTTCTACACTTGTAAAGATTTTCCTGATTATATTTTCATCTTCAGACTGTGGAAGGTTACCCATTAAAATGTTATATTTCTTAAAATATTCTTTACAAGAATCTCTGATTCTCAAATACACATATATCCTGTTGGAATTGTTGGAACAGCTCCAAATGTTGATATTACAAGACATATGAGAGTAGATTATTGCGTAATAAATATTTATTAGTTGAGTTGTAATGAAAACATTTTTCAGTTGAGAATAGCGTAATAGCCACTGCTGATGCTCGTTCATTTTAACAGATATATTTCTGAAACGAATGTATGATATTATCCACGATAGAAAGTTTCCACGATATCCTAACGAATAAAGTTTGCTTCCGATGATGTTGGGGGTCAATAATAACAAATGCCTTCGACAAGTCGAAAAAGAGTGCTCCAACATATTTTCTTTCATCTAGTGTATCATATATATATATATATATATATATCAACATGGGTGTTGTCCTGGCAAGTTGATCGAAAGTGCTTCTTACAAATTCTGTCAATATATATATATATATATATATATATATATATATATATATATATATATTGACAGAATTTGTAAGAAGCACTTTCGATCAACTTGCCAGGACAACACCCATGTTGATATTTCAAGAGTATTCCGAATTTATTCAGAAATGAATACGTTCTATTATAGACCACTTTTCTATAATTTATATTTCTGTCGGAACTGTTACGGTCGGTAACTACTCATGATTGAAGAATCTCCTTTTTGGAAATTTGTAACTAAACCAGTTTTCAAATAATTAGGAAATACCCCCGACTCTATGAAAATAATGTAATATGCTTCAGATAGTCTTACCAACCCCTTCAGTCTATTCCCAATGGAATATCAATATCGGAAATTCACCAATTGGATAGAAAATTACTGTTATTTTCCACATTAAAATGGAAGCACTGTAAATTTCATCCCGTCTGGCTAACTGTCCATAACAAAAAGTAATATTTCAACTTCATCGTAGCTCTCAACACCACACCAAAAATTAAATGAACGATTAACTCGACTGAAATTACGCAATTTCCCTTTTTCGACAACCGAATTAATTTTCGCATTAGGGCGGCCATTGTTGTTGCCAAAATAACTTCGGTGATTTGCGCACATTTCGAGTCCTGTTTATCATTGTCGTAGCGGGTGTGGACTCGAACAAATTTTAAAGGTTTCTTCCGGTCGGCAGATCACCCCATCCTAAATAATTCTAATCCATCTTCGACGTTTCGCCTTTAGGCGCGAGTCACAATCCCAATTCCAGAGGAGAATAACTAAATGAGAAACATTCTGAATGATTATATACATAATTTTTCAACTCATCAATATAATGTACATTAGATATTTTCGAAAAACTTATGGGGAGATGCTCTACATCCCAATCTACCAACCAGATAACAAATTAATCTAGCTAAAGCAGTTAGAGAATGTGGAATTGGAAATGGAGAATGAAGTATATATTCAGTGATAAAGTGGACAATGAAAAATCATTTATGTATGGGAATTACTCTCTGGAGTCATGCAGAAATCATTAAAAGCAAGAATGTATGTGAAATCTGTGTACGAAACTGAAGATTCGTATCATCCAAACCACAAACACTGCAAATGTAACCAAAATCTCTACCACGCAATTAATTCGGTGAGAATGACTCCTTCGATATTTGTGGGCTGATCAAATTGGTTCACAATTTTTTGTGCAAATGTATTTTGTTATACCGAAACTGGTCCCTAACAGCCAACTTTGATCTAAATTCGAACAACTGACTGACAGACAACGCATAATTCAAAACAGGGGGTCTAGAAGCATGAAATTTTGCATTTTGAATTCCTCTTATAACCTAGGTGTGCACTAAATGAGTATGTTTGGAAATGCCTCTCCTAGAGGGGTTGAAAATCCCATCGGGCTATTTTTTTTATTATGAAATGTCATATTCGATTCCTCCTACTGATATCCTTCAGTTATCAGTTATCATTGATGTCGCTGAAGCATTAGATATGCAGAAGACACTTCACCAGCTGAGCTCGAACGGTTTCATCCTCTGCAGTCTTCTGACGCGACTTTCATAACCACCTTTCTCAAAAACGAAAGTGAATCTATAGCTTCTTCTCTTACCAATGAAGGAATTGATTGGAAGTTTTGCTCAGCAAATTCGCCACACTTCGGGAGTTTATGGGAGGCCGGGGTAAAATCTATGAAGGTTCATTTAAAAAGAGTAATTGGTGGTGCAAATTTTGTATACGAAGATTTTCAAACGGTATTATTACAGACTGAAGCAATTTTGAACTCTCATTCTCTCCCTACTCTCCTCTGACCCTTCTGACCTGAATCCCATCACCCCTTCTTACTTTTTGATCGGTCGACCCCTGACAGCAGTACCCGATCCTGATCTACGTGACCTCAAAGAGAATCGATTAGATCGTTTCCAAACGTTGCAGCGATACCTACAAGACATTTGGACAATATGGTCCGAGGAGTACATCGGAGAGCTTCAACAACGCCAAAAATGGAAGAAAATTGGACCCCAAGTAACCAAGGGCATTTTTTTCGTGATCAAGGACAACAACCTCCCACCTTTTCTTGGAAGTTGGGACGAGTCATCGATACGCATCCCGGCGAAGATGGCATAATAAGAGTGGTTTCTGTCCTGACTTCCCAAGGCATATTACGAAGGGCAGTATCCTCCATTTGTCCGTTACCAATCAACAGAACTTGAGTGAAGATTTTTTTAAAACTTTTATCTTTCAAGGCTGGGGGCATGTTCACGTCCGAATTATATTTATTTCATTTTTTCACAATATATTTCCTGTTTGCATTTCGCACCAAATTGGCCATGTAATTTGTTATTTTCGTTTTTATCGTAGTAGCTAGAGACCCTCTCAGAATCACACTGTTAAATACACATGAATAAAAACTGACATATCAGTCACAATTTCATTTTCATCTTGCGTTTTCATATTAAAATGATATCAGAGAAAAGTGCATAATAGCAGCAAACGCAAAAACAATTATCTATGCTTGTTTTCTTTGAGCTTCCTTGGAAATACCCTCATCACAATTATAGCGTACGCATCAACCATGGTTTCGCAAAATCTTCCTCGGAACTGAAAGGTTAATATTTCTGGTACATCCTCATAGATGTATATCAAAGAATCATATTAATATTGATTTGATAATTTAATTTTCTTCGTAAAATGATAATTTGCAATTTCTTGTAACCAAAACTTTATTTTCAATAACACTTTTATTGATTCCATCATCGGATTTCCAAGACCGAGAGGGTTCGAGGAATCAGGTGTGTGGCCTGGAGAGACTCAATGCTAAGAAACAAGATTATTTACACAAGATGGTGAAGGCGGTCAGAGGATGAACTCAGGAAGTCAGTCCTGAGGAACCTGGTCAGGAACGAAGAAGTATACAGTGTAGGCCGATAACGTAGTGACCTCAGCACCACCATTCACTGTTGAACTCAAGTACAACCCGAAGGCTCCTACTCTTTCGATATCAGAACAAGTGGGCCACAGCTATTTACGAATTTGGAAGGACAAAAAAAAATCCCTATTCCTTGCCATGGTAATGTTTCTCAAAAATGGCCAAGAAAGAATTCTGATCTAAAATTTGTTTCGAAAATAATGACTCCCTTAAGAGGATACAGCTTTCACTACCCTGTATGGATTAATAGGTAGCACAACACACCAGAGAGCGCCTGGGACGCGAGGGGTCGTCTAGATTAATTATAATCATCGGCCTACCTCACGAGAGAATTGGGCCAATGCACAATCAAATACTCCCTGATTGCGTTTTCTAAGATGTTTCTGATGGAAGGAAGAGTTGAGTCATCAAGTATCCACTCATTCTGCACGTACCACGGAGCGTCGGTTATCATCCGCAGAACCTTAATTTGCGCCCGTTCAAGGACGCAAATGATGGTTCCACAGGTTTGGCCCCACGGATAGAGTCAAATGCAAGAGACTCTGAAATTGGTAGCGATATCAACGGGCAAAGAGCAACCAGTGAGTGTTACTCAAAAATGTAAACTAGAAAGCCTAGTGCATCTAATTCATCCAAGAGAAACTATACAGAAGAGTTCAAATATCTCAGGAATATACTGGACCAGAACCTTGACTCCGCTAGTTATGGCCAGTCTCTCCACAGGAAAAATGGGGATTGAATTATACATAATGTACTGGCTGTACAACATGGTGGTAAAACTGGCTAACACGAACGTGGTTGTAAAATACCAAACAAGGAAACGCTATTACAAAATTATGCAAGCTAAAAAGGGTATTTAAATCAACGCTCACAGCAGCCAAAGAAATATTGTTAGGATCACGTTTACCCATTTGGTGGTAGAACTAAGAATACATTGAACAATATCAATATGGGAACACATCAGTATCGTGTTCATTGTGCGCAGTGACAAGCGTTTTGAAAAGTTATTCGAGGCATCTTTACTATACCGAAAGGAATAACGCCAAACTTAGCACCATGTTACAAGGGAAGATCTGGTACACAAATGGATCCGAGACGGAGAATGGTGAGGAAGCAGGAGTGTTTTCTTGACAACCAAGAGCTCAATAGCCATGCATATCTCCATTTCCCGGCAGCAGGGTCTAAGTAATCCAATTCAATGTGCGGGTGCAAATGGAGGAGTGCTATAAAAGAGGAGCATCTTAACTTATGACCTTGCAGCGAAGAAAGCTATAAAAGAGGAGCAACTCCATAACCTATCTGGTCTGTCTGGCAGTGATAGAAAGTCGAAGGGACCGAAAACGATTGGCAGGTCATCGGGGGATTGCAGGAAATGGAAAAGCCACAGAACTCCTTAGAAGAAACGATCCAGATCCAGACCTAGACCATACCTTTGCGTCTGTAGAAGATTACCTGCAGAAACTACTGGGATTTTGTGCAATGAAAGCATCACGGGACAGAATACATCTTGTATGAAAAGAACTTGTTAACTTCAAACAGGAGGCGTGATGAAATGATCACAAAATGGTACTGTATAATGGCAACCTAATTTAAATTGTGCAAATCTCTGGATCGCAAGGTACAGTAAATTTTCGATGAACCATTTGGCAAACCAAAACAATACAGCTCACACTCAGGCAAGGACTTGCTTAAACTCTTACAAAGAGGGTTCTTTATGAGATAGCGACAGGCCACGCTCAGACGAGCCTGCGGGGTGAAATTTTAAGTGAGTAATTGAAAATTGTTTTTAACCGCTTTCTTAGTTGTTAGACCAACCCTCAGTTGAGTTCACAGCGACCTCACCTTTTATAGTGGGATCCGAAACTACTCTTGGGGATTTGGAAAAATGTTCACCAGCTGTGGAAGTCGAACCTTCGCAGGGTGGACACAAGACCAACGCTCGTGCCACTGAGCACAAGCCCCGTGAGTGAACCTGAGTATTGTTTATACTCAAGATCCTGTACTGCTCTTAGTATCGGTTCTCTTATTTTGTCGCAGATATACAATACCACGATTCGGATGGCTCAAGTAAATAGAATAGAATAGAATATTCATTGGTCCTTTATGATTAAATACATGATATAGAATAGGTCACAATGGGCATATAGTCCATTACGTCAATGTACAAATGACAGACATTTTTGTATATTGGAGTATATGTTCGGAGATTCAATAAAGAATCACACAAGTTATGGAGCCACAGAGTTGTGACATAGAAATATAAAATAGGTCACTAAGTAGCAGTGTGTATATATATATATATATATATATATATATATATATATATATATATATATATATATATATATATATATATAACATTAAATAATATAAAGATACATCATAACAACATAGGAATATATAAAATATAATATAAGATTACATATAAACATAGGTTACCACTATAACAATATAAAAATCCCCAAAGTCAATTGACATGTACAGTTTACAGTTTTACGATCACCTGAAATTGAGATAGAAACCACGGGTCGTTAAGAATAACCTGAGTTTTTTTTTTAATAATTTTAAAAGCTTGACATCTTTCATGTCAGAGGGTAGGATTGAATAGTTTTGCTCCTGCCAGCGAAGGAATTTTCTCATACGAACTTGTTGCGTGTTTTCGGATTCTAATTGAATCAGCGTATCTGGTTGGACATTGGTGTATGTATGAGTTTTCCGCTGAATCTTTCAAATGCAGCTGTATATATATACATACAGGGAATAGTTAAAATATGGTGTTCCTGAAATTACGATCTGCAGGAGTCCAATTTCTTCATATTGAATATCAGCCTCATAACCCTTTTTTGAGCCACGAATACTCTATTGATTTCTGAGGCGTCTCCCCACAGAATTATGTTGTAGGACAAATGAGAATGAACGTATATAAGATGGCATATCATTAATAAACAAAAAAAATATGAATAGTCCCAGAACTGATTCCTGTGGGACTCCCAGGCCCATTTCGTAAAAATCTGACTTGCTGTTCCTCAGTTCTACCAGTATCCTTCTGGAACTCATGAATGGGATAATCCACGAAAGAAAGTTGCCCCGAATGCCTATGGAGTAGAGCTTTTCTTCAATGAATCTAAAGTTTATCGAGTCGAATGCTTTGGTGAGGTCAAAAAACAATGCTCCTACATACTTTCCATCATCCATTCGTCTGTAGACGTAGTCCATGAAGTCAACGGCGGCAGTTTCTGTTGATCGACCAGGATGGAAAGCATTTTGTGATTTGCTGATTATATTGTATTTCAATAAAAAAGGAAATATTTTATTGAATATACAGCGCTCGATCACTTTACTAATTACACTGAGAATAGTTATTGGTCTTTAATCATCAAGTAAAAGTGGATCTTGTTTATGAATAGGAATTATTTTTCCAATTTTCAACATATCAGGAAATACTCCAGACTCAACTGAGAAGTTAATTATATGTGCCAATGGTTTGGCGATATATTCGTTTATTTCTTTTAATACTTTGGTAGATAGGCAGTCCACACCAACTGAATTTTTGTTTTTTAGTTCGCGAATCACTGAGATGATTTCTTGCTCGTGTACTGGAGAAAAGTTGTAATGGTTAGTCTTCGTTGCAATAACAAAGTATTATTGGAATCCAGTAGATATTTTTGCTTCCCAACCGCATGAACCCGTTTGTTATTCTGGTAGATTAACAAATTTTCATCTAATGGTTGGGGTGTAGTTTGAAATTTTTTGAGTTTTTTGCAGTAAACCGAACTTGGTCTGCTGAATGATCTTCATCTTGACGATATTTCCTCATTCAGTCAGATGTTTACTCGATCTCCAATAAATTCATGTCATTAATTCAAAAGGTGAAGTTTCGAACAAATTAATAAAGAACTGGTTTTTGGAGACGCAGTTAATTCATAACGTACTTTCTAATATATTATTTGATATCAGATTCACCGACTCACAAACCTCTCATTGCACGTGTTATTGCAAAACATTTTTCATTATTTCAGTGTACTAATGGAGTATTTTCTTTACCACATACCAATTTGTCAAAAAGTCTATACATTGAAATATTCGATGCACTCGAGTTCATATGATGTCGTACATGTTAGAACTTGCATCGGCGTCATTATCTCGATCTAGGTGCGGGCTTTGCGCCTAAAATAATTCCGTTCCATCTTCGAAGTTTCGCTTTTGTCCGCGATAATCCGCCTGATGCGTCTATATACAATGATCGATGTGAATTATTTATTGGCGATATGGCGATTCGTGTCAGCTGGGCGTTGAATTGATATCGAGTCGATTTAGATAACGTCGATGCTGAGATACTGTGAGTTTCTCTTGGTTATTGTGTAGCGGCGCCAGTGGAGGATCTATCGAAAAAATACTGCCGAAAATGGGCGTTCGAATGAGGGTAGACATTATCAATCGGTTGCGATTTATCTTGGTGTCGGGAGTGGAACGTTAGTATTGAGATTGAATGGAATTCTATATTGACAGGCGGTCATGTCCGAAAGGAGGTTCGAAAATAAGTGTTCCATACCAGTACAAAGTAAATTTGTAACAGTTTGGTCTAGAGCTTTGTTACTTTGCTCAACTCTTCTCTGAAGTTTCAAAGAATTTTTGTTTGATATATGTACGATAGGCTATTTGTGTATTCAGAGCACAAAGTGAGCCCGGTAATCTTTCGAGAGCGGCAATTACACTTTGTGCTCAAATTACACACAATATTTTTACGACAAACGCAGATCTGAGATGCAGAAAAGACACTCGATACTTTATTGAACATACATTAATACCTAATAATAATGGATATTCAGTTCATTTATTATTTACTAGATTAAAATTGAATGTACAATTTTGACAATTTTTAATAGACATTCCTGACGAATTTCCAGCAGATTTCTGAAATACAAAGTCTTCCGAAGATTTAGAATCCACACAACGCGAAGTGGATGGCATTACAAATGCGAGCGTTTTTTCGATTGTTCCGCTCTAGAGCAACACTGCTGTCAATTAATGACATTCCTCGGAAAACGTGAACTTGGCGTTGATATTCGAATGCGTCAAAGTTGTTATGCGGTTGTCGAAAAAATATATTTTAATCGAGGGTAATATCATATGTGCTAGGGGTTTTATCCTTAGATCATATATGCTACGCTAGATACGGCACCTAGGTTATTGTTTTGGTAGGTAGGTTTTGATCAGCGTACTGTCTATTACGTATAGTACGCCAACGTCACCCCCTCTCACCTGTACCCCTCTGAAACTGAACAAACAATACAGAATGCCGTATCTAGCGTAGCATATATAATCTAAGGGTTTATCGCTCATTTTATTTTTTCGAGAAAGCATTTTGCCTGGAATCTTTACTGAGTGCGATTCGCGGTCTTATTATCTGATTTAACCATGAAAGCGAAGCTTGAGTGGTTTAATCTTTGATAATGAGGCCGCAAATTATACGAGTTAAATTTTCTAGAAGCAAAATGCTTGAGGGAAAATTGAAGAAAATACCGAATCACATTTGAAACTGGATAAAATTACCGAATTCACGTTATATTTGAATTTTCAACATGGAAAATTACAACAATTCCTCTTGTTCCAAAATTAAAGGAATCGTGTGTCCGTTTCTGAATGTTTCGTTTTACAGATTCATTAACTTACAATGCTCATTCACTACTAGTAAACTCGACTAAAAACCTAAAATATATATAAATTTTCCACTATCAAATATGTTTGTATCTGAAACCGATAAAAAAAAGGTCCTGGATACGAAATCGAACCCGAGCCTCCCGGGTGAAAGACTGATGCGGTATCCACTAGTTATGCGGTATCCAAAATCATTGTTGATGTTATGAAAACAACGGATTTAAATTATTCATTGCTTTACTTTTAAATCTGAGGTTTATAACGTGCTGAAAAAGGTATATTTCAATTAAAATATCAAATCACTGAAATAGTGAGTTGAAAATCCCTTATTTAATCAATTTCTCATTTCCTGTTTCCCTATATAGGTATTGAATGTGTTGATATATAATTCTGACAGGACCTAAGTGTCGTTTTATCGCAAAACAATATCGAATCTACTAGTGGTTTTATCAGTATAAAACAGCGAGAATAGTTTTATCACTATAAAACTGACCTGATTGGTTCTCTAGTTTGAAATGTTGGCCATTTGATTGGTTCAAAATAATGAGGAAAATAGTCTTTATAATAATTGAAGAAAAAATTAATTTTCGTAGGATAAAATAATTTGTTATGAAAGGCTTGATAATGATTCAAAATAAACATGTTCTCAAATAGCTGGAAATAATATATTTCCAAAAAGGTTGTGCATAGAAAAGTTTAATTATTCTTCAAAACATCCGGTGTTTGTCAATAGTCTTCTTAGGTAAGATGTCTGGTGGATGAACTAATTCGATATTGTTTAGATTCTCGGGGGGGCACCACCTGTTATTTTAACAGAGCTTATCTCTGTGGTAGTCTGTGGTAGATGGCGCCATCCAAAAATGTTTTGTTTATATTCTTGCTTAATGTCAGAACTTAATTTCTGACATCTGCAGCATCTTATATGAAATTATTTTCAATGTTTTTCATCTCTTTGATTTGAAATCCTGCTTAGTTTATTCCTGAGTTTGTTCTTTAAAGACTAACTCTTCCATCCAGTTCATTGGTGCGCGAGGAATTGTTTATTTTCAGGTAGTGTAGTGTGTAAGGATACTTTTTGTAGAATGGGCCACATTTGTATTTTTTGCCGGAGATTCGAATATTCACCTATATTCAGTACCAAAAGCAAGTACAAATCTTGACGAATTGACTGATAATGATATTTTCATAGTTCATCATATTGTATGCATTAAATTCTATATTTTCTGCAATTCAATGACAATTTCATTTCCAATTCTCCGTCTGTCAAAATGCAGTTAACCTCAAATTCCAATGATACAAAATACGACAGTGATTTCTTTGTGCAATGTTCGGGGGCTTCTAACTCTAACTTTGCTATTGGTGAAGTTTGACAGATGTCTCTTTTCAACCAATAGCAAAGCTAGAATTAGAACCCCCGAATAGTTCGCCTAAAAAAGCGAGATGATGAAATAAATATACCCTGTTACTAAATTGAAACTAAAACGAAATTAGCGCTAGTAATCTCTATTATCAAGTAGGCAAGTGTCGCCAAGTCGATCCCAAACTTCTACAGGTATAAGGACAAGCACCAGGGTTTTTAGACATCTCAGTGTTAGGTCTCGCTTCGGCCAGAGGTCTTCGGATTTCTGACTGATGACTACTCCCTACTGATGAGGGCCAAAAGCCTGAAACCGGTATGCGGATTGTTAGGCGGACCTGGCATAAATGAAACATAATCAAGTTTATCAAAAAGAAACATTTGCATATATTTTTAGGTGGATATCATTCAATATTCGGCGTAGTATTTGCCAGGAAGGAGTTGTGTTTCGCTTGTGGTCTACCACTTGTTTCAGTTTATATTGAATTTTTGTGAAGAGACTCTCAAGTCCCTTGTTTCTAATATTACACTTCACAGTTTGGCTCTCTTGTTTGATGTATATGCCTTGTCGGGCATGCTGCCACTCCTATCGAAATATAATCCTATAAGGTGAATAGTTATGGAGTGTTTATTTCTCCAACTAGGTACCGCCAGTTGAAAGTTACTTTTTCCTGCGTACATACAGGTGTTTAATCCTGATGGTGTTTCCATTTGTGTTAGGTCTCGCTTCGGCCAGAGGTCTTCGGATCTCTGACTGGTGACTACTCCGTACTGATGAGGGCCAAAAGCCTGAAACCGGTATGCGGATTGCAAGGCGGACCTGGCATAATCAAGTTTATCAGAAAGAAACATTTGCAATACGTTTGCATATATTCTCAGGTGGATATCATTCAATGTTCTGCGTGGTATTTGCCAGGAAAAGAGTTGTTTTTTGCTTGTGGTCTATCACTTGTTTCAATTTATATTAAATTTTTGTGAAGAGACTCTTAAGTCCCTTGTCTATTTATTATTATATTTATTAAAAAACATATTGTTCAACTGTTTTGCTGTGCTATTTTACATAACTTTCATAATCGTCTGAACTCTTTTTGTTCTTGTCAAGGTCTTCTAAAATTTAACTCAATTTCAATGGAGATATATGGATTGTTAATGTCATACTATCTCCAGTTGCTCCAGAACTATTCATGTTCACCGTTAACCGAGAACTATTTACTCTTGGAGCATTCTTATTATTCATCAGGAAACCCTTCGAGCAGACTAATTTCCAAGAAATTTCCTGCACGAATTCCCTTGTTTACTCCAACGAGGATAGCTGAATTAATCGAAACCCCCTTCAACTATACAAATCGACCGAATAGGAAGTTTGCCTCTGTGTCTGCCGGGCATATGTATACGTCGGCTCCCGAATGGCGTCGTGGCGCTGTCAGTCTTCGGCAGAAGCCGTTTTGCGACGTCTGTCACCGACAGAACGCTATTAAACAATGTCTCTTGCGGGACGAAGAAATATAAGAGAGGAGCCGATCTGAAAAATCTCCAACTCGTTTCGAATGCGAATGGAGGAGTCACCGAAATGCGATATTTGAGTGACATCTGGATGGAATTCAGACACGATAGTTTTCAATCGCACCATTCAATCATGAAGGATATCATAAATCTGAATTGTCACAATGAATGCTAGTTCCATAAGGATTATGTTGAGGCTGCAAGGTTGGGAACATAAAACTATGAGGAGGCAAAGAGGCTTTACGGAGGCGCTAACAAAAATGTTTTCATAACTAAGTTATTTAAAGTAGTTCCGCCACGAGACAGTTGAATTAGGAAATTATTTTCGATGGAATCGAAAAATTTCAAACAACTTTTCGATTTGAAACGCGAAAAAAAAAAATTATTTGAAGGGGGGCACTTGCCCCCCCAATCGACTCTAGAAAATTTCTTCGTTATAGAAAGTCAGCGACTCAAGAAATTAATGTCCCCGAAAAGCGCAGCAAAAAAAAAATAAGACCCCCCCCCCTTCCCCCCTCACTAGAAATCATACGTCATGGGAAAAAATTATCGTTTTTCGATTAAACTTCAATAGACTTTTTTGTAGTACTCTTTTTGAACTTTTTTTTGGTGGGAAGGGGGGGGGGTATCGTTAAAATCGATGGGGTCAACTGGGAGAAGGAGTTTTTTTTTCGCGTTCAGACCCTCAAATGGTCCCCCGTCCTTCTTCAAAAAGTCCCCTGGCACAACCCGCATTTCTCTACGACCCCCCCTTTAGGCTGTGCGCTTCCCCGTGGACTATTTTGAATAACGAGAGTAGTTTTGATTATGTTTGTCAAACTAGATGGTCAATCACTTTGATTTTTTTCACAATATCTGTGATATCCTGCTCTAGCTCCTCCTCGTTTTTCATAAACTTCCTAATTTTAGTACTAACGGTAGAATTATTAATGTGCGCTTCCCCGTGGAATATTTTGGATAACGAGAGTAGTTTTGATTATATCAGTCAAACTAGATGGTCAATCACTTTGATTTTTTTTCACAATATCTGCGATATCCTGCTCGTTTTTCATAATTTTAGTACTGACGGTAGAATTAATAATGTGATGTTTGCCTATGCATGGTCCATATGTTACGTGTTAATTGAGTCAACTTCAATTATATATATCTCGGGTTCGAGATGGTGAAACTCGTTTAAATGTAATAGAGGTGTTGTTCACATGTTAAGCAATACGTATGCCAAATTTTAATAATTTCCTAATTCAACTGTCTCGTGGCGGTACTACCTCAATTTACAGAAACAGTCATATGATGAACTTTCGTACGAAAAGGAATTTTTTGCACATTTTGAAATAGCGTAGAAATAGGCGTAGAGTGTATGAGCATGTTGAATCAGTATAAAATTTGACATTTGCAAACGCCAAATCAATAATCTTGAATCATTTGTCGGGTATATTATATCTATATCTAACAATTTAACCTGAAATTTGACATTTGCAAACGCCAAATCTATAATCTTGAATCATTTGTCGAGTACATTATATCTATATCTAACAATTTAACCGAAACTACCAGAGAAAATAAATATTGAAACCATCTCTCAATCTCCCATTTGCACAAAATTCACAGAAATTGCACTTGTCTGTTCCATAATATTACGTTTCATGTTATTCGTATTTTTAAGATATGTACTCTTCACGGACGAGGCAAACTTCTCCCGAAATGCTATCACAAACTTTCATAACAACCATGTTTGGGCTCTAAGAAATCCGCACGTAGTTAGTGAAAGACATTATCAGTATCAATTTTCTGTGAATGTATGGGCGGCAATGATTGATGATTACTTGATAGGCCCGTTCTTTCTTCCGTTAGACTGAATGGCGCATTTTAAAAAGACTTTTCAGAAAATGTATTGCCGGAACTACTTCAGAATGTACCATAAGAAATTCGTATCCGCATGTGGTTTATGCATGATGAGGCTCCGGCCCATTTTAGCGTTCCAGCCAGGGAATTCCTTAACACTGTCTATCCCAATCGATGGATCGGTAGGGGTGTAGAAGAACCTAACCAGGCGTGGGCACCAAGGTCTCCAGATCTGAACCCGCTAAATTTTTATTTTTGGGGACATTTGAAATCACTAGTTTATAAAACTCCAGTAGCGACCAAGGAAGATCTGAGAAACCGAATAATAGACGCCTGTGAAACAAAAGAAACACACCAATAATTTTTGAGCGGGTACGAGATTCAATGACTAGAAGACTGAATGCCTGTATCTTCGCTGAAGGTGGACACTGAAAAATGTATTTGAATAAAATTTAGTTTCCTTCATTTTATTTTATTCTGCATATTCAGAATTTCTTGAAATAAAATGTTGATATTTCTTGCAAATTTTAATAAAACAAATACAGATTTTGCACCCTTGATACAAAAATAACTATTTTAAACGAGAAAAAATAAATAGAATAGGTGGCGCCCCCTACAAAAAATCAAAACTACCTACTTGAACGTCAAATTCATTTCCTAAGCATTCTTGTGAAGAATGCAAAATAATGGTAATAACTTCAACACGCATCGATTTTCAAATAATCGACTTGAAATTTTTCAAGTCCAAATATCTAGAAAACGGTTGTTTATGGCGACTTGTAACGAGGGTAACTTTTTTACGTAGATATGATAGAAAAATTGATTTTTTCACTGAAAAATGTACTGAAAGTACGCTCAAAGAAGTAATGAATCTTCAAAACAGAAAAAGACGTGTAGGTGGCGCCCCCTACGAATAAGAGCAATAATAACATCAGGTTCGAATTCGACACCTCCGGACATATATTTATTTGAACAATTCATATTAGAATATTGTGAGGAATAACTTCCTGAAAATTGTCGAAGTACTTCTTACTCACCCTGTATAGTATATTTCACAAAAAAATCATCTCCCAAAGTTTCCCAATAATATAGATATGATTGATTGAATATTTTAGAAAATTCATGTACGATGCTGGCAGCAGACGGATGTTCCACATCCATATCGTAGTTCGAAGTGGGGATTGGTTCTAATGCCCGTGAGAAAGCTTGTGGTGCGTTATCATGTTCACGTTTAGGGAACCAATGAATTGCTTTCAATTAACGACAAAGTAAATTCACTCCAATAGTTTGTGATAAGTAGTATTTGAATGCATAACGGGAAGGCTTGTACCAAGAGTGTAAAGCCTATCCTGGATAAAACTCCATCGATAGATGGGAACAAAAATTATATAGTACCGAATTGTAACCGGAATATGTTCGAGAGAAAGTTATAATAATAGTTTTCGAAGCATAACAGCTGAAAATAAGAATATCCATCGTGCGGGAGACTAATTGATGAGAATCATAAAATTGATGAAAATTTGACACCGTCTACTGATTAAGTATGTAGCCAATAGGTAACAGAATGACAGCTCATTGGAAATGTCAGAATCAAGTAAATATTCGCGGGAGTGAACCACAAAAATGTTATTTCACTTTTCATCATTAGTGAAACTTAGTATATGAATGTAGAGATAGATTTGCAATGAACTCTTATCCAGCACAGACAACTATTTAAATTAATGGGCTCATGAATACAGGATAAAATATCAAAGCCATAAATATAATTGTTTTGGGAACTTTGATCTTCCACGATGTATCTAGGGGAGAATTTACTATGTCAGCAAATTACAAACAACAGAAGATAATTATTTTCATACACGCTTTATTAGCTCCACCTGTATGTATGCATGAATGTATATAACGGAATCTTTGGGACTAATTTTCACCCAGACATTCGTATTCTTTGAAATTTTACACATGTATCAAGAACCGATAACAATACAATAATTCCATAGCTATGACCTAGTATTCTCAGCATGATCGCCAGAAAAAAAAATACATAACAAGATTCTGGTCTCGGCAGATTCACCAAATTCTTTGAAAAAATTCCATCCCATGATGAATCAATCGACTAAAAAGTTGAAAATACTCAATACGAATGAAGTCATTAACCAAAAAATTTCCTTTTATGTAAAAAAAAGCGTGGGGTGCCCTTCACTTATTTTTCATAACGAGATCAAGCACTCGCGCTTTTTTTCATAAGAGGAAATTTCTTGGTCGATGACTTTATTATTATTAGGTATTTTGAACTTTCTAGTCCTTATTGCTATATAATGGATTTTCAGTTTTTCTAAACCATAATTTCATTTTCAATCCGTGCTCTGTTGTAGTCAGTATCACAATGAAATCAGGAACGAATCAGAATTCGTATCAATTTCTTTAAGGCACCAGTAGCCAGAGTTTGTGCGTGGTCATATACAGTTAAAAAAATATAACAGATTTATTCAGACATCAAATCTCTGGAAGTTAATCAGATGTCAACGGTAGTGCGCGCTAAATTAAGTAAATAAGTAAATATTGAATTGAACCAGTGTGAATCGCCTAAACTTCAGATGGAATATACTGTGAGTTATACACTGAGTCAACAAAACAAATAATCAGATACCTTGGAACTAATATGAATTAAATATAATACAAGTATGACTGAATCCACAACCTCGGTAATGCTAAATGGACTTTTGCTCCACGATATTCAAAACTTTAATCAAAATCGGACCATTATCTACCAGTACAGTTAATTATATTCTGAAATTACGCTAAACCAGTAGTGCCAAACGACAGACAGACATATTTCAGCATGGTATCAGCAAGATCATCAAGAAAGATTATATTGATCTTTATCCGACAATTGATTTTAGTAATCATACACTAAATATCTATATAATTGCATGAAAATGATTTTTTAATTCTATTTGACGAACTTCATTATGTGTTTTTAACTTGATTATGCAATATAATTTATCTAGACTTATCATTGCGTTTTTATATCTGGGTCATAATTTTATATACTCATTATTATTCGAAATTATTTGAGGGATTAGTCTAGTACATGAGTTGAACAACTCACTCATAATTATAAGCTATATAAGCTAAGTGAGCCGCTCAATTTAGTTCAAGTTATATTTTTCAAGGAGAATATAACCCTCTGTATAGTTTACTCTATAACTTACCGCTACAAATTTGTAAGGACAAAAGAATGGGCATGACCATAGTTTGATCCACAGTAAATTATGAGACGATATAACAGGAGCAATTTTTTCATCACTTTACGGGATGTATAAGCACCTCATCTCTGTTATCAGTATATGACTAGAGGGCGCGAACTATTTACACACCCATTATTGAAAAAATCACTATCACAGAGGAGCTACTTCTATATTGGCACTGAAATTTATAAAACCATCCCTGAAAGCATAAAATCCATTAACAACAAAAAAACTTTCAAATCGTACCTGATAACGTCCTAACTACAGACTCCCAGAACATATTTTATTACCATGATAGAAACTAATGGTTGACCAAATATAATAAAAATAAACAAATAGACAACTGTACCCTGTTTTTTACACATCTAATTGTATTACTGTATTTTATTCTATTGTATTTTATAGTATTTAACT
Source organism: Gonioctena quinquepunctata (assembly GCA_018342105.1). Classification (NCBI taxonomy): domain Eukaryota; kingdom Metazoa; phylum Arthropoda; class Insecta; order Coleoptera; family Chrysomelidae; genus Gonioctena; species Gonioctena quinquepunctata. Next base: position 390,147 of record JAFIRS010000653.1, read on the forward strand.
GTGGGTCATTGAGATTTATTGTATTTTATTACAGATCGTGTATTATATTGTAGCATTCAATTGGATTTCATCATTCATTTCTCTTTTATTGGATGTTATGTATCATATTGAATTTTTTTACATGTATACATTGTTTTCCATCTTTATTCTTATCTTCCATTTTTATATTCTCATACCTCTACATACTTTTTACACAGTCTTTCACACATTTTTTTCATAATAATTTTTTTTGTTATGTTGTTTTATGGGAAACAAGTGCTTGCACTTATCTCTTCACAACTTCATTCACTCCGAACATGTAGCCATTCAGTTGTATTTATTTATTCTGAATGAAGTTATTATTATTATATTATAATGAAAACTTCAAAAACTGCAAAAGTTGAAAACTGCCAATGGCTTCTAAATAAAACACTTTCATAGGATACAAGCGTAATAAACTTAATATCATCCCAAAACAGTCAAATATTGCCAGTAGAAAAGGGAAACATTCTCAATTTGTATTCAATAGAGAACGGTTCCCTTTTCAACATGAATACCCCACGAGAGGTTATCTTGAAGGATGGAAGATAGTTTATCTTTGAGTCGCAGATGATTCCACCTCTAATTTTATGAACACCCTGTTCATATCTCAAACAAATCAATATATCATACCCCATGACAGATTATAATGTCGAAAAGTGTTCAAAGAAATATTCTAACATTTTTCCATCTGCAAAGTAAGATTGCTTCTAGAAAATGTGTTTCTCAATTTTTCCGGTATTCCAGATGATCGTGGAAGCGTGGAATAAATTTTCGACGACAAAAATGAATTGAAGACCTAGTGAATGATAATCAGTCATGCACCAATGTTACGAATGATTTCTGGTAAGTGCTCCTTCTTGGATTTTTTTTTATATCTCATTCATCTATATGAGTTCTTAATTACGACTGGAATATAAAAACATTTTTTTTTCCTTTCAAAATATTTATCAGATGTAGTTCAATGTCCAGCGTGGCTTTAGCCGGGGAAGTAGTTGTTTTCTGTTAGACATTCACAAAAAATAACTTCATTTTCATGGTGGATTTTTCAATTCACAGAAAAATCTTTTTATCAATATCCAATTGGGAATGTTTCCCTTTTCACCCTGTTCATATTTTCAAACAAATCAATTTTGCCGGTAGCTCCTAATGTTTCATGGTACACCCGTTTGGCAGTGGAAAAATCTTCATATTTTCAGGCAATAAAATGAAATAAAAATCGTGTGAGATATTTTTTATCGTTGATGAAGATACATACCAGTATCGCTATAGAACCAATTCAATCGTTGAGTTTTGTACGTCTGTTGTTTTGCACATCCAATGAAAAAAGACTCACTTCTGAGAACATCCTGTACAATCAAGTAGTTTCAATACTGTCATGAGAAATTGATGAATTTAATACAAAAATACGCTAATAAAAACTTTTTAACAAAAAATTAAACCGACGAAAAACGGAACTGGAAAGCAAAAATAAAATAAACCTTTTTAGTTTCAATAACTAACCTCCTGAACTGATTTAAGTAACTAATTTTGAGTCGCCGCCAAACAAACAAGCAAATGAGTTGGGTAAAGCGTAAAATAATGGCATCGATATGCGCGGTGACATTTTGATAATTTTTTTGAAGTAATTTAATGATCTTCGTTGATTGTTTGTTTGGCGCCGATCAAAATTAGTTACTTACATTAGTTTAGGAGGTTAGTTATAAACTAAAAAGGTTTTTTTTTTTTTTTTTCAGTTCCGTTTTTCGTCGGTTTAATTTTTGTTAAAAAGTTTCTATTTTTCAATTTTTTGTGGCTGAAATCTACTAATTACTACCTATTTAATTTTTGATTACTTCCATAATACTTACTTACCCACCTTACTTCAACTATTAACAGTTAAATAATATGACAATATGATTATCTACTTTAATTATTTATTGTTATATAATATAACTCATTTTTGATAATTCTGATTAGTTTATTTCAGCACTTTGTATATAATTCCATATTTTCATAGAATCTTAGTATTGTGACGGATGTAGGAGAACAAAAATAATGACAATAGCAATCTGTTAATGTCAAATACCTATGTGTGCCAATGTTCACAAGTAAAAAATCAATCATCCCCTATTTTTCTACCCATAGGGGTAGATTATTCCATCCCAAATTCGAATATAATCAACTATGAGGTATACACCATCTGATAAAAAAGAATCATCCAAATCGGACATACCAGTACAAAGTTATGCCTGATCGAATCGGTTAATGAACCAAAATTTAGAGGGTGAACGAACAATATCCTCCATTTTGCTACCCTTAGGGAAGGATTTTTCTTTTCAAATTCAAATGGTACCAACTTCGAAGTACACCCTATCCAATGGAAATCATCGAAATCAAACTAATCTGTAAAAAGTTATGCGTAGTCATACATAAAAAAAATATAGGCGTCGACTAGAGAACCTCCTCCTTTTTTATTTCGTCGGTGAAAAAGAATTCACGCATTCAACGTTTTTTCTAATACTTTCCTCCTTCTTCTAGCATGACAAGTCGACAAATGAATGCGAGAAAAACGCTCATTCCACTAATACATATCAGTACAAGCGGAAGGAAAAATATGGAGTCATATATTGTTGTCAGTGACAGGCGGCATGCGATCAATTCGGTCCGAGTTTCGGAGTCGCCAAGCAAGAAAAACTAATTAGAGAGATTAATTGCGGCCGAGTCCACCGATCAATATTCTAATAAAAATTGTGAATAATGGCCGGCGATCATCAGAAGAACACCGACAGTTAATCACTATTTCATAGTTCGGCAGATGACAGAATGCAATTAGTGGGTCAATTAGAAAAAAGTTTATCGTTTCGCGGCAATAAAAAATATTCTTCGTCAATGTATCGTGGAAATAAGTCTCGGGGAAAAGTAAACAAAACGATAATATCAGAATGTTCTGTAAATTATACAGAATACTGGCTATATTAGATGAAACATAACTGGTTCAGGTCTAGTAACTGAATCCACTATTTTCCGGTATTTTACCAATGCGACGTTTCAACTTTTAAGAAATAATCCTCGGGACAATAAAATAATTGGAATTTGTATAATTTAAATAATAACAGAGCAAAATGGTGCTAACATTGAAACATTGAAGTCAAAATTGTCGATTAATAAAGGAGGAAATATCTTCATTTTTTCTGGATCCTCCTAATGGAAAACGGAAATCGGTCCGTTTTGAAGCCCCCCGAAACCATTTACAGAGTGAAATCTCGTTCCACTAATCGAGCTGAAAGTGTCCCTATTAACAAATGATAGAAACTATAGCACACGGAATTTGAAATCCTTTGAAAAACTGTAACCAGAACAGTCAAAATTATTTCTCCAACTGACATCTGTCGAAACAACACAACAAAAAATTCAAATTGAGTCTGCAGTTGGAACTTTCCACCGCTTCCCAGTCTGGCGCTATGAATGTTTAATTTTTCTTCTGGGCGTTGCCATCCGAGACAACCGCTCACTCGGGCTTTGACTAGAACAACCCTCATTTTATGCAGGACCGCCCGATTGACTGGGGTAAAATATCTCACTTGGTCAATTGACCGTTCAACTGGCTGTTCAATTGACCGATCAAATTGACTTCGTACAGCCCTAAAAATGTTTTATCAATGTTTTATTTCAAAATCACCCCATTCTTCGGAGGCCCGTGCCTGTCAAATTCTGGGGTGACCCACAGAAGTCGACTTCTTGAAATATTCGAATTGATATATGTAAAAATCAAAGATATATATATATATATATATATATATATATATATATATATATATATATATTGACGAGTCATTTATGTGGATCTTCTGGGATTTTGTAGCAGTTGTTGTAGCCAAATAAGTATTTGGACTTTGTGCATGAGAGAGAGAGAGAGAGAGAAATATACTTTATTGTCAAAGAAAAAACATGTTCTTATTGACAAAGTTGAAAAAAAATTAAATTATTTGTAGGTATAATATAAAAATCAATTACAGTAACTACACATTAATGAAGTAGTACGTCAGATGCGCTTAAAAACTTATTTGTCATCATTACACAAGAGTATAAAACATTTTCAAATATATATACACATAAGATACAAACAAACTAACATATAAAAACACACCTATATAACTGCATACTCTCTGAATAGTACTCTCCCAAATTATAGTAAGCTCCCTCAAATAATACATCTCTAACAGACTTCCGAAATTTTTCAAAAGAGTTAATACACTTTAGGGTAGGTGATTATATATTTTATGCGTCCATATATAATTGATTTCCTGGTCAAAGTCGAGGAGGGTATAGGCTGAGGTAGATTTAGATTATTTGTCCTACGTGTTCTGTGATATATCTGATGACTTGCTAAATTATCACGGTTTTCAAAAACTAAGCACACGCTTTCTAATGAAAATGAGAAAGATAGAGTGAGTATTCTCTCAGAGACAAATAGCGGTTGGAGTTCCGTATTGTTATCGATTTCCTGATTTCGTACGTTCGTAAAAACTGTTTACAATTCGAGGGATTATAGAAACTTCAGAACCAACGCAAATGAATTTCTGGAAAAACGCTGTAAAACATTTTCATACAGACTGGATTCTTCAGTGAGTTCTGCACCAAAACTAATATTGATGCTGAAAGGATCGACGAAAACTGTGACCTATATACAGGTGGATTAGGAAGATTCAAATACGTATTCTCCTGTGTTCAACCCTACACACAGAACAGTGCACTGCCTAATACACAAAAAATGTCAAGTGTTGGGTTTAGGGAAGCCTATATTTCTCTTATACAGGAAAATTATATTTCCATTGTTCACTTCAGGAGATCTGACAAAAGTCCTAGAAGTGTGGTTTTTAGAGTCAGGAATTACAAGATTATCTCATTCTTCAATGGTTATTTTTTTAAGTTATTCCCGGCGACAGGCACCATGACAACGATTTTCATCATCAAATAAACCTCATCTGATATCTCATTCGGAAATTTTGTTGTTTTCTCTTTATCAAAAACATTTTCCTTTTCAGGTGTGAATCCTACATTTTATTTCTTAAGATACAGAATTAGTTCAGAAAATTTACTTTCCAGATCCAGATCCCTATTCTTATTTTTACAAGCTTTTATTTAACTTGCTTCGTTCGTATGTCAATCCGTCATTCTCTCTGGTTCAAAATTTGTAATTCATTTTTGGAGCACTTCCAATTGAGTTGAAATTTGGCAAGTGTTCATAATACCGGTGACAATGCATTATGAAATTTTTGTTAGAGAAAAAACAAAATGGCGGCTCTAAGATGGCGGACGAGTTTTGTGATTATGGTCCGAATCGATTCAAAATTGATATGTGAGTTTTCGGGGTCGGAGATTATGGACTTTTTGTCGAAATTTATGAATTAAAGATGGCGGCTCCGAAATGACGGAGGAGTTTTGTGATTATGATCCGATTCTATTGAAAAATTTGTAAGTATGGGTTTTCGGAATCGAAGATAATGAATTTGTCTTCCAAATTCATAAAATCAAAATGACGGCTCCAATTCTTAGGAAGAAAACGTATGCTACTCAGTAATGTACCGGAAGGAAAAAGAAATCACAATTCCTCGTTCTGCAAACCTACGAATAATTCGCGGCTGCCCAAAATGTACTTTCCCAGCGTCGTATCACTTCCAAGGGAGTAGGAATGAACTCATACGGACAAGAAAACTACTTCCACATACACAAAAAAATTCAGGACTAACCCCAAATTACGAGAAAGATCAAGCAGTAAATTTTTAGGGTTGAATAGCCTAAAAGAAAACATTGAAACTGTCCGTTCATTCAAAGAAATCAGCTCTGACGACCGATTTCGATTTCTGGTTCGGTTCCATGCATAAAATCAGATCATACAACCCACATGGCCGGCTAGATAATTTCGAGTCACTAATCGTTTACCGATATATCAGTATTGATATATGTGAACTTTTATTAGCATGGAAGATTTTGGATCTCACCCGCTTACTTGAAGGTATCTAGCACTACACGGACGAATTTATATCCTCGAGAAGAACAACACTGACCTTGACCCATGGTCTGGTTACTTCCGGGGCTTTTCCTAGAAAACCCGCCGGAGAAGGAAGGACTGGTTTATTGGACAAACAAATATGGCATCGCTGAATATACCTCGTCACGTCCGAGCGCAATTTAGACTAATAATAGCGGCTTTTGATACGTTCGTAAATTCCGCGTACTCCTCATATATGTTTCTAGATTTCGTAGGTAATAAATATTAATTCAAATTCACCATATATGCTTATTCTATAATAGATTCTGGTAGGTCGTCATCGGAACTTTATATTCATTCGTGCACATTTTTTCAATAAAAAATCTCGGCTTCATTTTACTTTACTGTACTGTAATGTTCGACTTGATGTTTTATAATTATTGTTGAAGGACTTGAAACGTGAAATGATAAAATGTGATAAAATGTAATTTTCAAGTTTATAAGATTCATATATAATATATTGATTTGATTAAAAAAAATGGTGTAAATGAATACTCCGTTAATTTTCATCATTTTGGAAAAAACAAAAATTGTTAAGAAAAGTATACACTGAATTATTTTTCATTGAGGTCATAATATTTTCTAGAAATCAAATAGAGACTAATTTTTCATTAGTTGAATTCGATAGAATCTCAGTATTGAAGAAATAAACGGCATCGCGGTATCTAGCGACCTGAATAATTAAAATTATAGTCGAGAATATAGCAGACAATCCCGCTGTATAGAGTATGCAATAACAATTTGTCGGAAGATGTGGAGGAACACTATCTCCTCGCGTAAACATTATGCAGAAACACCGTACAATAATTACTGGAACTATTCTAGATTAGCGATAATCCTTATTAGCTCATAACCCAAACTTTAACGAATGGGAGCACGATATGATTTTAATCAAGAATAAGGAAAACGGTATTCGCCCTCAGCCGCCTTATATTATAACGAAAGCTGCAGCTACATTTTCTCTCTATTATGCAAAATAGTCCACTCGTATCAGGAAGGGACCTTCATAGCCTGTGAATCCGCGGTTCTGGATTGCAATTATCCTTCTTCGCTGGGTTTATATTGTATTCCAGGCTTCCAACATATCTCATTTGAAGTTGGTACACGTTCGCCACGGTGCAACTTGTATTAACCAGACCTATTTTCTATTCGTCTTTGGCGAGGATCAGAGCTGAATTTTCCATTGGTGTATGTTCATGAACGAAGTTTTCGCAAATTCGAACGTTTTCGGTTTTGTTGTACTTCATGGCCCATACATTGCCCAGAAGGAAACTTCGAACTTCATTGTCCAATATCCAAGATCTAAGCATCATCAATAATCAAGTTGAACTCAATTGATTTGTTCGAAAATAGGAACAGGGTATTCATAAAATCAAGCGTGGAATGATCTGCGAACTTTAGTCACTATCCTTCATCGTTCAAGATAACCTCTTGTGGGTATTTAAGTTTGAAAAGGAAAAAAATCTCAGTTGAATATTGAATAGAAATATTTTTCTGAAAACTGAAGAATCCACGATCAAAATTATTTTTTATAATATCCAACTGAAAACAACTCTCTGGCTAGAGCAGCCGCTGGACATTAAACTACAACTATTAGATATTACAAAAAGTAACTTCATTTTTATAGTAGATTTTGCAGTTTTCAATATACAATTGAGAATATTTCCCTATTGGACTCAATATTCATTGAAGGCGACAACAACGATGCCCAAGAAATCTTTAACTCACTAAACAAATACACCCTAGAATAAAATTTACCCTGGAAATCGAAATGAATAACAAATTAATTTTTTTTAGATTTAATCGGACAAAAATTAACAACAAAGTTATTTACAGAAAACCTTCCCAGACTGATCGTGTCATTCCATTCAACTCCAACCATCCCATGCAACATAAAATAGCTACCTTCAATTGTTATATCAATAGACTTTGGAACGTTCCTTCAAGCCCAGCCAAATACATCGATGAAGTCAATATGAATAAACAGATTGCTGTCAACAATAGTTACCAACCTTCCACCATAGATAAATTAATTCACAAATCCAAGTCTCGTATGGACATAAACTTAGCCTTCAACTCCAGCCACCTTGACAGAGTCTATCACTAATTAAATATTTCGGCATTACCTTTCTTCCAGAACATTATTTGCAACGAGATTTCCAATTTCATACAAGACCCAAGCAGCATTCTAGTGACGGAAACTGATACTTCAACTTCACGTAATCACCACCAAATCTACCACTATACAGTGAAAATAACTGAAATTTAATATGTGTATGGTTGTAGTCACGTAATTCGCATCTATGGTAGCCACTCCACAGTTCTATAACTCATTAGTGTCATTTGAGGTGTCTGAAACATTATGGCCTCTGAGCAAATCACTTTAAAGGTTTTCAAACTTGAAAGTGGGAAATAACCGTTGCGGTAACCATCCTGTACCACTTAAATATCACTTAGAAGTCACAGTCACTTTCAAGAGAGTATAATAGTTTCGGTGACGTTTTGGTAACTTCCTTAAAACCTTCAATGTGGCAGGCACTTGATTGTGATATGTGGTGAAGGTTGCCACGTTCTTGCTTTCTCCATAGGTGATAAAACCACAGTTCACATTTAATAAAAGTCACTACCAATTACAATAACCTTCAAAATTCACCATTCCGCGCGATGACGAAAGCTAACCTAAGTTTTCTCAAATTATTTCATTGTGGCTCACAAAAAGTTTGTTTAACCTGTTACGTGAAACATGAATGATTTTATTCAATATGAAATGGGATATGCGTTTTTAATAGACAATTTTCCTTAATTTTGAAGTGACCGTGGATTGGTCAGCGCGATGACGAAAACTAACCTAACTTTTCTCAAATCATTTAATTGTGGCTTACAAAAAAATACTTTCACCTATTACGTGTAACGTGATTTTAAAATAGACAATTTTTCTTGATTTTGTATGATAAGGTTAATTTAAATATCGGATCCCTGTGCTCCTGCTTAATATTTGTACTTCAATTGTTGATTCTGTTTGCATAAATGCCATCATTTCCATTACTTGTTGATTGATTATTGTTACTTGAAACTTGAAAATTGTTGATTGGAGCTACATAAATCCACTATACTTGCTACATGTCCTTTTTTAACAATTAATGAAGATGTACCCGCAAATTCGCGGTTATAACTCTGAAGTGGCAGATTATAATAGCCCGACGTGTTCGCCCCTTTCAAGGGTATAAGACCTATTGTAATTTTTAGGTTATAACTTTGAAGTGGTGAGTCATGGGCCTGCGACGTGGGTGCCACTTTCCAGTGGTGAAAAAAATATTAATTTAGTTCCACTGGGCACTTTATGATGGGAGGAGCTTTAGAGTGGTATATTTACACTTTCTGCCACTTCAAAGTTATATTCTCCAAGAGCCGCCATATTAACAGGAATATGCTGGGTCGCCATTATTAGAGAAATGATCGGAATATTTAATAAAGATTTATTGAAAGAAAGATGAAAGATAAGTGCCATGTGAAGTGGAATGAATAGAAAAATCGAATGAAACGGTTTTCTTCACATAAAGGATTCAATATAAAATTGAACCAGAAAATGGTAGATCTCAGGTGAAAAACAACTACTTTCCTGGCAAATACCACGCAGAACGTTGAATGATATTCACCTGAAAAACCATGCATACTTCCATATAATATCAATGGACATTGAATGCAAATGTTTCTTTCTGATAAGCTCGATTATGTTTAATTTATGTCGTGTTCACCTAATAATCCGCATACCGGTTTCAGGCTTCTTGGCCCTCATCAGTACGGAGTAGTCAACCAGCCAAAGGTCAAAAGAACTCTGGCTGAAGTGAGACACAACGTAAACTAACCATCATCGAGTTTGTAACACCTATAGGTACGCCGGAAAAGATAAACTTTAACTGGCGGTACCTAGTGACAGAAAGAAACACTCCAAAAAATCTCCCACCTCGATAGGTTTCTAAATAAAAGATTCCTTCTCAGTAGGAGTGGCAAGCCCGTCTAGCATATAGTGAAAGCTAAGTGCCATGTGAAGTGGAATGAATAGAAAAATCGAATAAAACGGTTTTCTTCACATAAAGGATGAGGGATGAGGGCCAAGAAGCCTGAAACCGGTATGCGGATTGTTAGGTGAACACGACATGAATTAAACATAATCGAGCTTATCAGAAAGAAACATTTGCATTCAATGTCCATTGATATTATATGGAAGTATGCATGGAATTCCAGGTGAATATCATTCAACGTTCTGCGTGTTATTTGCCAGGAAAGTAGTTGTTTTTCACCTGAGATCTACCATTTTCTGGTTCAATTTTATATTGAATCCTTTATGTGAAGAAAACCGTTTTATTCGATTTTTCTAAAGATTTATTTGTCATGTTAGTAATAGTTTCAACTAACCAAGATTGTTGAAACGATGTTTGAAGGATTCAAGTACATAATTTCAGAGGCGAGTTGTTTCCAAAATTATAATTTTTTCCTGAAATAAAGTGTATTCAGATGGCGCGTTCTTACAATCGAGCTACAACACCCATATTTCACATAAAACTTTCGATAGTTTTAATTTTATCCCGATCAGAAGTATCCAAATTCAATATAATTACTTACGCGTTTGTATGTGTATATGTTATATATTTTTATAGTTGATCGAGTGTTAGAAATGAATCAGGCAAAATGGAAGAATGAGGAACATTTATCACGAAAATATGTTGCTGAACAGAGATAGAGCTACATATTATTTACACAAACGCAGTCAGTTGTTTAACGTGTCTAGTGTCGGCCACTACATATCCACGTTTTTGCCAGGTGACCACAACGTGGTTTGAATGTGGCTATGTGAGATCCAGGAACGTAGATCGGAACATAGCAGCCACCAAAAAAGTGTTCCCCATGTTGGTAGCCGCCGCGTGATAGAACCGTGTATATAACGTGGCAGTGGTTGTAGTCAAACACGCTACGTTCCGTCCACTTAAAATGCTACTTGGGAAACTGCTTCCATATATAAAAATATCATTCTAATCGGGTAACAATTTGAACAAAGCTTTGGTTAACTCCAAAGATAAAATCAATAAACCTAATAAAAGTGTTGTTTATAAACGTGACTGCTCTGATTACGCTGCCTCATATATCGGTCGCACTCGCAGACCACGAATAACTAGAATCGACGAACATTTGAGAAAACTTGAAATTTAACAATCATAATTTTAGCTCCAATAGAAATATATCTATTGTCTGAAGACAAGTGGACTTAAACAGATATTTCTATTCCCTTCATAAAACGATTAATAACCGAAATCAAATTCAACATTCTCACCACCCTTTTCTTCTAAAAACTTTTGTCTCTGAACTGGCAATTTCCTTCTCAATTTATTTTATTGTTGGTATTTCCCCTTCCTCTCATTGACATCTGTGATTTGAAAATCAAAGTAATTGTCATTGGTACATTGCCGGCCTTTGAATTCCAACATGTGACTCGTTAGAACCCAAGCCATTATTAGTATCATTGGATTAACAATATATTCATCTATTGTATCACTACCTGCACCTAACTTGTAAGTACTCAAAATTTCAATAACAAAAAAATCTTAACCTTACTTTTTCAAATTTGAACTTTAATTCATAAACTCTCTCACACTAGTAACTCGAGTATTCCCTTTCAGGAAGCACTGAAGATGACCGTCGAAAGCGCTTTGCAAAACTTATCAAGATATGCACTTTATACAAAACAAAAATTCCTATTTAATTATTTTAAGTCTATATCCTGAAATTGAAATATAAAGTCAGTGAATAGGTCACCCTGATAGCTGAACTCCTGAATCAGCATTCAACAAAGGCACATACCACCAGTTTACTAACCGAGCCCTACAGCCTGAGAAAGCTCCTGGACGCCTTGGTAGCACAGAGATACCATCGATTGCTACATCATATTTGTGAACCACTGGGACGAGAAGTATTCAAATCTGAGAAAAAAATTACTACCACTTCATTGGACCTCACGAAAGGCAGGAACATATTCCCATAAGATAGAAAAATACAATAGAACTCCTCAGCTCGTAGTGTTGAAGTAAACCATGGACTGAGCCCAGTCTACCGCTTGTCAACATCGAATCAATTGAGCACCCTACCAACCTTTATAGAAAAGTATGAGAAAAAATTAATATGGAAGCAAAAAGATTCAAACAGCTGAAGAACACTTAAAACAACTTTCCAGGGCTAGTGGAAGCAGGGATGCTGCTCATAACTATCGATTTGTTATCTAAATCAGGATTAACAAATCGAAGTTACCGGAATTCAGTTCTTCGAAGTTACCGAAACATCAGAATACTTGAAGAAATTCGTTTATTCTGTAACTTATCTTCAGATTCAGAGTTTTTTGAATCGTAGCATGTAAAGTGCGACCAGAAAACTAAGAAGGTCGTAAATCAATATTAGCCGACGACCCTCATTATTACCTATTCGAAATATAGATAAGCAATGAAAGTGTGTGTCCCTTGAAAGATTCCCGGGTCCGGATTGAAATATCTCATGAAATAGTTTGGCATTTTAATAATAGTGGGCTCTCCATTATTTTTCGCTTTTGTTGACAGTTTTGTATTTACATTCATTTGATAATAAAAACTCTCGTAAGGTTGATTTAGAACCCCTGGTAAGGATATGTTTAAATGTGTGCAAATAATAAAATTTACTTACCTGGCACCAGACTTTCAGTACTTATGGGCTATTAACGAGATTATAGAGATAATGGTCTATTTATGGTTACAAAATGAATTAACTAACAGATTTGGAAAACAAGACTGTTTTGCGAACTGACCGCTTTCCAATTTCAGAAATAAAAGGGGAAAAGTTAAACAACATTTAGTCATTACCTACCTAATATTCCGTTGTATCAGTTGTGTCTATTTTAAAGTGTCTATTCGAGTTTTGTGTCGTGGAAAATGTGGCGTCCATGGCTCATCCTGGAGCTAGTACTTCAACTGGTGGTCGTAGTACCACTAGTCGACAAATGTTACACCCTCATGAGAAATAAATTATATCAAATGTTAATACTTCCCTTCTGGAACGTGGATTGTCGAAGGATCAAGCTGTGCAAGAAAGTGCTTCTCTAACAACAACACGGTATTCCACAGTGTTTAAAATAGTAAGTAACCCTATTTTAAAAATAACGAAACGAAAAGACTCTGACGGTTCAAGGAAACTAGATGGCTGTGATGTAGATATAATTCAAAGAGCCTTGCATAAAGAGCAAATTGTGCCTACATTAGATATTTTAATGCAACGGCTTAAAAAGAATGAAACTGGTATCCAGTGCTGCAAAGAGACTTTAAGGAAGTATCTTTTAAAAAAAGGATTTAAATTAAAAAAACTCATTAGTAGCAGAAAAATCTGAATGGAATCTGTGAGCCTTGAGGAATGGAGATTTCAATATTTATTGACAATGAACGAATTAGAAAATGTGGTAGAACAGTAGTGTATTTGGATGAAACTTGGTTCGATACACACGATATTCCAAACAAAAGTTGGGTAGACTTGTGCCAAACTAATGCGCCATCTAATAAAGCAAAACGCATTACGATAATTCACGCAGGAACCGAAAATAGTTTTATACTTAATGCGTTGTCTTTATCGGCAAAGAATATTAAGGACTCTTTAGTCGATTATCATGATGATACTACAGCCGAATTATTTGAAGACTGGTTCCAAAATGAACTCATACCAAATATTCCACCCAACATGGATAATGCTACCACAGTCGAAGACTAGATAAAGCACCATGTTCAAATGACACCAAAGCCACTATACAAGAATATATGTTAAATAATTATATGTACTATGAGGAAAGCTACACAAAAAACAGTTACTAGAAGTTTTACGCAATTATTCGATAAAAAAGAAATATTCTAGTGATTCATTGGCTGAAATCTTGGTGCTCAGATTTCCCCCTTATCACTGCATGTTTCCCAATTGAACATATATGGCATCAGCTTAAGTCAGCAGTTCCACGAAATAATACTTCTTCAACCTTAAGTTCAACTGTGGTAGCTCTTATTCGAACAAAAACTGCAAACATTCTTCATTACAGCTGAGCCAAGTGTGTTTCCCATATCAAAAGGGTTGAAAAGTCATATATGGATAAAGAAAAAATTCCCAAAGAAAAGTTTATTATCAATTTGGGTGACGACAGTGAAAGTGAAACTGATCTACGTAAGTAATTTTGTTTATGAATACCTTTTATCAAGAAACTTAACTTTTTATAAAGTATAAAGTTTGAAATTTTACATTAATTAGGTATATTATATATTATTATATAATATAATATAATTATATATATTATCATATATTATATATAAATAAACAATTCTCAATTATATTCAAGCGATTTTTCTCAATAATTATCTTAACCCAATATCATTATACCTACCTATAAAACAAAATTTAATAGCTAGAGCAGGTACAACTCTGCGTAGAATCCATCGCCTGCTGATAACTCAAGATATCTGGTTCTACTTTAGCTCAATCAAAAACTATGAGTAACAAATAAAATTTATCTCTCTCTCTCTCTCTCTCTCTGTCTCTATCAAGAGGACGACGGAAACCACGGTTCTTCGTCAGAGTTCCTTTTGGAAGTGGGTAATTTTTTCTCTTGGGTTTTGGTCTCACGCTTGTCAGGAGTGGACCTTCTTTTTTTAAATAGTGATATGATGTACGGAAATATGTGCTTTAAGTCTTTCATCTGGTCTTCAGGATAACACATTTTCAACATAATTTTCAAGATATTCTAATTTTTCTTCAGAAGTAGGCAATATTTGCTCTTACATTTTTTCAAAAAAGTGCCTCCAAGTCACAACTCGGGCATGACCCTAAAAGTTAGGATACTATTGGTATCAAAATTTTTTCAGACTGAAGAATTCTGCATTTTATACCAGGCCATTTCAAGCTATATAATACAATATTGCGCAGCTATATGCAGCCAATCCATTGATCATTCTTTTCTATAAACTCTCTAGTTCTCACTGAACCAAAACAAATTATTTTGGGACGAACCCTGAAGTACAACAATCATCGTTAGCTAAGGAATTGATTAAAATGAAAGCAAAAGTAATGTTTTTTTTCAAACTGCTAAGGTATAGAAATTAGCCATTAAATATATGCCCACTTACCAGCATTATCAGAATCCATAGCGTAATTGTTAATATTTTTCTGAATAATTAAAGTATGCACAGTTTGAATTGAACGTTTACAAAGACTATTAAAAATAAACACATGCACTCAGAAATAGGCCCGAGTATCGATCTAACAAATAAAAGGTCGCCTATTGAACTGCAGCTATTTAACTTGGTCAGGATTTCTTTTTTCTAACTAGTGAGTTCTACGTAAATGGCCTTCTGGCCGCCTAAATAACCAAAATATCCGTATGTGCATCGGTTCGAGTGGTGGTAACGATTAACCGTGCTCATGGAATATATACACCCTATCAACTTACATGCAAGTTTTGGAGTTTCGAGTTCACCCTCCGTGCAAATCCTCGAATTAAAACTCACGAAAGATTAAGTCTTCACATTTGCATAGACCGGAATGATGGAATTATGTGCTGGGTATGTCATTATCCAGAAATGCACAAACTTGGAACGGGTCTCGTAGTTCCGCTGGTTGACTTCAAATTGGCCTGTCGCTCTGGATAAATATAAATTATACTAGATGCAACTTGATTTCGGATGCAAGCTACAATTCGCCGAAAGTTGCGCACATGATTGCCGTACTAGTTCAGACGGGAATCTAAATGCAAGGCGAGTGTATGTCCGAGCCACAATGTTGATTTTATACGCTCCTACGAATTAATTTGCCGTTCTGGATGGACCAATAAGAGAATGAACGACCTACAAGTATAGTATCGAGTATGTATAGATGAAAGTATATCACTTAATCATATCCTTGCTTCAGTTCGAATTCTAACGAAATGGAATAAGTAAGTAAGTAAGTATTTATTGGCCTCGAATTACATACATAGTACAGAAGGCAAGTCAAAAATACAGTATATTTTTACCTGTTTATATCGTTAAACAGGTTTCGAACAAGGGTTTTTGTCGTGCGCAATGGATCAACAGAAAAAACATCGTAAAGTTCTTCACGCCGCTTTTACGAAAAGTGCCAATGAACTTGATAAATTGTTATCTGAAGAGGCAGCCCTACAACAGGTACAAGTTGCTTGGGAAGTATTATTGCAGAAACATGAAGACTTATTGATAGCCAACAGAAAAATCTACGATACTCTTCTACAAGAGGACGTGAGTGAGGAAGATCTGATGGTGGAAATCGATTCCTGTGAGGGATATGACAAAAAGTTCATGGATTTGAGGATTACCTATGGAAATCGTCGGAAGCACGTAGATATTGGTCTTGATGAAGACGATCGACGTTCCAGAGCCAGTTTGGCCGTGAGTAAATCCACATTAGGCCCAGGTTTGCGTAAATTTAAGTTACCCCCAATTGAATTTAAGAATTTGGTGGTGAAATACGCGAATGGCTTCCCTTTTGGGGTCAGTTCAAAAAAATCGATGGAGATCCGAACATAGATGCGGCTGACAAGTTTCAGTACTTGTATCAAGCTACAATACCCAACAGTTGAGCCAGACAACTAGTCGAAAGTTTTCCTCCAATTGCTCAAAATTATAAAAAAGTAATACACTGTTTGAAATCTCGTTTTGGGCGGGATGACTTACAAATAGAAGTATATGTCAGGGAACTCTTGAAACTTATCATCAAGGTCGGAACAAAGTTGAGGGCTCTCAAAACGCTTGGCGTCAAAAATGATAATTGCGCCGCTATGTTATTTCCTCTAATTGAATCCTGCCTGCCAGAGGACTTATTGCGTGTTTGGCAGCGGTCTTCGCATTTTCATTTTTCAGTTCCTGGTGCACAGTCTGAGAATAATGGCGGGGCGAATCCTGAATCATCGACTATGAGTCGTCTGTAAAGCCTTATGAGTTTTGTGAAGTCAGAAGTCGAGAATGAAGAGCGGATTTCCTTGGTTGCAGAGGGCTTTGGCTTGAATTCAGTTAAAAGTCGACATGAAAAAGCAAATAAACCTGTGTCAAATGAAATTTCGATACCAACTGCTACAGGTCTGATGAACTGCAATATTGTCAAATGCATATTCTGTGAGGGTGCGCATAGTGGTGAAAATTGTTTCAAAGCTCATAAATACTCTTTAGAACAGAAACGCAAAATATTAACAGATAAAAAGGCCTGTTTTAGATGTTTGAAAACTGGACATCAATCTAGAGTGTGCCATGAGTGTTTGAAATGTCTTCTATGTGGCAAGCCACATGTTGCTTTGATGTGCCCAGAATTGCCTGCGAATAAAATTAGCTTGAATCAAAACTTGACTGCGTCTGATAAAGGAAATGATGAAATTTCAGCTATCGAGCAATCATTGGCAAATCATTCATACACTCATGTGTTTCTGCAAACTTTACGGGTTGATATGATCAGTGAGCATGGAGTTCGTTCGATACGAGCAGTCATAGACAGTGGTTCACGGAGATCATATGTTTTGGAAAACACTGCTGAGAAAATGGGTCCAAACGTACGGAACGGATAATTCATTCATTGTTTGGAGGATTGAATACGGCTGAAAAATTGCACAATTGTTATGATATCAAGCTGAATGTAGAAAATTACAGTTGTTTATTCGAAGTTCTTGATCAGAATGTAATTTGCAATGATATTTCCCCAGTTTATCATGGATGTTGGCTAGAGGAACTCAAGCATAAAAATATTCAATTGAATGATGTGCATGATTCAGCTCCAATTGAACTCCTAATCGGGGCTGATGTGGGGAAAACCGGAAGGAGGATATTTTGGAGGGGTTTGGTGGCTGTTGAAACACTTCTAGGTTGGACTCTGATGGGGAAGAAACCTCACAATGATCACGGTTTCAGTTTAGCAATGACCGTTATGTCACTTTTTTTTTTTTAAATGTCAGCATAGCAGACTTGTGAAAACTTGATGTTCTGGGGATCATTGAACCTCTAGAGAGAAAATCTAGAGGAGAATTGGAGAATGCCACGAAAGATCTCTTCCTCCAAACTATCACCACAGACGATGGAGGTCGAAATGAGGTAAGGATGCCTTGGTAAAAATACAAATTGTGTGAAACGACAATTAGCAAACTAAAAATTATGGACACAAATAAAAGAAATATTAACTAGATAAACGCAAATACATAAACTCGAATATTACTTTTCACAATACTTTGTCCATAAGATGTAAATCTTCGGACAATCACGGATATCTTGGTTGATTGAAGACGTGGTCAGTTACAACTGTAGGGAGAAATATTCATTCAGATTATAAAAACACTTGTTGTGAAAAGGAGATTTTTTTAAAGTGGATGTTTTGTATTTGGGTAGTTCTAAGTTATTTGTTCTCTTACCATATCCATGGTGGCTGCCCTGGATAGTAAAATATGGTAGATGTTTGTTTGTTCAAGATGTAGATAGAAGTAAAGGTGAGAATATGTTTCTCTATGAAGATATCACGATAACTTTGGTTGTAGCTAAGGTCAAATATTTTTCTAATGATTCGTTTCTGTGATATGAAAACCCTATTTATCCCTGAAGCTGAGCCCCAGGCCTTTATGTTGTAATATAAATGGCTATACACGAAGGCGAAATAGAGACTCGTCAACCCGTTTTCATCCAAGTGAGGCTACATTTGGAAGATTGCATAGAAGGCTTTGTTTAAATTTCCACAGACGTGATTGATATGGTGATCAAAGGTCATGTTTGAATCGAGCCAGGTTCCAAGGAGTCTAGAATGTGAAGTCATGTTTAGATTCAGCTACAACATGAATATATTCGAAACAATTTTTTTTAGATGAAAATTCTAGGAAACTGTTTTATTTTTGTTTAAGATCAAAGAATTCCTCTGGCTTCAAGTGTCCATTAGTGTGCATCTAACTCTTTCTTGGAGCTGCTCAGGGGATTTTTCGGATATTGTTATTGTGGTATCGTCGGCAAACATGGTAACTTTTCCGTTTGTAATGAATTGAGGAAGATCGTTGACATAAAGCAGGAATAGCAATGGGCCTAACACGGAACCCTGAGGAACTCCAAGAGAAACGGGATGAATATCGAAATATAAGATTTCATTCAGTCAGAAAGAATACCCCTTATTCCAAGAGTAGATAATTTCTCAATTATGTTTTCACTATTTGACTGTCGAAAGCTTTCAACAAATCGAACATCAGAGAAATAACATAATATTGGTATGATCTCTATCTATTGATTATTGGTATGAATGAAATCATAGATACTTTCAATACATATCTCATTTCGTATTTGATGGGCACGCTCCGGAAAGGAAGGTGATAATATGTAAAAACCAATCACCTTGGCTAACAGACCGTTCAAAAATAGTCATACGAAATGAGAATTAAGTAATGGCTGAGTATAAATGCACCAGGAACTCAAGAGACTGGGTTTACTACAAAAATTCTATGAACATGGTAACAATGGCAACTGAGCGAGAGAAAAAAGATGAAAATGATTGAAAAAAAAATTACTTATTTGATATAGTGAATAAACATTTCATCAAATCACTGACTGTGGTTTCTCACCCTTCTGCAAATACAAAAGAATATTATAATAATGATATTTTGAACACAGACATAACATTTCACCTGGAACCGTCCCAGAAGAGGAAATTGAACTAATTTTGAACAATATTGAGTCAAACGCAATAGGCAGTGATGGCATTTCTGTAAAATTATCACTGATATCAATAAGTGTATCGTAGATGGGACATATCTTGAGACATGGAACAAGTCAATGACATTTCCGATAAACAAAAATAATAAACCTGAGATCTCATAAGACCTATAAACATATTGTCTGCTATGTCTAGAATTCTGGAAAAGTCAATTCACAATCAAATTTATGATTACGCCAACAAAAATAATAATAAAAATTTGGTGACTATATCACGAAACCATTCATTTAATATCAATCCCACAAAGTTATCAACAATTATTTTTGGTAACACCCAAGATCGATAGACAATATATCACTGCAGATTGGCGGACAGTCGGTACCGTTTAGTGATACAA
Source organism: Gonioctena quinquepunctata (assembly GCA_018342105.1). NCBI lineage: Eukaryota > Metazoa > Arthropoda > Insecta > Coleoptera > Chrysomelidae > Gonioctena > Gonioctena quinquepunctata. The sequence goes on from JAFIRS010000653.1 coordinate 410,321, forward strand.
TAAAATGATTGGGATTACTAACTGACCACAATCTGAGTCATAAAACATGTGACCAATTATATTCGGCGTTCTTATGGAATTCAAATCATGTACAATCATCTCGAATCCAAAGAATACAAAATACATTATGGTATATCATTTAGGGAACACCTATCACCCCATATAAAAAAAATTATTGGTTAAAAAGATCTAATAGAAATTGCATCAACTATTTTTCATTCCAAAACTGTCACTAGAATACCTAAAATATTAGCAAATAAATTCATAGCACGTCATCAAATACACCGATTTCCTAACCAACAATAATATGACTATACCTTTACACTCAACAGTATTTTACGGACGATCATTTTCATAAAAGTTCAATAAATACCATGATTCAATCAGAATACAGCCCCTAGCAACAACATTATTAGAGACAAAAATTAAGAGCCTCTTACTCGGTAAACAGTGATCCAAAAACATGTTTGATCCAAAATTTATATTTGAATATTTATTTTCATTACCAATTAATTCGTTCAATATTATTTTGTCTGTCCAGAATATAGCTGAATAAACATATATTTTTTCATTTTGGTCACTAAAATGTGACATATTCAACCCAAATTAGTTAGAGAAGTTGTACATTTAACCACTAGTGATTATAAATCTTTTATTCACAAGTGATTAAAAGTATTATAGTTTAACCATTTTCAATTGCAGAAGCTGTTTCTATAGAAAGCAAATCAAAAACTCACTTCGTTAACACGAGCGTATATGCAAAAAATCGGAACGAAAAATAATGTGTATAGTCCATCCAATATCAATTGCAGAAGCTGTTTATAGGGAGCAAATAAAAACTCACTTCGCTAACACGAGCGTATATGCGAAGAAACAGAACGAAAAATAATGTGTACTACTCGTAAACATTCGCCGTCGGCGAAGGGAAGGTCAAAAGAGCCGATAGTCTACGTGGACTTGAGTGACTTCTGTCACCGATTCGTCTGGGCCAATCAAAACGGACAACAATGCTTGGGGGTGTGTCTATACGATAGGAGGTCATAAATCACGCGTTATATTTGTGTTTTAATAGCTCTGAAAGATTGAAAACCAGTAGCGTCTGTGGTCTTGGTGTGCCGATCGAAATACGTTTCAGGATATAATAATAACCCACATCAAACAAAGAAAGAAATTATTTTTCTTTCTTAATGTATTTGTATAAATAAAAACTTGTCTTTATTTTTTTTTCATTTTTCATAATTTATGGAGTATTTTCAAAATCTTAAAATATCTAAATAAAATTAGTTATCTCCGCCACTGCTGCTCACACGATTTCGCCGCAAGACTTTTTTATGCTTCTGCAATTGATATTGGGAAAACTATACTACTCGTAAACATTCTCCGTCGGCGGAGGGAAGATCAATAGGATATCAAAAGAGCCGATAGTCAACTTGGGTTTGAGTGACAGCTGTCTATTTTTGTCAGCAGCCAATTAAAACGGACCGCAAGCCAATGATAATGCTTGTGGGTGTGTCTAGACTAATAAATCACCAGTTATATTCAGGAGGTCTGAATACATTAAAGCCAGTAGCGTCTCTGGTCTGGGATCGAAAAAGGTTTTAGAATATTCTATAGTTGTGATGTGTTTTGTTGGAAAATATGCCTTTTTTCGACCATGTGAATATGGAATTATGATGATACGATTGCCTAATAATACATACTTCCTCATTTTTGACATATTTTTTTATTTTAACGTATTTTTAAAATATTCAAATATCTAAATAAAATTAGGTATCTCCGCCTCTGCTGCTCAAAGGATTTCGCCTCAAGACTGTGAAACTTGTTTTTTATGCTTCTGCAATTGATAAAGGATGAACTATACCTAGGTTACCAAAAAACAACCATCATCCACATTGCTCATAGCGCAGCAACGGTGTCGAATTATTCGTATCGAGTATATATAGTCTAGTCAACAAGTGCTTTTTGGACCAACTTTTTTCAGCAGTTTCCGACAATTATGATCGAGGTGTCATTCGATTCGGAATGACATCTAGATGATTTTTGAAAAAAATGAAGTTCCGCTTGCAAAAATTGTAAAAGTTATTAACAATTCACTAAAAAAAAATGGCGGCTTTGGTTTTTTGCAAATATCTCAAAAACTAATAAAGATTTTTCAAATCTGAAAAAAGATTCAAAAAGAGGAGGAAATTTCCCAAAAAAGTCTCGATTCCCGGAATTGTAGGATTATTATTTATAATTTTCCCAGAGGGATGGAAATACGGCCGGAAACGGGTACTCCGGCTTGGGCAAGCCGCGCCCACTTTGGACACTTTAACAATAAAAATTATTTAAGCATACTAAATATGAAAATAAAAAATTGAAAAAATTCAGACACTAACTGAACAGATGAATGAACAATAATCCGCTTAAAAAAAATTTTTATCACAATTTTTCAATTAGTTATTCAATAGTTAATTAATAATTTTTTTCTGCTTGAACATGAACATTGCAAGTGTGATAATTGTTAAACTATAAATTTAAGATTTTTTCCCTCTCTTGGAGCATTTTTGAAAGGCTTCAGAATAGAACCCCGTTGGAAAAATCGAAAAATTTTCATTCTTCAGTTTTTTATTAATAATTTACGTTGTTGCAAAACTAAATACTTAAATTAATCAATGAAAAAAAAAATTTTTTTCCAAATATTATTAACGATCCGTTTTTATGTCATCAGAACTGCATAGAAATAATTTTTAAAATTTTGTATCTCTAATTGTTTAAAAAATTGTCATAAACAAATGCGTTGTTTATAGGATAATTGTTTTTTTTTTATGGAATTTCAGTTTTTGATACAAATAATGATTTTTAAAAGAAAAAATTGTTCCATAAAAAAAAAATTATTGCTAAAAAACGCATTTGTTAATTAACAATCATTTTCTCCAACTTCTAATCAATATTAAGGAACCATTTTTCCTTTAAAAATCATTATTTGTTTTTCTTCTTGATATAAAAAAAAATTATTTAATTTTTTATTTTTATCAATAAACAAATAAATGTTTTCCTTATTTTTTTTTATTCTACTTTCTGTCACAAAAACAGACATGATTTTTTATTTTTTTATTATTTTTTTTTTTTTTTAAATATAAGTTCTCTGTAACTTCGTCATTCTTACCAGGTATAATACGGACAATTAGTTGGACCCTTCGAGACCCTGAGCAGATGTTTCTAACAGGTAACAAAGAAGGTATTCAATAAGCAGAAACCTGAATCTAAAGGTGATTCGAAGAATGAAAAATATTCACAGCTAAATATGGAAGTTTAAGACAGGCATGTTAGAAAGTAATTGTAATTATTATTAGGTGACCGTTGATAATTACTCGCAGACATGAGGGTCTATTATAATAAAATGAGATTTTAATTATTATGGATATGAACGTGCATAAAATATTCTGTTCATTGATAAATAACTTAAATTTATTAGAGACTCTATTGTCTCAATAATATTTCAAAGGAAAAAAATAAAGATTGTCATTCATAAACTTTTACAAACATTGAAGAAACAGAACCTGAAAATAAAATCCTAGATATTTGTGAATTTTCCTAGTATAATTAAGTGATATTAAAATGTAAAAGGTAAAAATGTTGAGTATTGAACAATAATTGATAAGATACTTGAATGAGGTAGTCATATTTTTAATAGTTGATAAGATTTTTAAGCATTGAAGCAAAAAAAAATAATTCTCCCCAAGTATTTTTCATCAACAATTGCTATAAATTTAATGAGTAAATGAGTAACGACTAAACTTTTCAGCTAAATTTGTTCTTTATCCAATGGAGAATAAATAAGTCTCGAGTATTTCCATCGTATCTCGATTAGTTTATAAATTATAATAATTTTAAAGATGAAAAACCAGGTAAGAATGACGAAGTTAAAAAAATTATAATGAAAAAAATAAAATAAAATCATGTCTGTTTTTGTGACAGAAAGTAGAAGAGAAAAAAAAATAAGGTAAAAATGTATTTGTTCATAACAAATCGTTTATTGCATAAACAATGAAAAATTAAATAAAATGATTTTTTTTCATATCGAAAAGAAAAACAAATAATGATTTTTCAAGAAAAAATGGTTCCTTAATATTAATTAGAATTGGAGAAAATAACTGTTGATAAATGCTTTTTAAGCAATACATTTTTTTTTTATGAAAAAATTGTTCTTTTAAAAACATTATTTGTATCAAAATTGAAATTCCTAAAAAAAAAAAATTTTTTTTTTTAAATTTAAAAATTATTTCTATGCAGTTTCTGATAACATAAAAACGGATCGTTAATAATATTTGAAAAAAAAACATTTTTTTCAATGATTAATTTAACTATTTAATTTTGCAGCAACGAAAATTATTAATAAAAAACTGAAAAATGAATTTTTGAAGCCTTTCAAGAATTGCTCCAAGAGAGGAGAAAAATTTATAATTAATAGTTTAACAATTATCACACTTGAAATGTTCATGTTCAAGCAGAAAAAAATTATTAATTAACTATTGAAACTAATTGAAAAATTGTGATAAAAAATTTTTTCGAGCGGATTATTGTTCATTCATCTGTTCAGTTAGTGTCTGAATTTTTTCAATTTTTTATTTTCATATTTAGTATGCTTAAATAATTTTTATTGTTAAAGTGTCCAAAGTGGGCGCGGCTTGCCCAAGCCAGAGTACCCGTTTTCGGCCGTATTTTCATCCCTCTGGGAAAATTATAAGTATTGATCCTACAATTCCGTGAATCGGGACTTTTCTTAGGAAATTTCCTTCTCTTTCTGAATCTTTTTTCAGATTTGAAAAATATTAGTTTTTGAGATATTTGCAAAAAAGCCCCCTTTTTTTAGTTAATTGTTAATAACTTTCACAATTTCTGCAAGCGGAACTTCATTTTTTTCAAAAATCATCTAGATGTCATTCCGAATCGAATGAGACCTCGATTATAATTTTCGGAGACTGCTGAAAAAAGTTGGTTCAAAAAGCACTTGTTGACTAGACTAATAGGCTGGTTTTCAAATCAAATGCAACACAAGCAACGGTAGCGCAGTTTTTTATTCTTAGTAGGCTGGTTGCAATTTTGTTTCGACGAGTCAATAACACAATAGTTATTCATGCAATAATTGCAAAATGATTTCTTAAAATTTCTGCGAAAATGGAAAAAAGCATGAGTAAAGCGCATTTATTCACTCGCCTGGTTGAGGCGGGTTCGTGATTAAATGCTACCCTTTACTCACTTGTCTTAAAAATAGCTATATATGTAAGAATTGATCTATCCTGGTGGAATGGAAGAGCAGCACCAGCTGAAATCTGTCATGAGAATAAAGGCTATTTATTATTATTATTACTACTTTTGTCATGTTCGGATATTTGCTTCTTTGGTTTCCTAGATGTGAATAAAAGATCAATGTACACAATGAGCCTTTGAGCTCTAGCCTCTTTCTGCCACACAATATTCTTTGTTCGTACCAATCAGGATTTCGTGAATCTCAATCGTGTGAGTTGGCACTCCAACTTGTTATATTAGACATGAAGCAAGCCTTAGATGAATCTAAAGTTGGAATATGAACAGTTGATATGAAGAGGGCATTCAAAACAATAGATCGCGAAATAATAATATTAAAATTAAAGAAATGTGAATTTTCGGGTTTAGTAATAGTAAAATGCGAAATATAGAGTCACAATGTCAGCCTAACAACTATGGAGTGCCACAAGGAAGTGTTTCAGGTCCTCTTTTGTTCCGATTATATGTAAATGATTTGGGTTATGTTCTCATAAAATGCACAATTCATCTATTTGCAGATAATACCGTGATATATTTCAATAATAGTTATTTCGTTGATCTTATGAATATATTGAATAATGAAATATTTCAACTTTTTTGACAATTCAAAATCAATAAACTGAAATTTAATGAAGCTAAAAGTAAATATATGTTTATTGGTAATAACATTATTTATCATAAGTTTCTGAGTTTGGACTAAGATATCAAAATCAACGATCAACGAATAGAGATGGTTCAGAAAATGAAATATTTGGGATTCGTACTTGATTCTCAACTAGAATTTGGTAAACATATATTCCATATTTCAAAAAAATATATTATGAGACATATACCTTCTTCATTATCGCAGTACAGTCGAATGACAGTATACAATTCAATTATTGTAGTTCCATAATTCACACAAACATATCCAATTATGACGCACTACAAATTCTACAAAATAAAGCAACTGTTTGCATGTAAAACAAAATCATCATATTCAAACAATGATTTTAATTTTCAAAATGTTGAATAATTTACTGCCCATCATTTAAAGTTGAGTAGCGTGAAATTGTTAGTTTGAGGATTATCTGTATCTCTATAGGTATTTGAACGTGAAATGTTTAACTACTGAGAAATTGTATAATTGTACCAGATATTTGTTTAGATGTATATTCTCCGACCCTGCAAATCCTCTAGATTTGATTTTCATCAATAATAACTTTCTGTTTTTGTTTTATAACCTTTTTGATTTATAACCTTTCATATCAGCATGAAGTTAGTAGCTAATTTCCAGCAACCAAAATTCCAAGATATCTGGCAGCTACTTTTTATCATCCAAGTTTATCACGATCTTTTTCATATAGGAACATCTCTCGATTGCTATTCGGAGAAGGGGAATGGTTGATATTGATTTTTTTTATCCATATCAACGTTAAAAAATGTTGTGTTGGGATCAATTTCATATAGAGATCTACTATTTGCATGGCTTGTGAGATTACAAAAAATTCCTTACTTGCCGTCGGAAGGGATAAAATCATACTTTATTGATTTCAATAAAAAATATCTATGTCATATCTTTATCACATTTATACAGCAGTTAGTTACAATTGGAAATTTATTGAACTTCTCCAATTATTCATAGTCATATATGACGCAACAAACAACAATTAACTCTCTATTTCAATCTATATGAGAATCCCCCTTCTCCAAATTTTTCTGAAGAGGATCATCACTCGAATATCCTCCACCATTCCATGAAATTCCTACCCAATAGACCCGCATTGCATACAAATATATTTCGTATTTATTGACACATTCAAAATATCGATTGCATCTTCTGCATATTTCTAAAATGAGCTTCGGGCCCTCAAACTAGAACTCCGTCTTGTAGAACATCAGCAGAACAATGTGTTCGACGACATATTTTATCATGAAAGAGGATTCATAAAGTGTTATCTGTATTCATGAAGTTAATTAAAACGTCAACTTCTGTTATGGAAACTGGGCGGGCGAGAAGGCATTTAATATTTTCTCTGCGGGCATTCGTTTTTGTTGTTTCCAACTTGAAACAGGCTTTATTTATAATATAAATTCACAGCGTAATTTATATCTTTTTACGGTTACACAGTTGATTATGGAAGCAACCGAAGAGGGAATAGAATTTGTTTGGAAGTTTGAATCAGTTTTAATCGGTTCCTTATTTTGGGAATATTGTTTATGAGATGCTCGCATTATTTCCGGGAATACAGAATCAACAGATTCGCAGTTTATCACTTGGTGAGTATCAAATCCTAATTCTTCCTTATATTCTGAATGAGTCAAATGTTGGGAAATGAATGAGAAAAGTATACTTTATAGAGTGTTTTGAATGATTATTGGAAATAACTGAAAATACTGGAATACTGTTCGATTCCAGAGGGTCTCATTGGGGTTCCGATCCGTATCGTAACTGGAGATCAGTAGTGAGTTTAGAAATGAGCAGAAATAAGCCGATTGAGTTCAGAGCCAGTAAAATAATACAAAATAGTGAAGGATTCAGTTTTTGATCTATATAAACAGAGTTTCCGTTTTATTGAGTTTTATGTCGTAACTATCTATCCTGCAGTGAATATTTTCACTCCATAATCTTTCCACACCACAATGTTCAAGGACTATCTCATTCAATCTTCTTCTTAAGCTCAGGCGACGTTCCATATCATATTTTTTCTCGAAGTAAATTTTCAATATTAATAAATATAAAACTGAGAAATCTGACTTGTATGTAGTGGTATACGAATTAACTCGTGGCTATTATGCAAGTTTTTATATAGGCCAAACAGGCAGAACATTTGAAGAGCGATTATCAGAACATAGGTACTGTTTCATCAATGGTAAAATAAATGCAACTCTTGCTACTCACCTCCTGACTGAAAAATATTGTTTATTTGTGATGATTTCGAAGTATCACATATACAGGGTGTTTTTGAACATACGTAAAAAATTCAAGGGGTTATTTCCCGGACTATTCTAAGAATATTTTAGCCTCTGATTAATTTTGAAAAGTCGCTTTGTTTCGAAGATACAGAGGGAGAACATTTTTCGACAATAAAAACATTTTATTACCAAAAATTACATGTAAAGTTTTTTAATCTACAACAACTATTCAAATGACGACCTCCAGCTAGAATTGATAATAATAATAAATGCTTTTATTGAAAGGTTACATACTCTGTACATAGAACCTAACAAAAGGCAGGATTCAATATCTGCGATAAAACATCATTGCAGAGTTTGCTCTTCCATCCAACCATCAAAATATATTCATGATCATGCTTAATTTCAAATATTCATTACAAAAATAAAAATAAAGTAAAAATTAATAAGAACAAAAATATAGGAAAAAAATATAAAATAAAATATTGCAGGAAATCATTACGAAAATATTCATAGAAGTTGAAAACAGGGGTGTGCCAATTCAAGTTCGTTTTATATCATATTTCAATATACGGGAAGCTGTTTTCCATTTAATATTGTTTCAGTTTTTTCTTGAACGTATTGAGTTAAAATGATTTAAATTCAGTCGGTAACCGGTTGTATCAGCAAACAGTCTGATACGAGAAGGAGCCACGGAAGAAAGAAGTTCTGTGTTTAGGCGCTGTCAAGTTATTCCGAAATCTCAAGTTCAGATTGTGTATATCTGTTCTGAAAGATAACTTTCTTAGTATTCGGAATATTGTTAAAAAATAACAACGAATTTAAAAAATATATACTCGGTAAGCTTAGTGTAGTACGCCATACTTTTATTTCGGATATGAAAAGTATCTGCGAAACAAAGGGGCTTTTCAAAAATCATCAAGGGAACAAAATATTCATAGAATTGTCCAGAGAATAACCCCTTGAATGTTTGCAGTATATTCAATGAACACCCTGTAGAAGAGAAGGGTGAAAACCTTTAGAGAATTTAAAATTAAATTAAAAATTTACTTAAATAATTCTCCTATGTTGAATTTGTTTTCCAGAAGATTAAACAAGTAATGGATATAATCCTCGTTCTAGTTAGTCTCTGTTCTATGAATTACCAACGGGGTTATCCTCAATATCCATAATGAGATTCATATAGGTACCTACCACTACCTGCCTTGATTATTTAACATGATACATCGTAATTATTGATTGAGTATTATCTCCACCTGAAAAAGCTATTGTATAGAGAAACACGTGTCGTGGTTTTGTAAACCCAGTTTGGAAAAAATCATGTAGTGAGTACTTTTGTTTGCTTAACTTGCTTTGAAGGCAAAATGAGTGTTTGGTATGAGCAATTCTCAAATCAACTTCAGAAGATTCTTCGACCGCCCTTCAGTAAGTCGTTAAAACGGAGTTATCGTTTTCTGGCACTCTTTCGATTGATATGGCTTCAATGTGTTTCAAAGTTTTTCACCAGTTTGCTGTGCTCAGTCTCAAAATGACAGAGTGAAACTGAAGGCTTCATTGAATGGTTGTATAATAGGTATCTCAAAGCAAATCATACATTGCAGTGTCGGTTGCCTCCAGTCACTAATGAAACTGATAAGATATATTAAATATCCAGAAATCATACTTGCTCTTGTCAGATTTTGTGTTTTTTAAGTCACGCCACATAGTAATGAGTATAGACTTGGAGTATGGGGGAGGAGTTTAACGTGCAGCGCCGCAGTGGCGGAATCGGACAAACTGGTCCAGACAGTATCACTTATCCCTATTTACCGCTGTGATAAAAAGAGTGTCTACAAAATGCGATAGTTTAATATTTCCGGTCGCGCATGTCAAAACGGCGTTGGTATTGTACCCCAGTCATCTTAGTCAAAATTAGGTTAGAATCTCGGAATTTGAGATACCCAGCTGAATATTTGAATAAGATTGTATTTTGGCATTCTAAGAAATGTCTCTGAACCAACATATGGTAGGGTGTACGCGTCTAATAAAATTTGAGGTCAAAGGTCACAAAAATCGATTTTTGCATATTTTTTGCAAATATCTCATTACCTATGGGTTTTTCGTTATTTGTATTCATTACCAATATTGTAGAGAATTGAATTCCCTACAACTATTGGCCTGAAATTTTTTTTATACGTTGAATCGTTTTCGAGATAGAGGGCGAAGAGCGCGCGGTTAGAGCATAATGTAAGGTCAACCGGTATAGTCCCGGTCAAAACACGCTATATAAAGTTTATCAATTATTGATAAATAAATAATTAATAATAATTTTAATTTTTTATCAACTATTACATTATATTCAATCATTTTTTCTTCAATTGAATCTATCTATTCAATAATACTCACAACCGATTCCAAAAATTAATGAATAATTAAGGGACACACTTCAATTACATTTTAATTATATTCTTATTTCCACAAATTATAATCTAAGTAGACAATAATGGAGGACATATTCTTTAAACTCCGTAAACTCTTAAATTCTTTCATAACGTTGAAAATTATACTTGGGAATTATACCTGGACATTAACATTAGGACCCTTCGTATATAGTACGAACCTACAATCGAAGAATCGAAACCTGAAAAAACTGCACTTATAATAGGAGAAGATATTGATTTACTGGTCATTTTAATTGGGCATACACTATCTCATCAACAAGAAACTTTCTTTAAAAAAGTCGGCAAAGGAAATGTAAAAACAAACATATACTCTTCCAAAAGTTTTTGATAAATATCCTCGTTCGAAGAAACATATTTTGTTTCTGCACGCATTAAGTAGCTGTGATACGACTTCTGCGCTTTTTAAAAAAGGAAAAAAAACGTTTCTAAAAGCATTTGAGAAACTGCCAAATTTGGAGCAACTTGCAGCAGCATTTGAAGATGAAAACTGTCCGGTTCAAAGATCATTTAAGGCTGGAATTCAAATCTTGTTGGCAGTCTATAATGCTCCAAAATCTGTGGACGGTATTGATCATCTTCGTTATGCACAATACGTCAAGTCTACGAAACTGAATAAACCTGTGCAGTTATCAAATATACCACCAACAAATGCAGCAGCTCACCAACATTTCAATCGTGTTTATCATCAAGTCCAAACTTGGTTAGGGCATGATTTGGAACCCCAGGGGTGGGGTTGGACAATGCGTAACGGATTCCTGGAACCTATCACGACCATTTTAGCACCTGCTCCAGAGGAATTGCTCAACACAATCTTCTGCAACTGCAAGAGTGGTTATGGTTCGCGTTGTGAATGCAGGAAATCGGGGTTGAAGTGCTCATTAGCTTGTGACCAGTGTAATGGGCAAGCTTGTCTCAATTCTTCATCATGTCAGAGCGATGTAAATGAAGACAGAACCTTTGACCCCGAAATCATGGAAGACCTGGAGATGAATGTCACCGAAGATGATATAGAAGAAGACTTCGAAACACCACAGCGGTTGAAACGACGATGAAGAAGAAGACAATTGAAATTATAATAAGTTGCAGTTCATGTAATTTTTATTCTATTCAGAATAGAATGGTATTTTCAATAAAATCATAAATTAAGAATTTCTTTCTTTCTTTTTTTTCAATTATTTAAGGAGTTATTAATATAAATTACATTAGAATTGAAATATAATTTGAGTATTTTCCTTAACAATTCTATAACTACACGGACAGGTGGGTGTTATTAAATAAATTAATACTTAATTAAAAATAGATACGAAAGTAAAAAAATTATTAAATATAATGTAATATTTGGTAACAAATGAAAATTATCATTTATTATTTATTTATCAATAATTAATAAACTTTATATAGCGTGTTTTGACCGGTTGACCTTACATTATGCTCTAACCGCGCGCTCTCCGCCCTCTATCTCAAAAACGATTCAACGTATACAAAAAATTTAAGACAAAAGTTGTAGGGAATTTAATTCTCTACAATATTTATGATAAATGCAAATAGCGAAAAACCCATAGGATATGGGATATTTGCAAAAAAAAATGTAAAAAATCGATTTTTGTGACCTTTGACCTCAAATTTTAATAGACGCGTACACCCTACCATATGTAGGTTTCGAGACAACTTTTAGAATGCCAAAATACAAGTTCATACAAATATTCAGCTGGGTATCTCAAATTCCGAGGTGAACTTACTAAGATGACTTATTGTGATTCGGAGGCTAAAAGCAAAAGGCCTAGTGTTGAAAGTGCACGTATAATAAATGAATGACAATGAATGAGTCGGCCGCAAATAACCTCGAATCAAATGTAAATGACGTTAAGGAGGTAGAAAAAATAAGTTTTCAGATGACCACTGCTGTCTTGTAAAGTGCACAAACACGCATTTAAATGCACCCCTGAATAAGAAAATTTATGGTTTTTCAACCAACTACAAACGTGACCAAAGGAAAAAATGTATACTGGCAGTACGAAAAGTAAAGTGAGTGGAAAGTATGTTATTACTGTACACTAATCAACAACTGGTATAACTTTTTTGTTGAAAATTTTCGACAAATTGCAATAAATGCAAGATTGATATTGACTTTGTATGGTGTATACTTGGAAATTTCATTAGTTAACTCATAATTTATTTGCACATATTTGGGTTGAAAACTCGCTGACATTAATGTATGTATTCTCACATTGATACAAACAATTCAATTTTTTCATACTTATAATTACAGTAACATAAAAAAACATGGATTTAACATATTTTTATTCATGTAATACTTGATACACATTCAAAATATTTGTTTTAGTCAAATTTTATCAATTGTTTGTGAAAGTATTTATACACCTTTAATTCGACAGATTACTGATTTGTTATCGCTGATACTTGGCTAATCAATTTCTTCACTTCCCGCACGTGACCCGATTGCACCAATGCTGCTGCTTTTTTAACAGACTGATTTTCGAAAACAATGTGACTTGTAATGGTAAAAACCCAGTTGCAAGCACTTGCTCCATCACGAGTAAAACTTTTCAACTTGACAATAAATTACATGTAAACATTTTAATGTAGCCTTCGAGGTTTGCAAACAACTCGTCTAAATCTGCTTTTTATTCATAACTAGCGCAATTCCCGAAACCGGGGCTCAATTCAATTCAAAGGTTTACAGGCTGAATCACAATGCAACCGTAGTTTTCACGTTTGTAACAAACAAATTCAAACTGTTGAACTTTAAAAACACTCTGTTTATCATAGAGGCAAATTCAGATAAATTGCATTATGTGGACTAATTCGCCCAATTCCGCCACTGCGGCGCCATTTAAAAAGGTGCTCCAACTCCATAGTTTGGTTCTCATATTTTCTTGAGATATTTTTTGGGGGGATATTTTTATCCAATTTTTGGCGCATTACCACTCATCCATAACTATAATGAATAATAGTAATTTAGTTATTAAGTACATTTTACCAAGCAATAATAGTAATCTTTCAGCTTAATGTAAAAATTGATAATTATCGATCGCATACCACATAGTTCATGACTTGGCCCCCATGGTATCTAGATGAAATGGCTGTTGGTTGTTGATATTCTTTCCGTATCATACTTTTTCAGGACTCTAAGGAACTTATTGTTGTCTGTTGACATTTCCTTCTTGTTGAAGATCGATGTTGTTCGGGCGATTTCGTAATCCGTGAGTCAGAGATTTTGCCTTTTTATATGTTTCACTGAACAGGATTGTGATCATGGTACTCTAGCAAGTTCTCCACGTATTGATTGAAGATGTGGTATTCATTATATTATTTGTTTCCAATTCGTGCCTTCTTCTAATAGGTTGTATAATAATAAACATACTCTTCTTAAATATTCGAAAGGTCTCAATTTCATCTCATAGCTCCATCAAATGGCATACCAATAATTGGTACAGTAAATATTTGTTATAACGGTTCACCATTCACTGAATTAGATCGCTGGATAGCCAACGGCCTCATTGTAACAAGGCAACAAAACTTCCCCAGTTGTATACAAGGATGATTTCAGTTTGGCACACTCGAATGAAGTAATCAACGTGGAATATTCAACAGCTACGCCATTTTGCATTGCAACAAGCGAACGCCAGCACACTAACTAATAACGCCAAATGGAAGGATCATGTTCCAATCGAAGAGAAAGCTCGTTCTCTCCCGTTAAAACAGTAAATATAGGTTTTGTGTGTCAATACTGTTAGTTGCAGTGCCATTAACAACGAAACACAATAGAGGGAGAGCTTGAATTACAGACCATTGTTACTTCTACTGAATCGGCTGCACTTTGAATCAGTCGCAATGAAATGAGCACGTTTGTAATAACTCGCGTCAAAGCTCTCGTTGCGTCGATGTGATAAAGAGGCTCATTTATGGCGTTGGCGAGTTTTTTTATCGATAACTTCTCCGTACTTTGATGCTGCGATGATTTATCGATATAATCGTTACTGAGTCGATGCAAATTGATCTCGAACATGGAAAGTGACTCAGTCATTGGCACTATACGGCGTAGGTGCTGGCGCCGGCACGACAACTAGTTGAAAGTGACTCAGATAATCCGACTAACAATGCACACATCGGGGAATGGCAAGCAGATCGTCTGTAATAGTACAATGAAGAGAATTCAGATATCAACTATCATACTAGCTATACTGGATTTTTCATCAGAAAATGAAATGAATATGGTTTTTCCCCAAATCCTCTGCTTGAAATATATATATATATATATATATATATTGTTATGTTATGTTATGCCAGTTGTAAATAAATTTTAAAAGACTAAAAGCCCACAAAAAGAATAATTACTAGATGGTTAATGGTTTCAAGAGTTTGTTTGTGAATAACTTTTGAAATTCTATGTATATTGTGAGCCTAGGTAGAATATGGATAGATAAAAATGTCAAAATAAAAACAAAATTTCATACAATGCAAAATTAACCCATAATTGTCAAAAGACAAAAAAAGTCTAAATTTACAAAATTTTCAGGAATAAACAGTAATCAAAACATTTATAAATTTGAAACATACAGCATATGAAATTGTAGCTAACTAAAAGTAGCCAATGATAGAACAGCAAATGTCTTTATAAAAATAGCCAATCAGGGAATAGATGGTCAGGTGTAAAATTGGAAATTGTGGGAGAGTAGCAATGAGATGGTATCAGAAGCAATTATTATTGAAATTTGTAAATAATGATAAGAGTGGAAAAATAATTGTATATATAAATTATGCAATATAAATATAAACAGTGAAAAGTGACAATTTAGTGCACCAATTCAAAAATTCAAATGAAAAAACAAGGAGAAAAAGATGTATCTAGGCGATAGAAAAACAAAGCTTCAAGGAGATCGAAAATAAATTTCCAAGCGGATGCCACGCAAAAATTTTACTAAAAGAAAATTGGAATAATCCCATCATTTGGTAAACAAAACCAATATTACCTTAATGATAACATATCCACGGATCCAAATGCTGATTTCCGCATCTATATAGTTCCTGATTCATGGTATTGCAGTCCTGACAGCGATTGGAGAGAGGAGAATCCTGATTCATGGTATAATTAGAACACCAACAGTTCCAACCAGGTATAAAACTTTAATAGTGCTCTTCCGGTCCTGAACTATTTCACAAATAACATATTTCACATTCGAAGAACTTTATGTCACCCTATTTTGAACAATAACAGAAAACTTCACTCTCACGGAAAAAATGAGGTTCTGTTTATCTATCCATGATCTGATTTATTATTATCATCCGTGAATATTTGTTTGATTCACCCTAGTATAAGTTATTTCTCGTAGGCCAGGTATTTTAAGTCTTCCTGAATAAAGGAGATAATTGCTTTATGATATTTTGTTGTTTTGTTTTCTCACAATGATCAATAACATACCAAAGACCATTCAATAAACTGAAGTTAGCCAGCAGTGGCAGTGTCTCTATTGCCTTGAACCGGCCACCTTGAGATAAGGGCGTACCAACTGTTGCTTAGCCGTGGTGAGGAAAATAATAATTGTTGGTAGCGTGACGAGAGAACAGTGACGTTCGCTGGCAATTATTATTACACCATACAATACAGGGGCAAAAATATAATTATAATAATAATAAAAAAAAATATATTTCCAAATTCTCAAATCATAACAAATGGCACCCAAAAGTGGGGCGAAATAAGAACAAAATAATTTGTTATACCATCAATACATAACAAAATATATATATATATATATATATATATATATATATATATATATATATATATATAAAAGAGTGATAGTACGGCATGAAAAAAATGATTTAAACAAGTAGGGACTGAATTTTAAGGACCATCAACGCTGCAAACTAACAGAATAGTGGAGAACAACAAATGCATAAGACAACAACAGGACAATAAATCCAGCTATTCAATTGCTAGAGATAACTTTTTTCCTTTATTCATAACCTAATCGCATGAGTCCGTAAATGGAATGATGAAATGGTATATCAAACAATACATTATTACGAGTAAGAATGTTTACTGTTTTGAAATCAACAAGTTGTAGCAACTGTGAACAGTGAACACATATTCAACACCCTCAAAATCTGTTTATACTTATAGGTTCCATACCGCAGACCCATTAGAAAAACAACATGTCTCAGAAGCTCAGTTTATATACGCTCAATGTTATTTATATAAACTTGGTAAAATGGATTCAAAACCGGTGAAGCATACTGTAAATTTGGTTATACGAGATATATGTAAACAGATTTCAAGGTATTGATGGAAAAACTATTGTATTTTTCAGGAGAAAACCTAGTACTTGGGAAGCTTTGCTGATAACTGCGTGAATATGATCAATGATATAATTCATTTCCAACGTGGTAATTATGAATGAAAGAGTTATCAGATCTAGAGAAACTGGTACAGTACCAAGAATAAAGTGAAATGAGATCATCTTGTAGCTTCTCACAGTCATCTATTTTCATTCTTCAGAATTTTTTTAGATTATCGGCAGAAAGAAGGAATTTTCTGTGCTAAAAAACGAGACCAATGCCGTTGATGAATCAATTGAAAAAAGAAGTCCCAGGGGGACCCCTGCGGCACTGCAGAGATTACCAAGGGTGGGAACGATTTATGGTTTTCCGATAGATAATCTAGTAACCAATTTGAGCCATAGAGGAAAACTAATAGATGTGATTTTGGTAATAAAGTTCATGGTTATCTCTATCGAAGATTAGGAATATATCGTTTTGATAAAGTTATAAATTTGTGACTATTGACTTACCACCAACGAAACCATGTTGTTGGTCAGCGATAGTGTTTTTACAGTGCCAAGTAAGATGAGAAATGAGGAGCAATTCAAACAGCTTGGGAAGAGCTGGCAGAACGATCGGTAATGGGTCGGAAATTGTTTATATATTTATTGCCACTTTCAACTCAAGATCCCACAAGACATGTCATCATTGTTGGGCCAGTCATGTAATGTACAAAACCTTACGGATTATCTGAAAGATTGGTTTATTTTATGACTGCATTGTATTTTTACATGATATTTTTATATGTACTGTACCGTAGATGGATGGGACTTTATTTAAAAAAAAATAGTAATTGAATCATTTATTGACTGACAAATCATTTTGCCAGACCATGAAATCAAGAAGGAATGAACCTTCAAAAACACAAACAACCCTCTCCCTCTATCTCTCTCTCTCTCTCTCTTCGAATTTTATTGTTCAAATAATTCACACAATTAGTTTTCGCCGAGGATAACCAAGAATAATAATCAGATCCAAAACTGGAACTATTATTTATTTCCTTCTTTTTCAAACCAATTAAACTTCATTGAAAGTGTTCTTGGTAATTTTTTTTTAGTTTTGATTTGTCAGTATAGAATCAGGTATTGCAGTTTACGGCGTTTTCTATGTGTGCGTTCCTGGACTCAAGGCAGTGATCTCTTGATTCCGATTTTTTTACGGAAATATTATCCCGAAAACCACCCACTGACATGGAAAAGATATATATTTGTCGTATCAATTCAATAGAAAAAAAAAGGTATTTTCCTAATACAATATCAATGATATTTTTGATGAACGCGACTCTCATACTTCAAGGATTACCAATCCTAAGGCTCTCTGGCTGACCGATATTAGCAATTCGATAATATAAACAAGAACTGATGCTCTTAGAAGATTCAAATGATCATGATCTCCCCAGAACTTTGAATATTATACTGCGAAATTACCCGCTTGGGAAGGCACATTTGAATTTAAATCCGGTAGTTGCAAAAATTTTCAAATAGCAAAACGTTCTTCATTTCAGGAATATTGGGAAACTTGGGATTCATTGACATTCATGGAATAAGTGAAGTTATTAACAACCTGAAAAATAGTATTATTTCAGAGATTATTCTCAGAGCAATGATCATCAGCAGTAATTATTCTTTCACCTAAGATTAATTGTTTCAGTTCCACTTTCATTAAAAAAAAAGAACCACTATAGTAGATCTGTCCCTTCCCAAGGACACACCTGTTCGCAGTATTAAACGAACGGATTTCGTGTTTTTAGCGCAAAACACATGTCGTACCTTCCAAGAGACCTCATTTTTTAGCAATTTAAAAAATCTGCGAACGCCGATGAATTCAGTCAACCGAACTGCCGTTGGAATGAATGACCTGACTTGATAGAGCTTAAGTATCCTATCGTTTATACATGAAACATTTGTGTTATAAAGTGGTTTTTATTAAGAAATAATAGTTATTTTTGCAAGTTGGTTGGTTGGTGAGAGTTAGTTTTGCTATTGTCATCAATATGTATCCATGCATAGTTTGGAGATATAAAGGAGGGGTTACTTTTGTACCTAGGCCATTTTTAAGCTTCATGTCTCTCTCCAAATTCATTCCGGGATATGTCTAGGTACAATCATATTCCAAACGTAGATGAATGAAATAATTGATAAAAAACCTTTTTAAAAACAAGCTTTTATTCAAGTTATTGATTCAAAAGATTGTCGCACAAAATTTTCAGTTCGAATACCAAAGCGACAATCTTTTGAATCTATAACTCACGGACTAACCTACGTCACACATCCAAAGCAATTATTCTTTACTTTTTAGTGCATTCGTGTGAAAACTTGTTTTTAAAAAGGGTTTTTATTAATTATTTTATTTTGTGCTTTTTAGTACTTAAGTACGCCTTAATCTATGTATTTTTGTTGAAGCATCGTTATTATTTCTGTAAGTTCTGAGCTATCTAGTCCTTCAATGGGGAGACCACCTGAAGATTAACTTATCCGCCATCTTCGAGTTGCCATGATCAATTCAACTGGAAATTCATAATCTTCGATAAATTTCATAATCTTCGACCCCAAAACTCCCGACATACCATTCTGAATCTAATCGGGCCATAATTACAAAACTCCGTCATCTTGAATTTGTAAATTTTGATGAAAAAAATTCATAATCTCCGTCCCCGAAAACCCCCACATACCAATTTCGAATAGAATCGGACCATAAACACAGAAATCATCGGCCATCTTGGAGCCGCCATTTTGATTTTATGAATTTTGAAGGAAAATTCCTAATCTTCGACCCTAAAAACTTCCACATACCAATTTTGAATCGAATCGGGCCATAAACCTAAATCTCAATCGCCATCTTGGAGCGCCCGTTTGTTTTTTTCTACAACAAAAATTCGATGAGGCGCTATTCCAATTTCATGAATTTCGACAAAAAATGTATAATCTCCGACTCCGAAAACCCACACATACAAATTTTGAATAGAATCGGACCATAATCACAAGACTCCTTCGACATTTTGGAGCCACCATCTTGAATTCGTGAATTTTTACAAAAAATTCCTAATCTCCGACCCCGAAAACCCCCACATACCAATTATGAATCGAATCGGACCATAATCACAAAACATGTACGCCATCTTGGAGCCGCCATCTTGAATTCTTGAATTTTGACAATAAATTCACAATTTTCGTCCACGAAAACCCCCACATACCAATTTTGAATCGAATCGTACTATAATCACAAAACTCCTCCGCCATCTTGTAGCTGCCATTTTGTTTTTTTCTTTAACAAATTTCATAACGCATTACCAGCAGAATTATGAACACCTGCCAAATTGTCCAAAAATGCATTACAAATTTTGAACCGGAAGGAATGACAGAATGACAGAATGGCAGAATGGCAGAATGACAGAATGACAGAATGACAGAATGGCAGAATGACAGAATGACAGGATGAAGTTAAATGAAAACTTGTAAAAAAAGAAAATTCTCGATGCAAATTAGGAACATGTAAAAATTATACCCATATCTGGTGTTCCAAGTCCATCTTCAAAAAATTTATTTTTGTTTGAAATATTTCCACTTATCTTGAATTTCGTTTAGTAGGTTTATAAATTGTATATTTTTTTTATAAAATGAATATTTCCATAGTATTTTTATTTATTTTTTTACTACTCCAAGACATTACTCAGGGACATTACAAAAACTAAGAACGGCTATAAAAATATAAAATTTGTAAAATAGTAATCTTGGAAAGTATGGTAAATAAAGTGCAAATGAAGCAAAAAAATATTTATTCTATAAAAAATAACAGATGTATACTTCAGGATAACTACAGACAGTGTCTCTTTGGAGGGACAAATACACTGAAAGGCTTGAAAATCCCCACTGTGTATCCCATATCAACATATAGAGTTTTTATTGAAAATGCTACAAAAGATAACCTTCAGACAATTATGTGACTGTTTATTAGAAACATCCTACCAGTGTTACATGCAGAGTTTAGAGAAAGGCACTGCACTTCTCAACATGAGTGATGCCACACTAAGAATAAATTGGATGTAGCATGCTGCATTATATTTCTAACAGAATTAATAACAGAACAGAATTTTTCTCAAAGTAGATCTCAAATGAAGAAACTGAATGCTCAATAAAATGTCTGCTAAAGGCAAAATTACTAGAGAGGTTCTGCAGGGATTTTTTGGGGGTCACTTTATTTTCTTATGTATAGCTCATTTTTGTGCTGATAACATACAAATTCACTTTCAATTTTCTCAGCATGATATGAAAAGCACCGATGGAGGTTGTTTCTCAACGTTAATCAACAACTAATTATTCAGAATATTTTCCCTTCGTAACACCGTGAAAAATGTGATACTTTATAATGGTCCGCATTCGAAATTCTCCGAAACGAAACAAATAGCATGTGGTACTTTTGAAGAGATGTATGCTAACCCAATGAATACAAAAAGTTCAGAAGAGCTATTACCGTTTCGCCCTTGGCTTGAGAGAATCCGGCCATTTCACCCATAATCACCATATAATAGAAAAATCATCGCATGATTCATTGTACCACTCATCACCATGAAACTATCATCATCGAGCAACCAAAATATGTACATGGAAATCTGAAGTTTCGGTATGATACAGTGTTAATTACCAGTTCTAACCCTTATCTCTACACTCGGATCACAAATTGCATGCGTTCTGTTCATATCAAGATACCTCCTTGTATAATAAAATCGATGGTCATTTGAAACTCCTGTCAATTCAATTTGATAAACGCTAAAATGTTATTCAAGAACAGAAAGGAAGTATTCTGCGAGCTCACCTCTGATGTAATCAAGTATCTCAAATATTCCACGAACAAAACTCATTGAACTCCCAAACACATGTATTCTTTCTTTTTTCTTTTATATTTCAGCTGTGCAAGTGTTGGAATGGCCTGTAGCTGAACTTCCGCCGCATAGAGAGCATTATTACTATTTTGGCAAGAAGGTCAGTTAGGGTCAAAAAGTTACACCGTGGATCTTTCCACCCCTACCTTGTGTGAGACAATTTCGAGCGGATAGAATGTCAAACATTCTAAATACGTGTCAATTTTAAGGGTGCCAATCGCATTGAACTATGCCATGTTTTGTCTTTCATCGGTCTCTTTTCCGGGAATTGGAAATCAAAGGAAAATGTTCACTCCCCTTTTCTGCATGAGGTGAAAAAAGGCTAGTCATTGTTTTTGTCAAATTTCGAAATCCACTAGAATGAAGCAGAGTATGAATACAAATGTCAATTGATTGTGAATTCCAAATAATAGACAATCCACAAAATGGATTATGTTGCGATAACAGAAGTAAAATGAATTCAGCTTTGTAAACGGTTGAGGCCATTTCCGAAAGTGCACAACATTTGTTCGATTGTGGTAATCAACACAAAACACACAGTCCCATTCGAAACCTAATCACTCATCTGCTGAAATGTACAATTTATGCACAACTACCCATTCGATTCTGTGGTAATTCGTCAAAATCGTGAGTACTGTGCTGGCCAAACCACAATTCCGAATCATCCATTAAATATGAATCAGGGTCGAGGCAGTATTTCACTTTCGGTTTGAGAAGGGTCACGTCTTGTTTGTGGAATAGTTTCAAATTCGAACAGTGTCCGTCTTGAGATCCGGAACAACTTGGAGGATTGATTTAATTAACAGCATCCGCCAATAACACTGGTTTGTGTAAATATTTGTATGAACCGGCAAATGATCCGGATCTTAGATTGAACAGTTCGGAGATTATTCAAGAAGATATCTCACGGTATAAGGAAGAGCTGGTTGAATAAATCTTCTGCGAATGATTGTGCATGCATTCTACAGAAGATAATTTAACGCCAAATTTGAAATTTGTAAAAAAACCTGCACACAATAAATCATTATTATGAAAACTCCAAAGTGTATATTCAGAAAATAGGACACCTAATCGTGCTGGCGCATTTTTATGTTAGAAATACTTTTGAAAAACGTAACTTTTCAATGAACGCACTGTAAAAACATTCACATGTTATTTCAAAACTTCAGCAGGTCATTTGTCCAGTTCTTCTTCACTAAAGGTTATGTCAAAATTAGAGTGTAATGTGATTGGACGTAATATGTAGAAAATTTCTTGGGGATGAGGTTCGTTTTTATAAATTCACAAAAAATTCGGATTTGGTTTTCTTTACATTCAATTGTTTCGTTTTTGTTGACGTTTCGACGGGAGGCCTTTCGTCTTCTTCTTGAACATGATTTTTTTTTGGGTAACTTTATCAATCAATGACAAAAATGTGACTGGCTGTAAAACAAAAAAGTTTGTTTACAATTTTACTATGATTCTTTGGCCAACCAAAACAAATTTTATAGTAATAAAGTAGTAGTAGTACTCTGTCCATATTTCATGTGAAAATATCGATTCAAGAGATATAATGCAATCAATAGAGATATTGTCCTAACAAACATTCCAAAACAGCTGAAACTCTGGATGAAGGAATTCGATTATGCAATTATTCACCATGACACGACGCAATAAAAAAAAACAAAAATTATATCTTGCACTCGAAGCAAGTAGGTCCCAATTAATTTGATTGGGCAGTGATTAGTTGGTAAGTAAGAACTTGTCGAAGTATTTTAATTTAACGAAGTATTCATGAAAGTAGATACCAATAAATTTCATTGGATTGATGAGTAACAACTTGTCGAAGTATTAATTATATTACAATTCGCGCGACAAGCTTTTTGGAACGAAATAATTCAACAAAAAATAATTAAATAATTGTCAGCGATGACTTAAATTTATTTTATACGTTTCAATACATGGCTTAAATAAAAGCTTGTCTTTAAAAAGTTTTTTATTAGTTATTTTATTTTTGCTTTTTAGTTAATAGAGTATTGTTATTACAAGTTCTCTTCCCTGGAAGTTTTGAGCTCAAAGAAATCTTGATCTCCGACCCCAAAAACTCCTACACGCCAATTTTGAATAGCATCCGACTATAATTACAAAACTCGTCCGTCATCCTGAAGTCGCCATCTGGAACTGATAGATTTTGACAAAAATGCATAATCTCCGAACTTGAAAACCCCCCAAATACCAATTTTGAATGAAATATGACCATAATCAGAAATCTCGTCCTCCATCTTGGGTCCGCCATCTTGAATTTATGAATTTTGACAAAAAAAAAACATAATCTCTGACCCCAAAAACCCCTGCATACCAATTTTGATTTCAATTGGACCATTATCGCAAAACTCGTTTTCCATCTTGGGGCCGCCATCTTGATTTTTTGAATTTTGACAAAAATTTCATAATCTCCGACCCCAAAACCCCACATGACAATTTTAAATCGAATCGGACCATAATCACAGAACTCGTCCGCCATCTTGGAGCCGCCATCTTGAATTCATGAATTTTGACAAAAATTTCATAATCTCCAATCCCGATAACCTCCACATACCAATTTTGAATCAAATCAGACCATTTTGTTTTTTTCTCTAACAAAAACTCTATAATGCATTGTCACCGGAATTATGAATATTGCCTAATTTCAAATCCATCGGACGACTAAGTTTGTCAAAATTCACTTTTCACCCTAACGAACTAACAAGTGAAACTAAATAAAAGCTAGTAATAATAAAATAACAAATAAAAAAATTTTTTAGAGACAAGCTTTTATTCAAACCGTGTACTGAAACGTATAAACTGAGTTTGAGTAATCGCTGACACTGATTTGATTATTTTTTGTTGAATTATTTGGCTTAAATTTTTTTATGAAAGTAGGTACCTATTAATTTCAGTTGGCAGTGATTGATTGGTAAGTAACAACTTGTCAAAGTATTAATTTCATTACAATTCGCGCGACAAGCTTTTTCAAACCAAATGATTCAACAAAAAATAATTAAATCGTTGTCGGCGATTACTTTAATTTATTTCATACGTTTTAGACACGACTTACATAAACGCTTGTCTTTAAAGAGGTTTTTTATCAGTATTTTCTTTCTTGCAATTTAGTTAGTTCGCGTTAACTGTTCATTTCTAATAGTAAGAATTCAGATAAAAAATTCATAATCTCCGACCTCGAAAATCCCCCATACCAATTTTGAATCGAATCGGTACATAATCACAAAACTTGTCCGCCATCTTGAATTTACGTATTACAAATCTCGCCCGCCAAAAAATAACTTCATTTTTATCGTGGATTTTTCAATTCACAGAAAAATATTTTTATCGATATCCCATTGAGAATGTTTCCCTTTTTTTTACAAGGAGACTTGTAAAAAAGACAAAGCACATGCAATTTAGGAAAAATTCTCATCCTTCATATGAGACTAGTTGTGAAGTTCATACAAAATCCAGTCATAATATAAAGAGTGTCCAAAAATATCCAATTAAATATCTGTGAGTGAATACACATTTTGGTTAATAAATTCGTAAGGAATCAGTTCCACGTTAATTTCTTGGGGCTTTGTGCTGTTCGAGGTGGATATATTGGATATATTAGCCCTGTTCAACCGGATTACTCTCGGTTTTGTTGGAAGAAAGTATTTTGACATGTAATTCGGGGTTATTTTTCTTGATGAAGAGTAACCTTAAATTTTGTTGTACATTTGATTATTTGATCAAAAACGCGCCTTAAAGATAAATAATGAGTTGGTTTATAAGTGAATTGAAATATGGCCTCTCGAATGGCATTCGAATTTTTTGAACGAGTATTGTACTTTTTCAATTATTTTAAATTCCTGGAGATATGTACAGAATCCGACTTTTTTCTAGAAAGTATACATTATTTTGGTTTCTGAAAATTTTACCTTGGAGTTTTCGAGGATTCTCAGGTAAGTAAATGTGAAATGTGAATGTCCGCCGTTTAAAACGTGCAGTGCAAAAATAAACTAAACTTTGTGAAGTTCAATAACCATTTTGTGTATGAACAAGTCCCTTCCTTCTCTACGCCAGTACCCAGGCTGGATGACAACGGATTTGTCGGAAGAAGGGGCACAGGGGTGGAATACTGCCAAGAGCAAGCGCCTATATAGGAAGTAAAAGCCATTACTATATTGGGAGAGGTGGGTAAAAATCATGAAAACGAGTATTGTTCCAAAACTCTATGATAGATAATAAAGAATTTTGTACTTTTGTAATTTGAATCTCCATTTCTTTTCCCAACTTTTCCCTACCTCTGGAAATTTTACCGAAATTTTCGGCCACATTTGCCAAATCTTCTTTCTGTTAAACTTAAAAAACATTCATTCTCATGTAAATCGACCCTCTAAGTTCAAAAACGCCCTTACCATTTCGATTACATTCGATACTGAGGAGAAATCCATGAAAAACTGACATTTTGAGCCAATAGAATTAGAACGTTTTGGTGCCACTTTCACCCGATTTTTGAGTCATGCTTGGATCAAATATCAGAGAAAAGAAATACCTAGAAATACATACTTTATAGACATACAAATTAGGAATTTTGATATTGCTGGAAAGTACCAATTGTTATTATGTATTTAATTCCGAAATTTATATATATATATATTATTGCGATGTGGTTCTTTATTTTTCATATTTATAATTGGCCCGCGTTGGTCGCCACTTGTTGTGATAGGCTCTTTATTTATATTTATATTATGGTAGATTTGTTTCAGTGATTTCCTTTTTTATTTAATAATTTTAAAAATAAATACCTGTCATGACGGAAATGAAACACCGGCTATGTTGTCTTACTCCTTTTCTAACACTCTTTTTACCTTATCCCAGCTCAGTCAGTACTCCTATTCTCAACGGCAGGTTCAGTAGTGCCAACTTGACGCAATGCTTGATTGATGTCAAATATGCTGTTTTGTGGGAAAAATTATGCTCAATAGATAAAACACAGATGGCAGAAAATCGTCAAATAATTATTTTTATTATAATCAATCCTTAAAACTGACCTATTCTGCGAAATCTTACTTATCTAACTAAAAACAGTGATGAAAAATGATAAACTTTCTTGTGTATGAAAAATATTTGGTGAATAAACGTTTGTATGTTATGGACAGTGAGAATAGAACAAACCAACAAAAGTTCAAATTAATGGACACAAATGATCAAATAATCACTATAAGTGTCTGTTGCACTTATTTAGTTTTATTGAATTACCTGATTTCTGGTGTTCTCCTGTCTATTGGAAGTATTCTTGCTCACTGGAGAAATTGTTCCTGGGAATGGCATTGACTGGACTTTGTTATTTCAATAAGGTAAGTGGTTTCTTCTAGTTTGCTTATTTGCTCATTTGTATGTGAATCAGTTATATAGCGGTTTTAGATAGTTCTACTTGTTTTTATCTTGATTTTTGTTATGTTTTTTCTCTAAATTTGGTAACTGGTTTCGTTTTTACATCTCAATTTTTCTCCTTCCCCAAGCTTGTTACCTTTCCTCTTGGCAACACACACATTTTGTTTCTTTTCACAAATTTTAAAATGTATTTCCACTTTCTATGTCACTGTTTGTTATTCTAACTTATTCTAATGATTTTATTTACAATATCTAATTCTAAATCTTATATTCTATGTACCAATTTGGATAAAATTCATATTTGACATTTTCCTGTTTTCACAGTTTTTATATTTCATTATTTTCCTCACATAGTTTTTGACATCTCGCAGTTGGATTTCCTCCTTGATATGATTTACCATACAGGATGTTCCAACTTGTGTATCATTTCATCTACTTGTGATCCAAAGTTTTTTCATGAATTTAAATTTCCATTTTATTTCATTGTTTGTGCACTTTGGATGTATTGTTGGTCACATACTTATGACAATAGAGATACTTCAGGACTGACTTTTTGATACAAATGCATGAGATTCTAGAATAGTAAAAAGTATAGAAAAATTGTAAAACAATGAACCACGATAACTTAAATACCTAATAATAATAATGAATTATCATTTTCATTATTTTATAACATTTCCTAACATAACAGTATATATATATATATATATATATATATATATATATATAAATATATCGAAATTTTATTTTTATGTCCGTGGCATGGTAAAGAATTCTCAATGAATATATACTTCATAAATTTAACTACATGAATCCAGAATTTCCGCTGTATTGTAATTTTTGAATATTTTGGTGAAATTTTGTTTTTATTAATTTAATTCCCGAGCATTGTGGAATCAAACACTCAAAATCATGGAAAAGTAGAAATACAAATTACCAGTTGAGAAACACTCATCGACCTCTCAGATCGATAAGTCTAATATCCTGCCGAGGAGAAACGAAGATGGACAATGCGGATAATAGCCACGCGATTCTTTTTTAATGGGCCACCTGTCGATCGCGTGTGGCGAATATGGAATAATGAAACCCAATATGATGTGGGAGTATGCTAAGTCGCTCTGAAGTGTCAGCTTCTTTCCGCTCGAAAATAGGTGGTATTTATAACCCAATCGATAGATACACAATTCACTGAAAACTTCGAACGAAGGAATTGCCGAAGATAGACGACAATTGAACCAGTCAAGTATGAAAAAATTTCCATAGGAGCCATTTAATAAGAACCTTCGACGAATAATCTCATCATTTGAGATTGAATTCCTTTTGAACAAGATGGAAATCCTTTTGAAAAGGCCTCTCGAAAATTGAAGCCTATCTTTTTGGGCGCGTGATCCACATGAATTCACATTGTTTTCTTAAAGCTCTTTCTTGAACGTGATGTGATCGTAGCTCAGATTACCAGTGATCACACCTTTGAAAAAAATTCACATCATAATGATTATTCAACTAAACTTAGCCCCAGTTTTCTCTTTACACTTTTTAGGAAAGCATTACCGAAAAAGAAGCGAAAAAAATAGGGTTGAACATGATAAGCAAACAACAGAAGTTACAGTATTTTTATGGTCACTGTCCCTAAGAATCTTGATTTACGATATGTA
The DNA here is from genome assembly GCA_018342105.1 of Gonioctena quinquepunctata. NCBI lineage: Eukaryota > Metazoa > Arthropoda > Insecta > Coleoptera > Chrysomelidae > Gonioctena > Gonioctena quinquepunctata. Next base: position 439,210 of record JAFIRS010000653.1, read on the forward strand.
TTATGGATAAAACTAACTTTACACAAATATATTGAATATGTGTGGTCCTTTACTTTTCATTATATATATATATATATATATATAGAAGAAGGGTAGTCTCGTGACTGGACTAGTTGAAAATAACTATGAATTTGAAATAAACTTTGTAGAAAGGATATTCCTTGAGGTTGCAGTCAAAATAATGGCCTATGAGAAAAAGAAAAACTCTTTCTTATTTAGTCAAGCTTTCGAAAATGTTTATTTTCATTATCAAGACAAGTAAGGTGAGGTTAAGTGAAGACAGCGAACTAATCACCATTTCGTGATTGAGGAACTTTTCAAAATCATATCACTATGACCCACTACTAGTAATATATATAAAAATTAAACAATGGCACTCGCACATATTGTTTTAGATACTTAATTTAAACACTTTAAAATTTGAACAGGCACAATAATTACCACATGGTTGAAGCATGACTGAAAAAGGAAAATTGTCAGCCACCATTTTCCTTTTCAGTCATCTTCAACATGTGATATGCCTGTTCAAATAATATCTAAAACAATATGTGCGAGTCCATGTTTAATGATATATACTAGTAGTGTCATATGATGATTTTGAAAAGTTCTCAATCACGAAAATTGATTAGTTCGCTATCTTCACACTCACCTATGTCTGATAATGATAATAAACATTTTCGAAAGCTTGACTAATAGAAAGAGTTTTCTTTCTCATACCATATTGACTGCAACTCAAGAATATCCTTCTACAAAGTTATTTCAAATTATATTATATATATATATATATATATATATATATATATATATATATAAAGCTGAGAAATTCTTTGGGACAGCAGCAAACGCAAATGTACTCTATTATATATATATATATGAAGAAAGAGGAGAGGTAGTCTTTGCTGACTAGTTAGGAAAAAGTCTGAGAAATTCTTTGGGACAGCAGCAAACGCAAATGTACTCTTATAACATTATATTTCCAATATATTGTCGAAATATTGGAAATATAATGTTATAAGAGTACATTTGCGTTTGCTGCTGTCCCAAAGAATTTCTCAGACTTTTATATATATATATATATATATATATATATATAAATAATTTCCCAGATATTTTCAAACAATCAAGTACTACAGTCGTGAGTTATGCAGACGATTCCAATATCATTCTACCCATTAACAGACACCTTACTCTGGAGAATTCAATTTTAAACAACTTTTCTAAAGTTTCAACATATTCTAGTACTAACATGTTATTATTAAACACCGCTAAAACAGAGTGCATAATTTGTAAAACTGTCCACAATAATATCACCTTCCCGGAGAATATTCAGTTTGGAAACAAACGATAGATGACAAATTAAACTATGAAATACATATTGAAAATCTCGCAAAAAAACTGGCAAGTAAATGTTATGCAATTAGAGTTTTGAAAAGTCACTCAAAAATAGATGCACTGAAAACGGCATATTATGGGATTGTTTATCCCTTTCTGAAATATGGAATATTAGTATGGGGAGGGAGTACACAACTAGAACGAATTTTCATCATGCAAAAACGGATATTGAAGACTATGTTGAATATGAAATATACAGATTCTTAGAGATAAGTGCCATGTGAAGTGGAATGAATAGAAAAATCGAATTTAAACGGTTTTCTTCACATAAAGGATTCAATATAAAATTGAACCAGAGAAAGGTAGATCTCTGGTTCAATTTTATATTGAATCCTTTATGTGAAGAAAACCGTTTAAATTCGATTTTTCTATTCATTCCACTTCACATGGCACTTATCTCTAACTTTATGCTAGACGGGCTTGCCACTCCTACTGAGAAGGTATCTTTTATTAGAAACCTATCGAGGGGGAGATTTTCGGAGTGTTTCTTTCTGTCACTAGGTACCGCCAGTTAAAGTTTATCTTTTCCGGCGTACCTATAGGTGTTACAAGATCGATGATGGTTTGTTTACGTTGTGTCTCACTTCAGCCAGAGTTCTTTGTACCTTTGGCTGGTTGACTACTCCGTACTGATGAGGGCCAAGAAGCCTGAAACCGGTATGCGGATTGTTAGGTGAACACGACATAAATTAAACATAATCGAGCTTATCAGAAAGAAACATTTGCATTCAATGTCCATTGATATTATATGGAAGTATGCATGGATTTTCAGGTGAATATCATTCAACGTTCTGCGTGGTATTTGCCAGGAAAGTAGTTGTTTTTCACCTGAGATCTACCTTTCTCTGGTTCAATTTTATATTGAATCCTTTATGTGAAGAAAACCGTTTAAATTCGATTTTTCTATTCATTCCACTTCACATGGCACTTATCTCTAACTTTATGCTAGACGGGCTTGCCACTCCTACTGAGAAGGTATCTTTTATTAAGAAACCTATCGAGGTGGGAGATTTTCGGAGTGTTTCTTTCTGTCACTAGGTACCGCCAGTTAAAGTTTATCTTTTCCGGCGTACCTATAGGTGTTACAAGATCGATGATGGTTTGTTTACGTTGTGTCTCACTTCAGCCAGAGTTCTTTGTACCTTTGGCTGGTTGACTACTCCGTACTGATGAGGGCCAAGAAGCCTGAAACCGGTATGCGGATTGTTAGGTGAACACGACATAAATTAAACATAATCGAGCTTATCAGAAAGAAACATTTGCATTCAATGTCCATTGATATTATATGGAAGTATGCATGGATTTTCAGGTGAATATCATTCAACGTTCTGCGTGGTATTTGCCAGGAAAGTAGTTGTTTTTCACCTGAGATCTACCTTTCTCTGGTTCAATTTTATATTGAATCCTTTATGTGAAGAAAACCGTTTAAATTCGATTTTTCTATTCATTCCACTTCACATGGCACTTATCTCTAACTTTATGCTAGACGGGCTTGCCACTCCTACTGAGAAGGTATCTTTTATTAAGAAACCTATCGAGGTGGGAGATTTTCGAGTGTTTCTTTCTGTCACTAGGTACCGCCAGTTAAAGTTTATCTTTTCCGGCGTACCTATAGGTGTTACAAGATCGATGATGGTTTGTTTACGTTGTGTCTCACTTCAGCCAGAGTTCTTTGTACCTTTGGCTGGTTGACTACTCCGTACTGATGAGGGCCAAGAAGCCTGAAACCGGTATGCGGATTGTTAGGTGAACACGACATAAATTAAACATAATCGAGCTTATCAGAAAGAAACATTTGCATTCAATGTCCATTGATATTATATGGAAGTATGCATGGATTTTCAGGTGAATATCATTCAACGTTCTGCGTGGTATTTGCCAGGAAAGTAGTTGTTTTTCACCTGAGATCTACCTTTCTCTGGTTCAATTTTATATTGAATCCTTTATGTGAAGAAAACCGTTTAAATTCGATTTTTCTATTCATTCCACTTCACATGGCACTTATCTCTAACTTTATGCTAGACGGGCTTGCCACTCCTACTGAGAAGGTATCTTTTATTAAGAAACCTATCGAGGTGGGAGATTTTCGGAGTGTTTCTTTCTGTCACTAGGTACCGCCAGTTAAAGTTTATCTTTTCCGGCGTACCTATAGGTGTTACAAGATCGATGATGGTTTGTTTACGTTGTGTCTCACTTCAGCCAGAGTTCTTTGTACCTTTGGCTGGTTGACTACTCCGTACTGATGAGGGCCAAGAAGCCTGAAACCGGTATGCGGATTGTTAGGTGAACACGACATAAATTAAACATAATCGAGCTTATCAGAAAGAAACATTTGCATTCAATGTCCATTGATATTATATGGAAGTATGCATGGATTTTCAGGTGAATATCATTCAACGTTCTGCGTGGTATTTGCCAGGAAAGTAGTTGTTTTCACCTGAGATCTACCTTTCTCTGGTTCAATTTTATATTGAATCCTTTATGTGAAGAAAACCGTTTAAATTCGATTTTTCTATTCATTCCACTTCACATGGCACTTATCTCTAACTTTATGCTAGACGGGCTTGCCACTCCTACTGAGAAGGTATCTTTTATTAAGAAACCTATCGAGGTGGGAGATTTTCGGAGTGTTTCTTTCTGTCACTAGGTACCGCCAGTTAAAGTTTATCTTTTCCGGCGTACCTATAGGTGTTACAAGATCGATGATGGTTTGTTTACGTTGTGTCTCACTTCAGCCAGAGTTCTTTGTACCTTTGGCTGGTTGACTACTCCGTACTGATGAGGGCCAAGAAGCCTGAAACCGGTATGCGGATTGTTAGGTGAACACGACATAAATTAAACATAATCGAGCTTATCAGAAAGAAACATTTGCATTCAATGTCCATTGATATTATATGGAAGTATGCATGGATTTTCAGGTGAATATCATTCAACGTTCTGCGTGGTATTTGCCAGGAAAGTAGTTGTTTTTCACCTGAGATCTACCTTTCTCTGGTTCAATTTTATATTGAATCCTTTATGTGAAGAAAACCGTTTAAATTCGATTTTTCTATACAGATTCTTCTCGTAATACTTTCAGATATACCAAAATGCTTACCGTTTATGCCATTTACATATATGTTTGTGTACGATAATAAAGCAAAGTTTGAAGAAGACAGATTCAGACATGAGTATTCTACCAGGCAGAAATCCAATTTTATTGTTCCCAAGCATAGACTGACAAATACAGAGAAAGGGCCACATTATGCATCCATTAAATTCTATAACAATTTACCGTTAATCATTAAAGAAGCTCGCTCAAGACAAATTTTTTAAAAACATGTTTTTGATATGTTGTGTGACATCGATCCATATTCATTACAAGAATTCATGGAGAAATAATTTTACGACAGCTGAATAAAATTTTCAATCAATCTTACATCTATGACTGTGATATTTTATATATTTATAATTTATTTTTCAATACATGTTGTAATTACTTTCATTAGAAAGTAGTTCTAGTTATAAGTGACATTTGTATTTTTTATATTCTTTATATTGTATATTATGTCCGACTTGAGTTTTTCAACTGTTTAGAATTGAAAGCTTCCAATAAATCTATCTTTCTATATATCTATCAAACACAAAAAAAACGATAATTGTTGAGATATTATGTCGAAACTAGCCTCATAGAATTTATAAAAGGAATTTTCGGAAGCATTTGAAAGTAGACGGATGTTTGTCTTATAGAGGATTGCGATGATTTTAAGCATACTAATGGCAACATATTTTGTTGTTTATCTATTATTGTGACTGTTTCCACGTACTAGAAGAAACTGGGTTATTTGGCATCAACGTTTGTTAGGGTGTACCACATAGTTGATATACTCCCTGTGATTTGTTTCCTCGCTTGAAATTAATAATTGGGAAACACTTTACATTTTTTTTTCCTCTTGGAGAGTAATCATAAAATTCATTCCAAAGGAATAACATTCAGAAATGTAATCTGGAGATTCCCATTTACATCCGTTAATGCAAAAAAGCCTCCGTCATAATTATACTATGGCGGGAAACATAGCTACGCACTGGTGACTCGTATTTTTTCAATAGTGGTGAGTACAATAATGTTCACATAAGAAAAAAATCTCAAAAAAAAAACAAATTCTACAAATTTTAATTTGCTACCATTATAGGTATAAAATATTATAGTCTCTTTGTTGAGATTCTTATTTAATGGACTGTGGACTATCTTCACTAGTTATAATTGGACTTTTTCATATCATTAATGATCACGAATTGAATCGATCGAAACGTCAGGGTTTATTTGATTCAATAATCAAAACGACCAATTACAAGATTGCATACAAACAATATTTGGAATTTTGGCGATTGTCTGCTTCCATTCCCAAAGACACTACTGCTAATATTTGAGATCATACAACAATACAATAAGCTGATAAAAAGTAATTAATCTGTTTTTCTATCAATTTTTCTTTGCATTCTTTGTTGTTTTGATAAGTTTATGAGTTTTCTTGACGTAAGGTTATAAGTACATACATAGTATACATACATACAGATGATGCCAATAAAGCGTGTATAAAAACTCGATTTATTTAATGGTTTTTGAATCTTTTGGGGAGAACAAAAACTAATGGACATATATATGTAGACGATGGAAAACTTCCTGAAGAATCGACCTGTGTAATTTTGTGGTTTGGTTACGCGCAGGGTTAGATTTGAGTTGTGACGAAATATGGAAGACTACTTCAGTGCGTTGCCAATGAAATGAAGCTCCCACATTCATTTTCAGGAGTCATAAATCTCGAAACCAGACCACTTTTTGTACAATTTAATGGCTTCCTGAAGTTATTATGAAGTTTTATTGCCATGGAGCGAATTGAAGACAAACTTTCAGTCTCCGCTATAAACACAAACAATTTATTATAGTTTTGAAGTTTGGTACACACGAGATTAGTCACAATATGAGCTCGGGTAATAAACAGAGTACTAACAGTAAAATTTCGTAGAATAGTTTACTACGAGGTTAAATTTATTAAGCTAATTCCAGAGCTCATGAAACTTGGTTGTTCTTCAAGAAGTAAACCAGTTTTTTCACTCCATAGTTCATCTCATGGAACATTTTCTGCTGAATGTTGAATTGGAAGAGTAAAGTATAAGATACTATGTTCGATAACGTCAATATTGCATTTCATTATGTAAGATGGTGAATTCGTTCTATAAAGTAAATAACATACCATATGCTTCACTACTATACAAAAGCCAAGCTCCTTCTTCTCATCACCAACTCACCTGAAACAAAAACAAAACAATAAATAACGGCAATAAAATACACATTGGTTTTGACCAATCATTAAATATTTGAATTGGCGTTTGCTGTCTTTCTATCTTTGAAATTATCTCTGGATATGGGGTGGGGGATATAGGCTGAAAACATATCCATGTTTGCACCGGGTTATGCTCTATAAATTACCCACCCATTATCAATGTTATTATTGCCCAAAAGTTGTTTGGTTATGACTGAATTTTGATAAAATGCTATAAAAAAAACAGTGCAGATTTCGTAGCATATGTTTTTTAATGGGATAACTTGTATGATATTGAATTTTTGGAATTATCTTTTTTTTTTATTTAAAAAATATGCCATATGTTACCCTATCTTATACCGTTTTTGAGTTATTAAACATCGAATAACTAGACTAGTCGTTACTGTACCTATTCTATGCAAGTCAACATGTATGAAAATCACAACTTATTATGTTTGTTTAGTGACATTTCTTTAATGGAATAATCAAAATGGTTAACAGTGAGAGAGAAAAAGGTATATATACTTGTTATATACAAAACAACAAAAATAAACGTGCAGCAAAAAGTGCATATAGGGTGTTGTATCCAAAACACCGTAAAAAAATACATTCAAAAATATTTACTGAAAGGTGAATCATACCTTCAGTTTCAGTAGAAAGAAGCGTGTAGTTCAAGAAACCCAGGAAGAACAGCTTCATTTCGAAGGTAAGCCTATCCATATTGATTCGCGAATAGACTTTTTTGAAACATTGTATTATTTTTTCAAAATTGCATAAGTGAAATAATCACTTTGCTGCTCCTCACTGGCGGCTTGTGGTACCATCAATTTTAGCACTAGTAGTACATACAATAATTGTATGTTGGACATAATATCCAGTGAGCAGTCTTGAAAAATAAGTGTTTTCTGTGAAATGAGCTCAATATCATATATTCCAGAATTCTATTATGTAATAGGAATTATTATAAAAATATATAAAATGAAAAATTATAAAAAAAATTAAAACACTTTTATACAGATGCACTAAAAAGAAAAACATAATTTCTTTATTTGTTTGACCTAGGTTATTCTTTGAGTAACAGATTCAAAATCTTGCCGCGTAAGAATACCTATTTTATATTCGCGGCAAGCTTTTGAATTTGCTACTCACCCACCCACATACCAATTTTGAATAGAATCCGGCCATAATAACAAAACACGTCGCCGTCTTGAATTCACGAATTTTGACGAAATCATCATGATGTCAGACCCCAAAGACCCCCACACACCAATTTTGAATGGAATCACGCTATAACCACAAAACTCGTCCCCATATTGGAACCACCATCTTTAATTAATTAATTTTGACAAAAAAATCGTAATCTCTGTCCCCGAAAATCCCCAAATACCAATTTTGAGTAGAATCGAACCATAATCACAAAACTCGTCCGACATATTAGAGCCGCTATTTCGTTTTCTTTGCTCTAGCAAATGTATATACAAGTTCTGGAAAAAATTATTGTGATATAAATACTGCTAGCAATGCTAGTAAGTTCAACTGTTGTAGCGCCATCTATTTACTTTTTTAATTTGAACAATAGGAAATCGTGGTAGAACAGCAGTTCAAGTGAGGAATCAGCTGTAAGTGCGTCAGGTCAACGTGAACGAAAAAACTATCAGCATATTTAGCTGCTAGGAGACCTGCAATAGGTATTTCAAGATGAATCCTGATCTAACCTGAGATAAAGAGAGTTTGTGGGGGCAATGAAGAACGAATGATATAATATTCCCCAAGAATGCATTCAACATCTGAGTGAAAATGCAATTAGAATTGGGAAAGTAATATTTTTCATCGAATGGACGAACTCTCATGATATCATATTTTCCAGGTAGATTACACTAACCGACTGTCAAGATATTTTGGTATATCTTCTCCGATCATAGTTTTCAGAAGCCGAAAGAAATTCGGCATAAAAAACTATGTTTTCATGTCTCAGTTGAGTTTTGAAATTGGGTCTAATCGGTACAGTAGTTTGAATACATTGAAGTCCAAATGGTACAATAAAACCCAGTCTGCAGGGCCCACTAATTTTTTACATTGTATTAATCTTTAATTCAAATATATATAAAAGAATAATTGACTGACTGAGGTATCAACGCAACAGCCCAAACTCCTGGGGCTAGGACCGTTAAGATTTGCATGTGGGTTTCTTTGACACTGTAGCTGAGCATTAAAGAAGGAAGAAAATTCAACTCCTGAGGTGGTGAAAGGGGAATGAAAGTTTGTAAAAAAAACCGTCATTTTTGTATCATTAAATCTGACAAACTGTCAAATCAATATTCGAAGCTGGATGGAATCACATAAATATAACCAGGAAAGTGTCTGCAAACAGCTATCATCACCTGGCTGATAGAGTTGGGGAGAACTGAAGGAAAATTAGAAGGAAATCTTCGGCTGGCCGTGAAGCAGCGAGAAAACGGGCTAAGATGGTAAATATTTTTAATCAGAGAATAAACGTTAATTTCATTATTATTGTCTAAACTGCCTAGTTTTACATTTTTCCTCAAACCAGATATACCTAAACTTTAGACACAGGCCATGCATTCTGATTCGTATTTAAATTACATTGCAGCGTCATTTATGAATAAATAACATGACCTAATACATGTCCATTGTCTGTCATTCAAATATGAATGACACTTTACAAACGGAAATCATACTGTCATTCATTTATGAATGACATGGCAATCGAAGTTTTAAAATGGCGGCTGTTGTAACATTGAGAATATTCGCAATTTTTTATGCAATATCGGCCAACTACATGGCATTCGATTTTGATTTGAAGAGTGTTTCTGTAGGATGTGCACAAAAATAGGAAATCGAAAACTATTGATATTTTTGCTTCATACGTTCAACATATATAAAGTTCATTTTTTTATCTCACTTGACAAAAGTTTATATCTTTTCATCTCATCCCACTCATTAGTTCCTTTTTTTGCAGAATCTAAGGAAAGCAACTAACAAACGGATAAGTCTTATGTCAGGTTAACTGATAAACGTCAACAATTTATCGGCAATAATTGCATGCACGTGTGTGATGGTGAAATCTGGCTGTTATGGAAAATTTATTTTCTACTTCTGCTTTTATCAGGTTTTAAAAACAGTGTTCTTCCATTCACATACATTTATCGCATTCGAACTGGCAACCTAAAGTTTTGTAAAAAATACGGATGGTGGAATGACTCAATATCGAAATGTTGAGAATAGACGTGACTTCATAAATAGTTAAAGAGATTTTCACCAAGTTCCCTAATTGCACTACAAGGTTATTTGGAATTGGATTACCAATGTTTGTGTCAATATAGGAAAGGTATACGAGAATTTTGTTGAATTTGTTTGCAGTATTCCAGAAAAATATCAGAATTGGTGAAAAATGGAACAAGTTCGTGAACACCAAAGTTTTTCCCATTTAATCTGTACAAAGAATGCGATTGAGTACATTGGCCACGATACTTCACTGCTAGGCCAATCATTTTCAAAAACTTTACGTTACTAATAGGTTGGAATTATTCTATGTATATTTTCGTACATAAAATACCAAAACGCAATAACACGCCAAATTCCTCAATTTGTTTACCTCAGACATAACATACCATGTTTTACTTTTTACGATTTACCATAACAAAATCATGATTGAAATACATTCTAATCGAGGTGATTTTCAAATTGGATTTTATCTATTTGGTTTCTAAAATTGTCATTTTTCGAATTGAATTGGATTGGACATTCTAATCGAGTTAATTTTCAAATTTGATTTTTCCATTCGGTTTCTAAAATTGTCATTTTTCGAATTGGATGTCGGAGAAGAAAAACTTATGACTATCGTCCCAAAGTATTGAAATATAACCGTTCAACCTACCCCAGCACTTTATGACGAGAAGAGAGTAAAAAAAAATCGATTATGATTCTCGCTCAAAGTGCCAATTCGAGTAACCCATTTCGTAAAACGCCGCTGAGACGTCGCAAGGTGATAGAGTTCCGAGGATGTGCGCCAAATAAGTCCCATCGGCACATCTACTGCTGCAAACTTACTTCTTTATTGGACAACTCTGAGGAGGAGACGTGTAGTATTGGATTTATGAATTTGCGCCAAGTGCGGAATTCATAACTTCATAGAACCGTTCCTGAGCAAATCACGTGACGTAAATTTGAATGTACTGAATCGGAAAAGGAATTTCTCTTGATACTGGATATTTCTCGATTCATACTGAAATTAATGTATGTTATTTGATACCGATTTGTTATTCTTGGGAAAGAGGAAGGATCCGAGTAATTTCATTAAACTTCAATTTATTGATTTTCGTGTGGCATAACACGTTCTTTTCTCTTCTGTGATTGACTTGAGATTTCGCATTCATGCAGTCCGGTCTTGTTTTTTGACATTTTTTTCAAATTTGTTCCGAAATAGTTCCATTCTTAGTTCTATGATATAATATGAAGGGCATGAAATGATATTCATATCTTACCAGTGTGAAAACAGAAACGGTCGTCGCGCCAGAAACGAAATATTCAGAATTAAAATCTTCGGAAAAGAAAGAGCAATAGGAATTTTCTACAGTATTATGATGATGATGATAATGAATGAAAGTTAACACACAAATATGATAAAAATATGATATTGGTGCTTCTAATAAATCATAAGATCGTATTTATCCGTGGCTGTGACAACATACAAGATGGGATAAATTTATTTTTCACAGTATATTCAAAACGAGCTGAGGAAGCATACCTACACCCTTTCGGATTCTATATTTCAATACTCACCCTGGAAACTACCCCGGTATTAAAAAAAATCTCCAAAACTGAGTTAATTCATCGTTTCTGGAAATTTCTTTTTCACGCTATTTTCAAAACGAGCTGAGAAAGCATGCCTACCCCATGTCGCATTTAATATCTCAATACTCACCCTGGAAACTACCCCCGTATTCAAAAAAATCTCCAGAACAGAGTTAATTCATCGTTCCTGGAAATTTATTTTTCACTCTATATTGAAAACGAGCTGAGAAAGCATACCTACCCCATTTCGGATTTTTTTGAATACAGGGGCAGTTTCCAGATGAGTATTTGAGATACAAAATCTGAAATGGGGTAGGCATGCTTTCTCAGCTCGTTTTGAATAAAGAGTGAAAAATAAATTTCCAGAAACGATGAATTAACTCTGTTCTGGAGATTTTTTTGAATACGGATGTAGATTCCAGGGTGAGTATTGAGATACAAAATCTCAAATGGGGTAGGCATGCTTTCTCAGCTCGTTTTGAATATACTTTAAAAAAGAAATTTCCAGAAACGATAAATTAATTCTGTTTTGGAGATTTTTTTGAATGCAGGGGTTTCCAGGGTGAGTATTGAGATACAAAATTCGAAATGGGGTAGGTATGCTTCCTCAGCTCGTTCTGAATAAACTGAAAAATTTCCAGATACGCCCTTTTTATCCCATCTTGTATGTTATTGTCACAGCCACCGATAAATATGATCTTATGGTTTATTAGAAGCACCATTATCATATATGTGTGTAAACTTTCATTCATCATCATCACCACCATCATAATACTGTAGAAAATTCCAATTGCTATTTCATTTCGGAAGATTTTGAAGGAATAACATACTAATATTTCGTTTCTGGCGCGATGACCGTTTCTGTTTTCACACTGGTTCATATCTTACGAGTTTGGCTAGAGCCGAGTACCGCAATTCATATGCGAAAGATATTGTTATGAATCTGGGGTTAGTTGCTTATTAAAAATACTCAACTAATCATTGTCCGTTTATTACACTTCACAAAAACAACAAACAATTCACGCTGACAAATAAATAACTCAAAAAGTTTAGGTGAAAAATTTCGAAGTCATCATTGAAACAATGGTTCTCCTCTGAGAGGTGATTGGGAAATGTTGAATTTGTTTTCTTTTTCACATAACTTATATGATGTTCTTTTCAATATATACCTTAGGACAAGTACCACACTTCAATCTATATACTCCCGATTTTTCGGCTTTCGAAATTATATCTTTATTATTTTTAATGAATCTACCCAACGTATCATTTGATCTATTATGTAATTTTTGTTTATTAAGAAATGAAGCTATTTTTTGTCTGTCCACAATATGATGGTGAATTTTGCTTAGAGTTTCATGTGATAGGGAAAACTACGTTCGTAGCTTTCGAATGGAGTTTTTTGGAGAGTAACCTATCTATCAGGTCAACTTTATATCTAATACTCTAATCAAAATTATAGAAAACTCACATATTCTGGACAGACTAAGGAAAACATAGCTTTATATCTTAATAAACAAGATCTAAAAATTGCATATAGATAAAATAATACGTTGGGTAGATTCATTAAAAATAATGAAGATAGAATTTCGAAAGACGAAAAATCGGGAGTATATAGAAGTGTAGAACTTGCCCTAAGGTGTATATTGGCAGACTGGTAGAACATTCAAAAATAGGATCCATGAACATCAATATATAAGTTATGTAGAAAAGAAAACAAATTCAACATATTCCAATCACCTCTTAGAGGAAAACCATTGTTTCAATGATGATTTCGAAATTTTACACGTAGAAAATAAAGGTATTAAACTGAATCAGTTGGAAACGCTAGAAATTAAAAATTGAAAAATTCGAACTCATTATCTCAACGACCAACTTGATTTGAATAATTCACCACTTTTGAATTTGTTTCCTAGATTAAACCCTTTGTAATTATTATAATTGGGGGTATATTTTATAATGAAGTGTATTAGGTCTGTAATTAAATATCAATCGAAAATAGTTTGTGGCATATCAGACAAGAAAATTAAAAATAGAATTGAATAAAAAAATGTGGACCAACCAGGATTCGAACCTGGGACCTGATAGGGGTTAATGTGAGTATGATGAGTGATGGTTGGTCCACATTTTTTAATTTAATTCTATTCTTCATTATCTTGTCTGATATGCCACAAACTATTTTCGATTGATATATTTTATGTTCTGTGAGGTTATTGTCGGTACCTACCTCGTTAGATGTAATTACCGATAATGACCTTAGGTAGTAGGTATAAAACTGTTGACCATTGTATATTCAGTTTATTGTACATTCACCTGAAAAAGCTATTGTGCTAGCGAAACATATTGTGAATTTAATAAAATTATATGAAAATCTGATCGCGTATGTTGTGATTTAAAATAACCATGGATTTCCTTAAAGTAATGGCCGAGTCAATCGAGAAAATAAAAACTATTACCTTTTGTAAAACAACACCATTCTTCAAACTTGTTTAGAATTTCAAGAAGAATAAAAAATCCAATTATATACAGGGTGTCTTATGCAAACAAATAAACTGCGCTTTTTTAAGACACCCTGTATGGATAAAACCATTGAAGAATTCGAATGAAACCCTACAATTTCTGTGTTTAACATATTTTTGTAATATATTGAATAAATGAGTTAGGGAGCGGGGGCGAAAGACTTTCGGTCCATCAGCCACACGGTAGAAAATACTGGAGAAATCGGCAACGTTCGTCGACTAGTTTCGAACACACTCGATCGTTTTCGTTTGTTCACATCGGGAATTCCAATAAGACGTCGCGTCACACTATCTGCTTGGGGTTTTCCGTCGATTCACACACATACAACGGCAGTGGCGTACTGTATCCGTAACAATATTCAACCACATATTTTTGGCAGTTTTCAATCAGAGGTTCACAAAAGAAAAATGTTACTAAACAATGATTTCACATTGGGAAAACTAAAATTTTCCGAGCAAGCAGTTATTCACGCACCTAGATGTTTGGTTCCATGATAAGAAGCGAAATGGAAACCTTAATGAGATCATTCATACGTCCATCTGTCTGTACTGACCCGAAATAAACTAGATGCATTCTGGTCACTATAATATAACAATATGGAAAACTGATTTATTTTCTGCTATTTTTAGATTGATCCTTCCATATAGAAAAACTATAAAAAGTAGATTCCATTGTTCCACATTTTATTGAAGAAGTAATAATGAGATTAAATCTGTGAAATTATGAAATTGTTCAAACAGAGGACCTCCTGGAAATAGGTTTAAATTATTTACTTTTAATTCCTCACTGTACAATTGGTCAATATAAAGCTTATGAGAAAATTTTTAACTGGCACGATCTATATTGAAATGTGAATAGATTTTCACGGAATTGGATTTACCAATCCACGGCACGTGTTTCGATGTAAAATATTCAAATGGAGATATAGTAAACAACCATCGCCATGCTTTATTTTAAATACTTAGCAGTTAGATGTAGGTTAAAGATGTTATTAAGGATAAATCAATAGGTGATTTAATAGAATGGGAATTTCATACTATCGTCAATAAAACAAATCCAACACAGGAGAATTATTCGAATTGATCTGGTCATCGAGCAAATCTTAGGACTCTTTATGTTTATTGATTTCCAAGCTTTCCAAACGATTGTATTCAGAGTTACTTTCCTTTTGTTTCAGAATCGTTAGCAGAATCATATTTGGATGAATAAAATTCACCATAGAATTAGGAAGAATATTTCCCTCCTGTCAAAAATCCCATGTAAATGGAGTGCAATTTTCGCAAAATTACAGCGAAAATTTTATACCAGTCATTTTCAACCAATCAGATGCTTTATTTCGACATTTTTCATCCACATTAGCATGTAGACGTAAAATTAATAAGTGGAAATTTCCCGGCACATGACAGCTATCATTTAATTAGACAAAAATAATATTGAAATAATATTGATAATATTTTTTTATTCACCTACTTCATAAGTTGAAACTATTACAACAATTTATCGAAGTGTACATTCTATAATATCATTAATTAATTTTAAATTCTTCAAAAATTCCACTTCTACCTCCTCTTTCCTAAGTGGTGAATAAAACACAGAACCGGTGTTTTTTTAACAATATGCCTGTGTTTCATGAAATAAAAATAATACTGAGACCAGTTTATTACTTTGAGTATTAGATTTGTGTCCAAAAGAAGGCACAATATCACCCAGAATGTTGCAAATCTCTTCAAATAAGTTTTCTTGCTCAGGATTTAATCCAGATTCTTCCACTAGATATGTTAGATATTTTACATTTTCATGGTACATTTCAATGTGCTGTGACTCTTTGCAGAAGGAACACAATTCATACGGTTGAAAGTTCATTTTATTAGGGCACGGGAAAAATTAAAAAAATATCCCGCAATACGAACATCCACTTTTATTTTCAATCAATATTGACATTTTCCTAAAACCCAGTAAGAAAATTGTATGAAAACAATCAATTTTATATAAAAATGTATCTGATATTATATATTTCATTTTATTAGGGCACGGAGAAAATAAAAAAATATCTCCCGCAATACGAACGTATCCACTTTAATTTTTAGTCAATATTAACATTTCCCTGAAACCCAGTAAAAAAATTGTATGAAAACAATCAATTTTATATAAAAATGTATCTGATATTATATATTTTATTTTATTAGGGCACGGAGAAAATAAAAAATATTCCGCAAAACGAACGTATCCACTTTAATTTTTAGTCAATATTTACATTTCCCTGAAACCTAGTAAGAAAATTGTATGAAACAATTAATTTTAATAAATTTATCTGATTATATATTTTATTTTAGGGAAAAAAAAACCCCAAAACTCCCATTACACACAGCCTTCTATTTATTTGTGAATAACGTCAAAATAAATATTTACTTAATGTTTTCTATTTAAATATGATTCCGGTATAAATTTTTCTTACCGAATCCCCCACGTGCTTGAATTAATTGCGGGAAATTTGTCTCGTACATGAATTTTTAAAGAAAATTATCCCTCGTCGCTTCGCGACTCGTGATAATTTTCAAAAAATTCATGTACTCAAAAAATTTTCGGCAATAATTCATGCTCTAGGGAGATTATAAGTGATAATTGCATCTTAGAAATCGAAAGAGCACTGCGATAATTGCACTGTAGACGGATAATTGCACAGTTCATATCCATGGCAATTCCATTGTACACTCTGATAATACAGCGACAATTTATAAGTAACGTTAGTTTAACAAGTAATGTCAAAAATATTATTTATTAAAAATGTCTCGTTTCAGTCGGGCTTCATTACAAGCTATTGAAGAAAATGTGTTGGAAAACGAACCAAATAACACAGAACAGAACAGAAAATACGTGTGGCGTCAGTTTATGAGCTTATGTGCTGAGAAAAACTATACTTTGGAAGAAAAATGTTCAGTTGTGGGATGGTTATTGATGACAAGCTAAGAGTTTTTGAATTAATAACGTCAGTTTGACGAGTTGACAGTTTATTCGGGAAATATTCCCCCGAATTACACTCGTGCATCAAAATAACCGGATAATTTCAAATTCCAGCGTGTTGTCTTTGAAAAACTGCATTCGGTCATTTTCATATTTCTCCAAAGATGAAAATGAACTCATGCAATTTTTTGACAACACGCTGTCATGTAAAATTATCGGTAATTTTGATGCACTTGTGCAATTACTTACGATAATCGGCTAGACTATTTGATGACGAAGAAATCCAACGGTACCCTCGACTACAGTATATCGTGTGAAAACTAATGGGTACTTGAAAATGCAGACTCACATCACCACCAACGGCAAATACATTCAGAAGGGAAAATATATAAAACACGATAGAGACGATCGGCGGATGACAACCACATAATTCCCCATTATTGCATTCCCAGAGAATACCTATATAACCAATTTTGTAATGAAATCGACTTCTTCACCAGGAACTATTCCACCTTCAAACATAAAATCAAGATTCTTCACCACGATTTTTCCCACTTTCAAACACAAAATCAAGATTTTCTTTCAGAATAATAAAATGTAAGTGACTCTAGTTTTGTTATATTTATTTTTGTATATTTATCTTTCGAATATATTAAAAATTGTAAAATAATAGATCAAATGTAAGCGACTTGTTTCATATAATGCATTTATCTATGTTATAAATGTATCTAGTTTTCGTTTGTTCTTCAATTAGGTCGTACATTAAACAAAAATACAAGATTCTCTTCCCATTTGTATTTGAGAAGAAGAAAATGTCCTGTTTTCAGTGTCATGCTCCTTTTCATTAGTATAAATAAATAACGATATTACCATAAACGTTGATGAATGTACGTCAAACACTGACACATGTGTTAATCGCAGACGTAAATATTTATAGAGCAAGAATATCACATTCACTGCGCAAATGTCAACAATTGATTTCTTTTATTGAAATTGAGAACGACATCCTCATCTGTGAAGAAGATAGGTTCGGAGAAATATGCATAACAGACGGCCCTGCAGTACAAAAAAAACACAAATACTAGTTGGAAATCTGTACGTTTTGGTTGGAAGATCAAACATATATCGTCGTTTATCTCCTGGAAAAAAATACCTATATGAACTTAACACGAGCGAATATTTAGAAATTAAACGCAAAATTATGTTATACACAGAATATTCACACATAAAATCTCTGTTTAATACTCATTACAGTATGGTTATAGAAAAAAGATTAGATCAATTATCGTTACTACTAGCGGCAACATTTTAAGGAGTGATTTTTTATAAACTGCGTTTCCATTGTTTCTTCTTCCCCTCAGCTAACGTAAAAAATGAGACGGAAATAATAGTCATAAACTCCTTGCCTTCTTTCCTTAATTCGTTCCATCCTTTCACGAACTAATCATACTTATCCTCTTCCATTTTCGAGCCAACATAGAGAAAACTGCCATTTCCGCCGCAGTGGCTTTACCCAAGGAAATTGAAACGAAAAAACATCAGCTTTAATTAAACTCAAAATGTCGACTGGAAACAATAGTTAAACGAAACAACAGGAACAAAACTCTATCGAATGAAAACGATCGAAACAAAATAAATATATAACCAAAGTTATTAAAGTTCAAATGGTTCCAAAAGTCGCCGCATTTTATTCTAAATAGCAGGAATGAGGTAGAATGAAAAGATTAAACGAACCGCATTAAAAAGTTTTGAAAAGTCGCTCGAAGGCCATCAGACCCAAATGAGATCAACGGATCAGCTTTTAGAAGGATTAAAATGGGAATGTTGCAGTTTCGAAACCGATTTCTAGTTTTGTAAATCTGAAACTTAAATTACAGACGAATCAATAGAATGACTGATGAGAGGGATATATTACCAATGGAAAGTAGAACAAATGTATTCAGGATATCCGGAAAACCTTGTCTAATCTCGCAACTGGTTATGGACTAAGTAATGACTGTACAAAATATCAGAATTATAGCGTTAACCTCAGGATTTCGAAATAATGGGCATTTTTTTTTTTTTTTTGAAATTTCACCACGAATTGTTGGGTGCTATACCTATAATCAGAGACTAATTGAAAACAATGCTCATAACTATTATTTTTAGTCACACAACTATAACAATCTTTCCTGGAAACAATTGTACCACGTGGAAATGGTCATTCAATTTGTGCAGACTCTGAGATGGTATGGAACTTCTCATAAAGATTTTTGGAAGAACAGATATTGCCATTGAATTACAGTAGGGTGTTATTTTGGGATAAGTACCTCGAAGACGAAATTATGGAATAATCGTGGATGGTAAGGAATTAATTGCTTAGTAGCACTGAAAGGAATGTGAAAACATTAATAACTCAATTTTCCGTTCAATCAGCAATAACTCAAAATGAAAATGAAATCCCCTTTTATTCGAATTGTTGTCATTATCAGATCAGAGCAGAATCTTTATCGGAGATCTATTTTTTCATATCAGCTGATAACATATTATTTAATTTTGGTCCTGTGAAATATTGTTCTCTGCGTATGGTTTTTCTTGAAGAAAGCTACAGGCAAGTTTTTGGCATATATGATATTCTTTGTTTTGATCGTGTTCTGAGTTGGTTTATTGGAATTATAATTAGTTTGCATTACCAAATAGAATAGATTTTCATCAATTTAAGAACGACCCAGAATACCGTACCCATTAAAAACTTCGCACACTTATTACCTACCCTGTGAGTGAGAGCGTGATATTTTTTACGTCGGCCTATTTCTGCTATTAGGGCCAATAACCGTCACCGCTGAGCACATTTCTCTCAAGCGGAAATTTTACTGAATCGTCTGGTGTTTCCAAATAAAGTTATGGATCTTTTAACGAGTTAAATATCCACGAACTCGGGACCGCCTGATGCACGTGTCCTCCGAAAGAGGGAGGCAATCGCCCATATATTTACTGCAGTTGGCGTTGTTTGATTTCAGATGTCCATAGACTTGCGTCAATCTGACAGACAGGAAAAAATATGATTCAATTTGACTTTAACGTGTTTATTTTTATTTAAAAACACATTTCTTCTATATATATATATATACGTATATCTTCTATTTATATATTTATATATATATATATATATATATATATATATATATATATATAAAATGGAAGGACTGATTATAATATGAAGTAGTATAATTCAGTGAGGTTGCAATCAACTGGACTAAATTCGTCGAGCTTTCGATTATGTTTATTGCCTTCTTTAGGGCGACTACAAAATGTATGGATTACAATTGATATAAATGAACTTATAAATGGCTACTTACTAACGTGAGATTAAATTGAAATTGAAACCAAACGAACAGAAAACATGAAGTGAAATGGATGACAATGAGAACTCTTCTGTTTTTGTATCAATAATCAAAAAGGAAAATTCTGAATACTGGGTGATATATGAATTGTTCAATTTAATATCAGAAGGTAGGTATAAATTCGACCAAGATTATTTAAATCTGTTTTCTTATTAATCGATTCTTATTCTGGTTTATGTGTATCTGTTGATACTGTTTGATTAATTTCAGTATCTAAAATATTTGTACTGTTGTGATTCATTCGATGTTCATTTTGATTTACATGTTCCGATAACGCACATGCTTTAATGTTACATTTAGAGTCGCTTTTATGTGATATAATGCGACTGTTAAGATTTCTTGTTGTTTGACCAATATCTCTCGAACAATCCATAGAAGGTATTTCGTAGATAACATTATATTTTTGTTTATTTTCAATGGGCCTTTTTACGTTTTAGTGTAATTTTTAAATTGTTTTTACATTTTTCTTTGAAGTTATAAAATTTTCGTTTTTTAAAACATTTATCAACTTTGGTGTAAGTTCATGTTACTTTGGTAAATCAGGTTCTAATTTTATTTGATGTGGGATTCTGATGGGTTTTTAACCTTTAATAATAGGACTGAAACTGAAAATTTGGTTTTCTTGTCGTATACTGTGGTGGATTATTTTTGAAATTCTAATTCTCATATATGTGATCATATTGAGTTTCATTTTTTGTGAATGATATGAATGAAAATTGCTTAGTCTATTGCTACAAATAGGTTTTCGATACCATTTTGGGATAATTGTGTTGCATTCAATTCTGATTATAGTCATGTCTAAAAATGGTACACTATTATAAGTTTATTTTTCAACGGTGAACTGAATATTTGTGTCACAGTTATTGAATATAGATGAAATTTCTTCAATACTATCAGAAGGTACTGATAAAATTAAATCATCAACAAAGAGTTTAATGAGTGGTATGTCAAAAGTTATTCGAAAAACACAAAAATCAATCAATTCAATTCATGTACCCCATGCTCAACCTTGACGTGCACTGATCAAATTATATGTACCTATATAGCTGTAAGTTTAATGTATTCTTCGTCGTTTTGTTCAGTTAAGTTTACTCTTTTATCTATATTGCCTTACATAATTATTGTATTGCTCAAACTAAATAAAACACATTATTATATTATTATTATTATTATCACATAATTGGCCAAAATAAATGAAATATCTGATCACATGGGTGTTCCAAATATTTGTTTTCAAAATTCATTGTTGAAAATTAAATATGAATCGAAAATGAAGTCTGAAGTTTCTATGAATGAAGATTCATGTAGGGTACTATAATTCTTTGTCATCCCATTTTCTGATACATTTTCTCAACTACAAACAGAAGCCAGCCGAAACACGTGTCTACGGTCAACACTTTTCTTTGAAGGCTATGTCCATCAAATTTCTTCCATTTTGTTTCTAACAGTCTTTTGGTTTGTTGCAATATATACTACGAACTGAGAAAACTGATAAAATTACAACTTGTTAAAAGAACCAGTCATACCTATTTCATTGGACTATGAATCAAACGCCAGTATCTTTTTTTTTCAAATATGTTATTTTACACATTATTTCAACCAAATTCCAATCAATTGCAAATAGTTTTTATTTCCAATTGATCTAAACAAAGTTCTGTGCCCCTTATAGTTCAATCTCACATGTTCTCGATTAACGTGTAGCTATCTATCAAAAGTAATCCTTTTTCAGCATTCACGAAGGAATTTCCTCGAATATTTTCTTTATTCTGGGCGATTCAAACAGTTCATTGAGAAAATTCCCCCATAAAAATTTACAAGCACGTTAACGTCTGCGAAACACCTATCAGAAAGACATTTCCTCTCATCCGGCCGATATCCCCCAAATCCGAACAAGATTTGCCACTTTCAGCGTTGCTCCGTTCGATTGCCCCAAAAGCCGCACTTTCGAGACAATTTCCTACCACTCGGACAATCCAAACCCTCTCCACTTTTGGAATGGGCGAGGAATTCTTCTCAAATAAAACTCTGACTAAAGAATGGCAATGTAATCTCCAATATCACGAAAATGTTGAGACGATCTAAATGGAATAATGAGAAAAATTAATGTGGATGTTTTCAGGCATCAATCCAATACCTATATGTAATGAAAATAATTGAAAATTGAGATGAAAAATATTCAAATGATAAAATTGAACTTTTCACGATACATATTATAAACTGAAGATCTGTTGCATGAAACTCAGTTTTATCGATGGAACTAAAATCGTATTGTGAATTTTTTACATATCTAGACGCAAGTTCGGAATAAATGACGAACCATTTCGAACTACTTTCTCCCACCTCAAAACATATCCGATATTCAGATTTGTGATTCTGTTAGCGCCCTCAATAACCCAGCTCAAATAGTTACTGAGATATTGACATCCGAATATCGCTACTTTTATTAACCGACGAAAAAAAAAGGAGGAGGTTCTCTAGTCGACGCGTGTATTTTTTTATGTTTGACCACGCATAACTTCTCACGGAGTGGTCCGATTTTTTTTTATTGGATAGGGTATACCTCGAAGTTGGTCCCATTCAAATTTGAGAAATAATCCACTCCTGAGGGTGGAAGAACCAGGAATCAGGAACGTGCCCTGGTGGAGTGCTCAACTTGAGAGATTAAGAAGGCAAACAAGGAAAAAATTCAACAGCGCCAAAAAAACTAGAAAATGGGATGACTACAAGAACGCCTTGACCAGCTACAAGAAGGCACTAAACAAAGCCACGAGAGACTCCTAGAGGAGGTACTGTGAGGAGATAGAAAGTACTCAACAGTGCGCCAGACTCCAAATAATTTTCTCTAAGGACAAACATCAAGCAATACTACCCCTCAGCAATAATGAACAAGGGGAGTACACCACTTCAGGAGAAGAAACCATAAAGGAACTCTCTAGGGTCGATTTTCCTGGGGTCCAAATAGTACAATCACCTGCTAATGAGAATGAACCGGAGACTCTGCAGAGAGATTCCAGGGGAAGTTGGAAATTACCAAAGAAGGTGGTAACCTATGACAAAGTACAGTGGGCAATAAGCTCATTCGAACCATTCAAATCACCAGGACCGGACGGGATTTGCCCAGTACTGCTGCAGAAGGGAAAGGAACTATTGCATAGAAGGCTCTGTGAAATATCAAGAGGCAGCCTGGCTCTTGGATATATACCAATTGGATTATATTTCAATAATATTTTTTATTATGGTTCTGTCAATGCTGTGAGGCCAAGTTTTTTTTTAAAGGTCAATGTAGTTAATTTTTTTTTATCTGGAATGAAATTGAACAGATGAGGAGCAAGGTAGGAAAAGCAAATCTAAATGATGTTTGTGCCCTCGGTGAGTACATATACAGGGTGTCCCACACTCGATGGCCTATTAGACGTTTCTGAAAATTTGGTTCTTTGGGTAATTAGTTCTGCTCCATCGATCTAATTTCAGCGCTGTGGAGTTGCCGCTTATATTGAAAAGTAGCAAAACTTTGATATTTCAAATGAGATTCCTTGTATGTTATCGCATTTTTCACTTTGCTATTGCTTTACGATAATTTTTGTATAATATTTCCCTATATCTATCTCAAGCGGTTTTCGAAAAATTAATTGATTTCCTTATTTTTTGTGCAAAACTTAGTTTCAATTAAATGTGTATTACGGCGGTATTTGGGCTCGTACAAAGCTGAAATTTTGGGTGTAGTTTACCAATGTTCTGTGCACTGGTTATGTCTTAATGAATTCATTCTCCAGTATACAGGGTCGTTCAAAAATTGTGATTTTTCCAATAGATACAAAAATGGTTGTTTTTTTTTTCAATAGAACACCCTATATATTATCGAATATTCTGAAAGACAATTGAGGTTGTTTCCAGATGATGTATCATTTTCTTATACCTAAATAGTCTGGTTTCCGAAACAAAAGCAAGTTTCTATAAAAAATTTAAATATATGCATTTGAATATGTATTATTATCCATTGACAGAGACACCATGAAAATAATTGCTTGTCAAACTAAAATATTGTCTTGCTCTTTCCTGGTCACAGCACACTACTACCATTTCCATTTTCCAGTATAACAAATCGAACAAATCGAACCCAATTGAAATGATCTGATTAAGAAATCAAATCAATCTGTAATGATTCGCTTAAAAATGTTCATACTTTTGGAGATACGGCTGAAACTTGTTTTTTTCCAACTCTCAGATGATGCAATTCACTTTAGGCAAAGATGAATTAAAAACATATATCAGGAAAATTTGGAAATAGGTTTGAGTCATACTCGAAGAAACGTCCATTAGTAATCATTTTTCAGATCATCCTGTATATATCATTTGAGTTTCTACTCCCTAATCTGACTTCTTTTTCAAGTATGACTCATAAATTCAAGTTTCAGCTGTATCTTCAAAAGTGCGATAAAACCTCAGGTCTCAATTTTTTTTTCTGAAAAAGAAAACTGCAGGTTTTGCTGCACTTTGGGACTTAGTAAAAAGTAGAGATAAGTATACGACATGTTCAGTAAAAGTTATTTGTATTTGTCAGTAGAATCCAGAAACAGAATGAAATACTGGGTGTTCCATTTGAAATTCGAAAGTTGATATTAGTTAAAGTACATGTGGCAACCCTGCACTATTTATATCTAAGATCTCCAGAAACGTCCAATAGGCCATTGAGTTTGGAAACCCCTATATACCAATCATTCTTCGTATGATCAGTTCGTCATCTTATCATTCATACACTTCAATACACCACAGAACCTTCTGCATGTTCTCGCTATAATTTGATCACATTGACCATGAAGATAACTAATTTCATCAAAACTTCGTTTGACTAGTTATTGCCTTCCATTTCGATTCTTTTCTGATAAAATTTTTGGTAATGAAAGCGCAAACGTTTTATTATTGATGCACTAATTGTCAAATTTTCTTAATGACATATTCCATGACATTTAATACAAAATATGGTAATATAATCCCATTATTATAGAAACATTCTTTTATTTCGGAAATTTAAAGGAATTTGAAAATTGTCTTCCAGGATATTCGATAATGTACAGGATGTGCCATTTACTTTTCACAATTTTTGTATTTATCGGAAAAATCACAAATTTTTAACGACCCTGTATAATGGAGAACGAATTCCCTCAAACATAACTAATGCACAGAACATTGGTGAACTACACCCAGAATTTCATCTTCGTTCGAGTCCAAATACCGCAATAATAAACTTTTAATTGAAGCTATGTTTTGCACAAAAATAAGGAAATCAATGAATTCCTCGAAAGCCGCTTGAGATAGGTATAGGGAAGTATCATACAAAATTGATCGTAAGGCAATAGCAAAGCAAAAAAAGCAATAATATACAGGGTGGCCCATTAGGGTGCTTCATTTTTGGGCAACATTTTTTTTCTTCAAGTCCCGCCTGAAAATCTTGTAATTTATAGAAAAACAAAATTTTTGAGCATATTGCGAACCCTCAATTCGAATTTTAACCCACTGCTAGAGAATTTTGAATTTCATCCATAAAAATAACATTAAAAAATGATTTTTTATACGTTTTTCCTTCCGCTCACCCAGAAGAAAAGTTTTTTGGGAATTTTCACTCATGGATTCTTGTTATAGGTATAATTTCCTACAAAAAAGCCCATTGCGTCGAGTTTGTAACTCCAACGGGTTCGACGAAAAATGTCATTTAAGCTGAATTTTCATAAAAATAGCACTAAATCGCGTTTATTTGATATTGAAGATGGAAAGAAAATTTGTAGGGAGGTTTATGCCCTACAATTTTGCATTGAGATATTTTTCCGTAGCTCTCATAGTTTAGCTGTTAAAGCCACTCAAAACTTAAAATTAACGAAAACATCAATTTTTTTCAATAAAAACTAATTTATGAAATCCAAGTTAAAAAATTTAATGAAAAATGTGTTTGTCATTGTATTTTTTGAAATTTTATGGCGGCAAAAATGTTTTAAATAAGTAATTTCACAGCTATTATTACCACATTTTCTTTCTATCTTCAATAGTTTAGCGAATAAATGCGATTTACTGGTATTTTTATAAAAATTCAGCTTAAATGACATTTTTCGTCGAACCCGTTGGAGTTACAAACTCGACGCTATGGGCTTTTTTGTAAGAAATTATACCTATAACAAGAATCCATGAGTCAAAATTCCCAAAAAAAAATATTTTTTGGGTGAGCGGAAGGAAAAACGTATGAAAAATCATTTTTTAATGTTATTTTGATGGATAAAATTCAAAATTCTCTAGCAGTGGGTTAAAATTCAAATAAAGGGTTCGCAATATGCTCAAAAATTTTGTTTTTCTATAAATTACAAGATTTTCAGGCGGGACTTGAAGAAAAAAAATTTTACCCAAAAATGAAGCACCCTAGTGTCTCATTTAGAATATCAAAGTTGTTGCTACTATATAAGCGGTAACGCCGCAGCGCTGAAAATATTTTAGATCGATAGAGCAGAACGAATTACTCAAAAAACCAAATTTTCTAAATAATCCTGTGTCCCGTTCTCCAGAAACGTCTAATAGGCCATCGAATGTGGGACACCCTGTAGATTCCTCTGTTTATTCAAGTGGGGTATTTATGGTTGACCGGGCTCATGTGGGTATTATTTTTTGAAACAAACTGGATTATTTATTGTCTTGGATAATAATTGGCGGATATAAAACAATTTAGCCTCCGCATTCCATGCTTGTTGAACAATACACTATTATATCGCACTAGTCTATCTACATCCTGTATAGGTACAAAGTTAGGGAAGGTCGAAAAGATCGGTGGTGAATCCTCTACTCTACTGTGTGCAAAATATCCCCGTCTACAATCGATGAGTCGTTCCAAGAGGTGTTTTCATTGTTTGATTCTACTCGATTCGAATGTAGGTCGAGCCTCATCTCGGCAACGAATGGCACAAAGGCATTGTATCGATTTGGTTGCGCAGAAAAATAATTCGGATTCTTTTATTCTCTAGCGTGTTTATGTTTATACCCAAGTATAATGCGAATACTATGTAAGGGACATAATAAAAAGCAAAGTGAGTGCGTGTAAGTTTTTTTATACTGCATTTAGTAAGTGCTACTAGTTTCAAAATTAATGATGTCGGCCTATATGACGTGGTAGAAAAAGGTCGCGTTAGGTTTTGAACTTTATAGACCATATTATTTGTTGGGAATGTTCCATGATACTAGCTTCAGGATATATGAAATTCATTGTTCCTACACGGAAAAAAAGGATTTGTTAATTCAAACAGATTTATTTGGTCACTATTATTGGCTTGACCCGATTAAATAAAATTCATTCCAAAGCACACGTGTATTCGATTGATGGAATCATCATATTGCGGTGACAAAATGGATGGATTTCTTTGATTTGAATATAAAGGGTGTTATGTAATAAGTGTCCTATATTTTATTCGACGATTCTTCAGTTATTTATAAGGTGAAAAGTTCATATGAGAATTGTTTCGCAAGGCCTTCATTTTTGAAATTTATTTTTATTTTGGTTATTCATGAATAATTTTTAACATAATGTCGATATTTGGACGAAAATTGGTATTTGGGGATTTTTTAAGATGAGAAATTCAAATTTGATCTTAGTTCGGCCCTTTATTGTAGGGGGCGCCGCCTACACGTCTTTGTCTCTTTTGAGAAGTCACAACTTTGTCGTGCATGTATGTATCACATTTTCAAGAAAAAAATCGATTGCTCTATTATTTTTACGTGAAAAAGGTATGCTTTTCAAAAGTCGCTACAAGCAGCCGTTTTCGAGATATTTTGATTTAAATTAATCGTTGCATCCAATCTTCTTCTCATTGATTCGCGAACTCTTTGAAGATAAAAATATCAAATAAGTTCATTCCCATGGTTTTTTGTGCTGTCATGTCAAAAATAATATCTTGACGCATAGTTAAATAGTTTTATTTATTATTATTGTGATTATTTGTTAAAAAATGGTAAACTTCACCAATGCAGAGTATGCAGACATACATTTTACATACGAACTTGCGGTAAAGGTCAAGCAAATGAGATCATCCAGTATCTTCCTGAAATTTTCACAGGCGCTTCAGAAGACGATAAAAACAGTACAGCAATCGAAAATTTAGCGCGGAAAAGATAATTTTAGGAGAAATGGGCCCCAGAAGGTCCATAAAGAGAGGTTATGGAATATCACTTCTGGAACCTGAAAACTGATTTGAAGAATAGCTTTTTACTCTAAAATATTAACTGTAAACTCATTTAACGTTTGAGTAATATTAAAATCACTTAATGTTCGATAAAGTCGTGGAAAAACCCGATTACATTTAATTTTTCACATGAAATGTCAAAAATCAAATATTGGTGGTTGCATTGTGCTTTGATCTTGGCGTTTTATGGACATGCCACATTGCCAACTATTCAAGTAAATTGGACAATCCGTATTTTCGAGAAATTTTCACGAAATAATCACAAAATTATCACAAGTGCTTCAAAACTTGATAAAAACACTTGAACAATTGAAATTTGAGCGCGAAAAATATAATTTAGAAATTATGGCCCTTTAAAGTAAAAAAAAAGTGTGTTTCGCTTCTTCAATATTAGAATGTGTAGATGGGTTCCAACTTGTCCTTCTGTTCGTTAGTAGCATATTTGCGTATTCGTTCGCCCATAAATTTTTTTTCACAAAATATTCTTGATGTAGAGTTTTTGAAATTAGCTGGGAGGTTTTACGATCCCCGAAAACAGGCCAACGATTTGATCCATATGTGAATAGAAGATGAATAGAGTGAATTGGAAGATTATTAAATCACTTTACTTAAAAAAAAATATTTTTCTAAAGAATTCATACTGCCAACGACATGATTATGAGCGCAGCGAAGCGTCGCTTCGTAAGGTTAATTGGCTTGCATTCAACTTGGATAGCAATGTTAGCCAATTTAGGTTAGGTTGTGTTCCTTCTTTTTAAACTAATTGGTTGGAGCGAGGCATCGCTTTATTGTGAGGTTGATTAGCATGCTTTCAAATTGGATAACAAGGTTAGTCAAGTTAGGTTAGGTTGTGTTCCTTCTTTTCACGTAAGACATTGGTTGGATAGAAATGTTCGTGAGCGGAGCGAAGCGTCGCCTTGTAAGGTAACAAGGGGTAACAAGGTTAGGTAAGTTAGTTTAGGTTGTGTTCCTTCTTTTTACGTAAGAAATTGATTGGATGTTTTCTCTTATGCCTGGCATACGAGAAAACATCCAAGCCAAATGCGTTTCTTAGTCCGGTTTACAATTACTTGAAACAAAATAATCTGAAGTCACTTTATTTAATATTTTTGGTAGAGCTCCTCCAATATTGAAACGACCGTTTGGTAGGTAGAGAGGGGGAAAACACGAGTGAACTCGATTTGCGGTGGCAGATTATGCTACGGCGAATCTTTACCAGTGTCTTGGCATGCAGCGTTTGAAAGGTTAGGTTTGTTTGAATAATAAATAGGTAGTGCAGTTATTATCTTGAATTCATGAATTTTTACAAAAAGTTCATAATCTTCGACCCCGGAAACCCCCTCATACCAATTTTGAATCGAATCGGACCTTAATCACAAAACTCGTCCGCCAAAAACTACGTCTCGTGTATCGCCTATACCAAATAATTTGGTACGCCCATGGAATTTCTATTAATGGCCACAGTTCGGGCATCTTCGAGAAGAATTGGTTGTTAGGTAGGGGAAGGCCAAAGTGGTCGTTTCAATATTGGACGAGCTCTAACTTTCTAAATGCGGCACATCAACTTCATGCTTGATTTTCAAAAGCTATTAGAAACTCCCAAGAAGCGTGGTGATATATTATTTGCATTTTGAACTTCTATATTGATTCAGATATCCATCAGAACTATCAGATCGTCTTTTCATTGAATTTCAGTACCTCCTTTTCCCCTTGGGGACATAGGCAACGTCGCATATCAATAAACTTCAAGATTCACGAGATGTGGATAAACATAAAAACATAACACAATCACCAACGTTTGATTTTTCACATTTCTTCTGTAAAATTATATGAAAAGTAATCGGAGTTTTTTCATTACTTTATCGAAAATTAAGTTAGTTTAATATTACTAAAACGTTGAATGAGTATGCAGTTACTATTTTAGTGTAAAAAGAAATTTTTTATATCAGTTTACAATTTCCAAAAGTGATATCCCATAACCTGCTCTCTTTATGGATCTTCGGGGGCCCGTATCTCCTAATATTAACTTTTCCGCGCGAAATTTTCGATTGCTATACTGTTTTTACCATGTTTTGAAGCACCTGTGAAAATTTCGTGAAGATACTGGGTGATCTCATATTCTTGACATTCCGAACTTGCTAACGGAAATGCATATGAGGCTAGATATTTGTGTCAGGAGCGTTATCCGAACCGCACAACTCCTACTTCAAAAACATTTTCAAGAATTCACGCTCTGTTAAGGGAAACAGGAAGTTTTGAGAAAGCTAGTAATCTGTCGGGTGCACATCGGACAGTAAGAACCCCAGAAACCGAGGAAGCAGTTCTTAATCTGGTAGGAGAACATCCAGAAAAATAGCGCTGACGTTAAACATTTCTCAAGTTCTGGTATGGAAAATTGTAATTTGTTATATTCCTACCATATTCAAAGAGTTCAGGCAGTACTCCCTCGTGACTTTCCGTTACGTATCAACTTCTGTCGTTGGTTTCTCCAATGCCTTATTCAAAATCCTTTATTTGAAAATCAAATCCTGTTTACCAACGAAGCAAATTTCTCATGCAACGCTATACGCAATTTTCACAACAATCATTTGTGGTCAGAGGAAAACCCCCATGCGATACAGGAATCACATTTCCAAGAAAAGTTCTCTCTTAACGTGTGGGCAGGAATCTTCGGAGATTATTTTATAGGTCCATTCTTTATTCCGGGAAAATGTCATTTTATTGAAGAAGATTTGCCTATTTTATTGGAAGATGTGCCGCTTAGAATACGAAATGAAATGTGGTTTATGCATGACGATGCCCAGGCACATTTTAGCATCCAAGCGCGAGAATTTTCAGATCAAACTTTCGGCAACCGTTGGATAGGTCGGGGAGGGCCGCAACCATGGCCCCCTAGATACCAGACCACAACAGTTTGGATTTTTTCCTGTGGGGATCTAAAATCCTTAATTTACCAGACACCTATCCAAAATGAAGAAGAATTAAGTAATCGAATAATTAACTCTTGTAGAACGATTCAAAATACTCCTGGAATTTGTCAAAGAGTGCGCGAATCAATGAGAAGAAAATTGGATGCGTGCATACAGGCAGGAAGTGAACATTTCGAACATTTATTGTGATTTTGATTTAGATTGATATCTAGTGTTCCGTTGTTTATTGTTGATTAAAAATTAGCGTTTGAAATGTTTCTATGTTGAATCAAATGAAAAGTTTTCAAAATTGTTTCGCTTTTTGACAAACACATGCATCGATTAATTTAAATCAAAATATCTCGAAAACGGCTGCTTGTAGCGACTTTTGAAAAGCATACCTTTTTCACGTAAAAATGATAGAGTACTGGATTTTTCCTCTAGAAAATGTGATACATACATGCACGACAAAGTTGTGACTCCCCAAAAGAGACAAAGACCTGTAGGCGGCGCCCCCTACAATTAAGGATCATACTAGGATCAAATTTGAATTTCTCATATTGAAAAATCCCCAAATATCAATTTTTGTCCAAATATCGATATTATTTTAAAAATTATTTACGAAAAATCAAAAATAAATAAATGTTTAACACCTTGTATATCAAAAATGAAGGCCTTGCGAACTTTAAATTTGACCCAGAACCAAGAAATGATTTCACTCATTTTGAGATTATATTTTGTCGTGCATATATGACACTTTTATTTGTTTGATTCAAATACATTTTATTTGATTCAACAATTTGTTTTTTCCGTATAGGTGAAAATTCTCGCATCTCCAGAAGAACTCTATAAAATGATCCATCATATGTGATACATACTCCTTTCACATAGGTTAATAGAAGTGAGGGGTATTAACTGAATCACAGCTTTTTTCTTTGTGGACTTGTCTGGTATGCTTTGGATTCATTTCCTCAACTTTGTAACGATATATCTGTTACATTTCACATTTGTTTTATATTTGAATGCTCTAAATCTATGTATTATATCTTTGAATTAATTTCAAAGATTGAATTTACAATTTCTAGCGACATTTAGTAGTCAATTTTTATCGATTTTTTTTTCTTTTTATTGCGAGATTTTATCTAACTTTTTTCGTTCGTATGACATTATGTCATTCATTCTGTCATTCTTTCCGGTTCAAAATTTGTAATCCATTATTGGAGCACTTGCCGACATTCGATTGAGCTGAAAATTGGCAGGTGTTCATAATTCCGGTGACAATGCATTGTGAAATTTTTGTTAGAGAAAAAAACAAAATGGCGATTCTAAGATGGCAGACGAGTTTTGTGATTATGGTACGATTTGATTCAAAATTGGTATATGGGGGTTCTCGGGGACGGAAATTGTGTTTTTTTTTTCAATATTCAAAAATTCAAGATGGCGGACAAGTTTTGTGATTATGGTTCGATTCTATTCAAAATTGGTATGTGGGGGTTTTTGGGGTCGGAGATTATGAACTCTGTGTTTATGGTCCGATTCTATTCATAATAGGTATGTGGGGATTTTCGGGGTCGGAGATTATGAATTTAGTCGAAAATTATTGATTTTTAGTTAACATTCATAAATTTAAGATGGCATCTCCAAGATGGCGGATGAGTAGATCTTTAGATGGTCTCCTCATTGAAGGACTAGATACCTCAGAACCCACAGGAAAAAGGCCTCATAATAAAGATGCTTTAACAAAAATGCATAGATTAAGGCGTACTTGAGTACTAAATAGAACAAAATAAAATAATTAATAAAACACCTTTTTAAAGACAAGCTTTTATTCAAATGCACTAAAAAGTGAAAACAATTGCTTTGGATGTGTGAGTTATAGATTCAAAAGCTTGTTGCTTTTGTATTCAAACTGAAAACTGTGCGCGATAAGCTTTTGAATCTATAACTCACGAAATAACCTACGTCACACATCCGAAGCAAATATTGTTTACTTTTTAGTGCATTTGAATAAAAGCTTGTATTTAAAAAGGTTTCTTTATTAATTATTTAATTTGCTTTTAATTCTGCTCCTAGCATCAAAGGATGGATGTTTGGGGCAGACTTGGATCGAATCTTTCCGTTCTGTCTTTCGATCTCAGGAAACCATTTAAAAACGGTTGTCTTTCTCAATCTTTTTTGAATTTGTATAAGATTATATTAAACCATTTTCGTATAACTTCTGTTTCCTTCGCAAAATTTAAATACAGAGATTCGGTGTAGTTTTTCCATTTTTAAAGTACTTATTTTTCTTTTATCTATAATCATACTTCCAATTAGATTACGATCAAGTGAATGATTTACATTGCAAACATAATGTATTGCTACTAGTGACAAGTTTAATTATTTCACGAGTTTTAGTGGAATAAGAAATATTGACATTTTGAGAAATTGCCTGAGCGTTTCTTTCCATCGGTTTAATCGTTCCTAAATGAATTGCTGGTCGACTTGATCATTTTTCCTGAGAGTTGCTAGCAGAATGGAGACTCTGGTGAAAAGCAAAGACAAACTATTGGACTGGAAATGACTCAGGTGAGTATTAAAAACACATGTTAATAATTTTATTGTGTGTATTCGATCTCATCTGAATTCATTGTTCCCCAAAGGTTCCATTGAACGGAAAGGGGTCAATTAGTTGGACAAGGAAGTTTCAATTAGTTGGAAATTCCTCAGCAATTACAAAATCTTCATCTGATTTCATTTCCGAACGACTCAATTATAATTGTAACTAAACAATCGAATGTACATTGTAAAGCAATGAAACAAAACTGAAATTATTGATGACAGCCAAAACGTGATAATTGTTTACAGCTGAAGATTTGATTGATCATGTATTAAATCCTGAATGAATTTGATTATGCGGCTATGCGAAGTTTGCATTCTAGTTCATACATAAATCAGAATCGATATATTCCTTTTCAAATCTATCTATACAGATACGTTTTTTCTTACCAATTTGAAAGTTTGAACTAGAGATTGATGCCACTACATTTCATTAATCTCCTAATGGCTAATGGTACATTATTTCGATATAATATACTCTGGAAATTGCCATAAACATGCAAATATAAGACTCTGGAATATATGGAGTTAGACAATGATATTGAAACAAGGATGTGGAGCAAAAAAAATGTTTTTGCCTAAAGTTGAACCTGACCGTGATATTTTGAATTTTTTTTTTCAAATATGTCGATTCTCTGAAGACCTAACATTTCTGCAAACAGGTATATTTTTTACTAGAAAAAAAAATTACTAAATAATAACAATCATTCACTTCTTACCATTTGATAAGAAGTGAAAGATTGTTATCATTTAGTACTTCTTTTTCAAGTAAAAAATATACCTGTTTGCAGAAATGTTAGGTCTTCAGAAAATCGACATATTTGTTGATACTGCTTGAATCTGTTAGCGAGAAATCCTTCGTAACAATCATATTTCATTTACATAAATATCCGAATATATTCCAGACATATATCCCTGTGCTACCTGACTATAACTAGATTATGAATTCTCTTGCCGGTCTCATAGGCCGTAAAAGGAATCCAAGAAAGAAACAAGTGTTGTGTCGGGAATCCATAATATTGTCACTCCTGCAACGGAACCCCTTTTCTACGAAGGGCATTATTCCTAAATGACTTTTTTTTTTTAAAGATCGGGGCCATTTGGGATACAGAACAAATATATTTTTATGTAATCTATGACATTCGTCTAATTTTGAAAAGAAATATTTGCTTTCAAATAGTCAATATGCGTTTTGCTACAAAAATCATCATAAGCCATCGTGTTTCAAAAAAAGTTATACAGTTTTATAGTTGAGTTTTATATAAATACTAGCGGACCCGACAGACGTTGTCCTGTCCAAATTTCTATGTTCCCTAAAATGTTTTTCCCGAAAACTCTCGTCCGCGTAGAATTTCTTTTTTTCTATGTTTTCCTTTATGTTGTTCCATCTAGATTATGCTTTTGACTCCTTCCGCTTCCTGTTGTCCCGTTATCTCGTTTTGCCGCTATCCCGTTATCCTTTTTCTTGTTCCCCTCTTTATCTTCATCCCGTTATCCCGTTTTCTTGTTATCCCCTCATCCTGTCATCCCGTTATCCCGTTCTTTCGTTATCCCGTTATTCCCGTTATCCCATTATCCCCGTTATCACGTTTTCCTGTTATCCCATTTTTTTATCCCGTTTTCCCCTTATCCCCTTATCCTGTCATCCCGTTTTCCCGTTTTTTCGTTATACCGTTATTCCCGTTTTCCTGTTATCCCGTTTTTTTTCTCCCGTTATTCCGTTTTCCGTTATTCCCTTCCTTCCCTTTTCCCTTTTTCCTTCCCGTTTTCCTGTTATTCCATTTATTCTTTATCCTGTCATACCGTTTTCCCCTCATCCCCTTATCCTGTCATCCCGTTATCTCGTTTTTTCGTTATCCCGTTATCCCGTTTTCCTGTTATCCCGTTTTTTCTATAAAATAAATTTTTTTGTGGCTGAAATCTACTAATTACCACCTACTTAATTTTTTATTACTTCCAAAATACTTACTTACCTAGCTTACTTCCACTATTAACTGGTAAATAATATGATTATCTACTTTAACTATTTATTGTTATATAATATAAATTATTTTTGAAAGTTCTGGTTAGTTGATTCCATCACTTTGTATATAATTCCATCCTTTCATAGAATGTAATTATTGTGACGGATGTAGGAGGATCTGTCAATGTCAACTACATATGTGTGCTAATGTTCCCAAGTGTAAAATCAATCATCCCCTATTTTTCTACCCATAGGGGTGGATTATTCCATTCCAAATTTGAATTCGATCAACTATGAGGTATACCCTATCTAATAAAGAAGAATTCATCCAAATCGGAAAACCCACTACAAAGTTATGCCTGATAGAATCGGTTAACGGACCAAAATTCAGAGGGTCTATCCTCCATTTTGCTACCCTTAGGGATTTATTTTTTTCAAATGGGACCAACTTCGAAGTACACTCTATCCAATGAAAAAAAAATCATAGGAATCGGCCTCTTTTGTGAGAAGTTATGCGTGGTCATACTTAAAAAAAATATACGTGTCGAATAGAAAACCTCCTCCTTTTTGGTTTCGTCGGTTGAAAAAATAGCTTCACTTTAATCGTCGAAATTTCAAATTCCGGAAAAATCTCCCTTTTCAATTGAGAACATTACAATGTTTTCCTTTTCCACATGAATAATTTTATTAATAATCTCATATTAAAAAAAAAATATTCTCAAATTTTTCCAAATTTTGGAAACCGCGAAATTTTGGTATATAATACATATTTTTTTATATTTTTTTCTGGGTTATTGAGGACTTCAAAGGAAAAATCTTTTTATTTTTTGGTGGAGTTGAACAGTTGAGCAGTTATATATTATTATTAAATAATGTCTCAAGACTAACACCGATATTTAGTTCGGAGTATAACATAATAAACTTTATTCCTGAACAAATTTCACTTCGTAGTTTTGAAAGAGATTTTCGTCAATGTAATTCGGTAAATCTTCTGCGAACAGCGCTCTCCGAAAAAAAAAATTAATATGAAAAGTACTATGAATAATTTTACAAAAGATAATATTTCCTATTTGTTCTCATAAATATGGTAATCGGATACCATTGAAATGTTAATACATTCCACGGATGTCTTGATAAAACTTCCCGGTATTGCATGTGAACTCAAGGAGTTTCCCACCAAGTACGGAAAATACTTCACGAAAGTATTTCAATGCTGCCCGGAACAAAAGGGTCTGCTGCCTGAAAACTGAATGGTGTGAACCTGCAAGTAAAATCGATCAACAACAAAAAGCGCTTTGACAATTCCTTCAGCTTACAAAAAAAGTTCTGACATAATCTTTGGAATACTTCAGGATTACATGGAGTACAGAAAAATATTCACAGAAACCAGGATTACTGCGAGTATGATACATGGGGGATCAGAGAAAAGTGCAACAGGGGTTGCGAAATGGCAAAACTATGTTTTATGTAAATAGGCAGAATATGGTTGAACTTCTTTTCTTTTCGATCATCGCTCACTGAAGTAAGCTTATCAGGTTGAATGTATTTTTCAATTGGAACACTGATAACCTACATGAGTCCAATTTATTTAAAATCAACATCCTATGAAATTATATTCATCAACAAATGTTACTCAACAATTCGAAGAAAACAGCATTTGAGGGAAGCTCAAACCAGCCTTTAATAAACTATATACGAGAAAACTAAAAAAGACAAAATTATTAATTAGTGTGGACGGAAGTGATTTTCACAATGAGGTATCAATTTGCCTACTCCTCAGGTGTAGATTTTGGTAGGGATTCGGAATTTTGACTCGACAAGGGTAGTTGTGTAATTCTGAGGAGAGTCAATGACACGGATTTGCGGTTATTATCGCGTTCATTGAGGCAATTTGGACGCTATTCGATCTTAGGCGCTTCACGAATAACTCTGACTTGAAGTGTTTTCTCAGCTGCAATGGTTTGGTGAAATCTATTCTGTAGCCTGTGTTTCTTCCATTCGTTTGGAAGGTCCTAAGAAATATTCCAAGTGTCGGACGGCAAGATGATGTTCTCATATTTGGCTTGTCACTCGTTGTTAGTTTGTCCTATATAAGTCCTAGTGCAATCGGAGCATGGTATTTCATATATTCCTTGAGACTCATTGACCTTAGATCTGAGAAAATTTAAAATGTGATTATTTGCCGTCAATATTGTCCTTGTGTCGCATTTTCCTGAGATTCTGGACATTTTGCCGGTGACATCATAGATGTAGGGAAGAAAGGTCTTGTGTGATTGGGTCTATGTTGGGTTTCTGGAATTTGAAGAATGGGTTTGTTGATAATTGGAATGTAGTTTGTTGAGTTTTGAAGTAGTGCGGTTTTGAGCTTGTGGTCGGTTATGATTATCGGAGAGTTAATTGATTTAACAAAAAGTCCCCGTAAATAATAAACTAAGATGGTTATATCTACCATCCTTTCGACTGTGTATA
This sequence comes from Gonioctena quinquepunctata, assembly GCA_018342105.1. NCBI lineage: Eukaryota > Metazoa > Arthropoda > Insecta > Coleoptera > Chrysomelidae > Gonioctena > Gonioctena quinquepunctata. Next base: position 477,733 of record JAFIRS010000653.1, read on the forward strand.
CTTTGAAAACATTTTTCACATACGTATATGCAATTCAATGTAATGGTTACAATAATATATTATTGTTAGATGTATCAGTAGGAATGTTGGTCGAAATTTCTTCTGGAATATTGCTTTATATTTCATCATATTCACCATAGGTTTATTTTTGGAAAAGAGAACAAATATTTTAAATCGATCATCAATATACTCTATTATCCTGGAAACATCCGCTTTGAAACAAGGTTAATAGATGTCTGAGTATAACATGGGAGATTAAAATGAATGGAATGTTTATCTTTCAGTACGGGCTGATTTCAAGAAAAAAATATGTATGTTTGATTCTTCAAGATTCAGTAGTGTTTGTAGAAGTCTGCAAATCACTATAATAGATTGCCGAAATTGGAGGTTTCAACCAGAAGAACTCCTCAGAATTTAAATAATCCATCGATCCGTTAATGTAAAATTTTCTCCGCAAAAAATTCTCACACAAAGCAATGAATTGCTTTTAATGAACACAGTAAAAATTTACTCCCTAAGATAATTCATTTATATTATTGGTGATATCGTGTTGACTTATTCACATGATAATAATTACCGGTGTAAAGTTGGCAGTCATTTTTCAGCAGTAACTCTATATCCAGCAGTAAAACACCAGTGGCATCGATAAAAACATATTTTCACTGGCTCGGAAAAAAAATTGGAATACTATGGAAAAACTCATTCGGAATACGTAGTATTCACGGAATGAACGTCCCGTATCAATTTCATCCATTTGGATGAGGGGTTAAAATCAACCCTCCGAAAGAATTAAAATGTTCGAACGCCATCAGAAAAAACCTGCGAACTTGAAATTCACAGAACACATTTGCATTCAAAGAATAAACGTCCCGTATCAATTTCATCCATTTGCAAAGGGGATAAAGGGTTAAAATCAACCATCTGAAAGAAATAAAATGGACAAATGCCTTAAAAAAAATTGCCAACTTCAAATTCACCGAACACGTTTTTATTCATGTAATGGACGTGCCGTATCAATTTCAACCAATTGTCAGGGGGATGAATGGCTAAAATCAACCCTCCAAAAGATATAAAATAGAAAAAAGAAATTCACAAAACACGTTTGTATTCACGAAATGATCATCCTGTAGCAATTTTATCCATTTGCAAAGGGAATGAAGGGTATAATCAACCCCCAAAAGAAATAAAATGACAAAAAGCCTTCAAAAAAAACTGCCGCTTTGGAATCCTCAGGACACGTTTGTATTCGAAATGAAAGTCCCTTATCAATTTCATCATTTGCAGAAGCGATGAGGGATAAAATCAACCACCCAAAAGAAATAAAATGGACAAACGCCTTCAGAAAAACACTGCCAACTTTAAATTCACATAACATGTTGATATACATGAAATGAACGTCCCGTATCAATTTCATGCATTTGCAGAGGGGATGAGGGGTTAAAATCAACCTCCAAAAGGAATAAAATAGACAATAAATAGCCTTCAGAAAAAACCTGCCAACTTGGAATTGGCGTTTGTATTCAAGAAGTTAACGTCCTGTATCAATTTCATCCATTTGGCGAGGGGATGAGGGGTTAAAATCAACCCTTAGAAAGAATTGATATGTATGTATTTTTTTTGTTTTCATATGTATACCAGGTGCCTTAATTAGATATTTTGAAATGTAATATTTTTTTTCTGAATTTGTATGTTTTTGTTTTTTCTGAGAGTTGATTTTCACCCTTCATCCTCTTTCCAAATGGACGAAATCGTTTGTCCATTTTATTTCTATCGGCGGGTTGATTTTAACCATTCCTTCCCTTTGCAAATGAATGAAATTGATACGGTACGTTTATTTCTTGAATACAAACGTGTTCTGTGACTTTCAAGTTGGCAGGTTTTTTCTGAAGGTGTTTGAACATTTTAGTTCTTCCGCAGGGTTGATTTTAACCCCTTAACCCCTCTGCAAATGGATGAAATTGATACGGGACGATCATTCAATGTATACAAACATGTAATGTGAATTACAAGTTGGCAGATTTTTTCTGAAGGCGTTTGTCCATTTTATTTTTCTGGGGGTTGATTTTAGGCCTTCATCCCCTTTGCAAATGGATGAAATTGATACGGCACGTTCATTCCGTGGAAACTACATTTTCTGAATGAGTTTTTTCATATTATTCCAATTTTTATCCGAACTGGTGTTTTAACTGCTGAATGAAAAGTTACTGCTGGAAAATGACTACCAACTTCACAACGGTATAATAATTCAGATTATAAATTATTCTGGTTTCTTGTATCTCGAATCTGAGACACATATTTTCAAACTTTTTTGTGTTCACTTATTGTTCAACCTCATTTTAATTATCCACGAATTAGACTAGGAGGAATCGGCGCATGAGTACCGAAAACTATTCCACCTCAATTTTTTTATGCGATCCTCTTCAAATTGCCCTACTGATGATACAAATGCATGTTGCCATGGGGCAACCCCGTGCCATATTGTTTAAACCGAAATTGTTTGAACAATTGCAAAGAATTGTTATTTTTCAACCGCACAAATTTTTTTTATATTCTTTTTTTAAATTCAAATAAAAAAGGTCCCATGACTTTTCACGATAAAGTTAATATTTTTAGAGATATGAATTTTTAAAGGTTCAAAAAATCTCATATTTGGGTACTTTTGACCCATGAAAAATATATTAAAAAAAATAAAAAATCGAAATAATTTTTTTTTTTAATTCTTTATACAATAGTTAATAACATTCTTAATAGAGATTTAAACAAATTTCATTGATTATACCTGTTTTTTAATTATCAATTTCGCGCGCTCACAAGTATGCATCGCTTACCTTTAAGTATCGCCGTCTCTCTCTGACTCATGCGCTGCATCGGCCTCTCTGTTTCCTGAATCATTATTTATCATTTATCTTAAAAACTATTAACTTTTTTAAGATTGTTAAAGAGAGCAATGTTATTAACAATTAAATTGTCTACAATTTGTTTTTGACAAATTTTTTTCTGGAATCAATTTTACAAACGTTATTTAAGCATGAATCGGAACATGTAATTAAAATTTCACCTGCTTTACACGCATTTACGGGTTGTGATACGACTAGTAAAATTGGCACAAAAAAAAAGCTTTAGAACTGATACAAATAAAAGAAAATCGTGATGTCTTAGTCCCTCTTGGCAATGGCTTAGAATTAAGTACTAAGGAGTTGAAAGGCTTAGAAACATTGTATTTAAATATTTTGGGTAAAAAAGGTAACTCCGCGGATGAAGCTAGACAAATTATTTTTTCTCGTTGCTTTGGAACTAATATTAATTTATCGAAAATTCCGTGCACATCAGATGCCTTGCATTTGCATGCACTTAGAGCTCTGCTCAAACATACATTTGGAAAAAAGCGTTGAATCCCCAATATAAAACATTAGATTTTACGAATTTCGGATACAAACTGGAGAATAGTACTTTGCTACCTTTATTTATGAACAAAAGCCCATTTCCAACTGATCTTAAAAAACCGTGCAATTGTAAGAAAGCCTGTAAAACCAAAGCTTGTTACTGTAAAAAAAATAATATTAGTTGCATACTTTTATGTGGCTGTGATTCAGAAGACTAAGAATATAATATATAAAAATGATATTGATAATAAATAAATACCTTTTTTTAAAATCTTGTTTTATTATTTCATACTTCTACATCTATAACCTTCGTTTGAAGAAGTTATTCAATGTAATTACTTTCTGTTTTAATGACAAAAAAATAATATAAACTGATAAAAAAGTAATTTTAATATCATGTTCCGATTCATGCTTAAATAACGTTTGTAAAATTGATTCCAGAAAAAAAATTGTCAAAAACAAATTGTAGACAATTTAATTGTTGATAACATTGCTCTCTTTAACAATCTTAGAAAAGTTAATAGTTTTTAAGATAAATGATAAATAATGATTCAGGAAACAGAGAGGCCGATGCAGCGCATGAGTCAGAGAGAGACTGCGATACTTAAAGGTAAGCGATGCATACTTGTGAGCGCGCGAAATTGATAATTAAAAAACAGGTATAATCAATGAAATTTGTTTAAATCTCTATTAAGAATGTTATTAACTATTGTATAAAGAATTTAAAAAAAAATCATTTCGATTTTTTATTTTTTTTAATATATTTTTCATGGGTCAAAAGTACCCAAATATGAGATTTTTTGAACCTTTGAAAATTCATATCTCTAAAAATATTAATTTCATCGTGAAAAGTCATGGGACTGTTTTTTTTGTATTTCAAAAAAGAATATAAAAAAAAATTGTCCGGTTGAAAAATAACAATTCCTTGCAATTGTTTAAACAATTTTGGTTTAAACAATATGGCACGGGGTTGCCCCATGGCAACATACATTTGTATCATCAGTAGGGTAATTTGAAGAGGATCGCATAAAAAAATTGAGGTGGAATAGTTTTCGGTACTCATGCGCCGATTCCTCCTAGTCTAAATACAATCATTCATGATGTGATGAAATCTAAAATAGTTCTGACAGTTTCTGAAAAAGATTTTGTGAAAACAACACTGAAGTGTAATCTGAAAAGTTGATTTCGGAAAAGAATTGCAATTGTCCATATCTATAAAAATAAAATCTTCAGAAGGTATCACTAGTATTGTACCGAAAATTGGAAGAAACTGTGGGTTCAATCACTTGAAAAATTGTACGCTAGTAGAAAAATCAAAGTGAAGTGTACCCTTTTCGGTACAAAAACTCTCACCGCCATCTGACTACTCAACAATTTAACGTAGAGCGGGTGTTTTCTTTTTCAGGAAACTTTTTGGATCACCCCACCGTGCTGCCTGGACGTACCATCAATCATATGTCGTAATCCCTTGCGGAAAACCCTAATTAATAACCCAGACCCTTGACCGCAGTTCAACTAATGCATTCTGGCACGAATAATTAATGTTTCCTCGAACCGGACACATAATTACGGAACTGCGCGAAAAAATCTGAATAACAAAAACAAATTTCAGGTAATAGCTACGAACCTTGTTCTCCCGAGTGAATGATACAAAATGGAAAATATGTCGAGACGGCTTTTCAGGCTCTATATTAATCCTGCATATAGTTTTCACTTTCGCGAAAAGAGATATAAAAAAAGGTGTTGGAAGATCTCTCAGTACTATTGTCAACAAAAACCAAGATGGATAATTTTGGTATGCACGGTAATCTGTTGAATCTCCTGAACTGCTATATGAATGACAGAAGCCAGTATGTCGCCGTCAACAATCTCAACGCTAATCAGCCTCTTTCTACTTCTGATATCCCCCAGGGCTCCCACTTGGGCCCTGTCTTGTTTAGTATCTTCGTTAGCGACGAGGAAAATATCATTAAATATTCGAACGCTCTATATGCCAATCAAAACTCCATTACATAACGCTAACCTCCAAAAAGACCTAAATAGTCTTTTCCTACGCGAATTGAATATCTGCTACCGATTTATTGATATTGTCCATTTTAACATGAATTTTCATTTCGAAACAGATTTTGGCCAATAAGAACACGTACTTTTCATTATGAAACGAATTTTCGGCCTATAGAAAAATGTACTTGGGGATAATCAAGTGGTATGTTCCTAGATACTTGTTTGTCATTTAATTTTAATCGTCATTCAATCACAACGCGACATATGTCGAGCAAAAAAGAATTATCTTGTACAACACCATAAATTCTAGTTTTTTTAATTATTTATTGGTAGTAGAAAAAATAGTGTATGCATCGATCATGTAATGGCTATTCATACACTCACACACGGTAACTTACCTCATACTCGTGTATTATTAGCTATCATTACATGATCGTTACATTGATATATTATTTATAGACCTCGAGAAATGTCACCATATTGTTTTCTCACGATGCAACAATTGCCTATCAAATAATGTCTTTTTACAAGCTTTTCTTTAGTTTTACCTGTCGACCTTCATTCAATTAATAATATTAAATATCTCTTGTACTACATACAGTGCTTCTCAAAAGTCCCTCCCCCCCTCTTATTTTTGGAACAATTTTACATAAACAAGTGGAATTTGGAAACTGAATATTGAAGGTTGTAAACTTCCCTACTAGTGATGTTAGATGACGACATCGTCAAAGATGACATCACAAGGCCATTGTGACCAATAATTTTAAATGGAACCCTACGGCAAGCGATACCTCTTTCAAAAGGTATCGAAAAAACCTATTCAATGATACTAATTTTGTTTGTGTTTATGGCAGTTTTGGCAACTCGCTTTTAAAAAACGCGAAGCTGTGATGAATTAAATCAGTTAATACTAAAATTCCAAATTCAAGCTCCGCCTCTGGATAGTTGTCAAATAAGCTGACGATTTTGTTAGTCTCCCTAATTCGACGTTTTTGTAATTATCCAAGTTTTTGTACATTCAATAATTTGTGTATTGTTGCTCGAACGTTTAACTGTTTTAGCAGCTTTTGGTACTTTCAATATTTTTGTACATTTCAATAATTTGTTAAACTGTTGTGTGCCAAACGTTCAAGTGCTCCAAGAAGCGAAATGGTACGTGCTTTAGGTGATAAAGTAGCAGCGATCCTAATTCTTGGTGAAACTGGACAAAATATTCATGAAGCAGAACGCATTGTTGGAGAGAAGTTTCCCGATCGCCCCGTTTCGAAGACTTATTTGAGGGAGCTCCTTCGTAAGTTTGAAAAAACGAGTAGTATTAATGATGCGAAACGATCTGGCAGACCACAAATTTCTGATGAGAAAAAATTTATATACTGGCAGAAGTAATAGTTAATCCTACTTCTTCAACAACTCACGTTGCATCTACAGTATAGTACACAGGGTGTTGGAAAAAAAAACAAATTTCATCCATACAAATTAAAAATGGTTCATCAACTCTCAGACGACGACCCAGACCAAAGACTAGAATTTTGTGAAAATATGGAAACTAAAATTAACCAACAGCCAGACTATGTCAAAACAATTTGTTTTAGTGAAGAAAGTACTTTCTATCTAAATGGAAATGTAAATACACAGAATGTGAGGTATTGGAGTGACGCAAATCCTCTCCTGTTTCGTGAAACACATACCCAATTTCCCCAGAAGGTGAATGTTTGGGCAGGTATCCTGGAGAACCACATCGTTGGACATCTTTTTTTAAATACTAATTTAACTGGTGAGGTTTATCTGGGGCTGTTGCAAAACGCAATAGAACCGTTAATCCTTGAAATTTTGGAAGATAATCCAGATGAATTCGGCAATTTGGAAATAACATTCCAACAGGATGGTGTTCCTCCACACTATTACGGTGCAGTGAGACGGTATTTGGATGAGAAGTATCGTGGTAGATGGATTGGACGACGAGGTTCAACGGAATGGCCAGCTCGATCACCGGACCTCACACCTTTGGATTTTTTTCTGTGGGGGTACCTTAAATCGAAGGTTCACGCCACTGAACCTGGCAATATTGACGTTTTAAAACAACGTATTGTTGCAGAATGTGAGGCTGTTTCGCAGATACATTTGCAAAAGTACGAGAAGAGTTTAAAAATAGGATATTCCACTGTCAGGAAGTGAATGGAGGTCACTTCGAGCAATTACTTTAAGTAGATACTGATTCTCAAATCTGTAATTAATATCATACTGAATAGAATTTAAATTTCAATGTTTACTAATGAGCCATTAAAACTGCCATCAACACAAACAAAATTAGTATCATTGAATAGGTTTTTTCGATACCTTTTAAAAGAGGTGTCGCTTGCCGTAGGGTTCCATACAAAATTATTGGTCACAATGGCCTTGTGACGTCATCTTTGACGATTTCGTCATCTATCATCACTAGTAGGGAAGTTTACAACCTTTAATATTCAGTTTCCAAATTTCACTTGTTTATGTATAATCGTTCCAAAAATAAGAGGGGGGAGGGGACATTTGAGAAGCACTGTATAATGTATTTTTTGGATATTACTACTTGCTATTTTGATTTTAGATCTCCAACAAGCACAACTACTTTGGAATCGATAACACAAATCCTGATTCCTCCATTTCTTCTGGATTGAAGAGAAAACATCCTGGCATGCCATCTTCAAGCGATAGGGAAGGTTTCAAAGGAACAGTGGAAAAGTTAAGAAGAGATATCGAAATTAATCTTAACCACATATTCAGTTTTGTTGAACAAAAAAGGTATTACTTTTAAAATGACCAAGCTATTTGTATATTGTGTTGACTGTTTGTGAGGCCATTATGTTAAACAATGAATTAAAAATATATGCTGCTGGAAACTTATAAACCTTTAAATTTTCAGTGAATCTCCAAGGGATATTCTTAAAAAATTGCAGAAATCGAAAGAATGTCAGCAAAAAAAGATTGAAAGTCTGCAGGAGGAAAATGAAAAGAGTGAATAAAAAAGTTTCCCCCTTGAGGAAAATTGTACATGAATTGAGAAACAAAAAATTACTTTCAGAGATGCACTGACAGTTTTGGAAAAAAATTATTCATGAATTCCATTGAGTCTTTTGAGAAGAGCTATTGAGAATATGAGGAATGTGGCAAGAAAACAAAGACAATCAAAAATTCCTGAAGAAATTCGTATATTTGCCATTTACAATTTTACTCTCATTTTAGCTTATGCCTATGTCAGAAAAACATTCAATTTAGCTCTACCAGAACCATCTACAATTAGAGGTCGGTTATGGAACGTGGAGGGCAAGGTTTTTGTCAAAGGGCCTTCAATAGTTATTCAAAATTGTTGATGAAAATACCAAACAAAAGAAAAAAAATATATGTGCCTCATTGGCCTGGATGAAATAGAAATTGAAGAACAAATCAAAGTAAGAGGAAATATAATTCGGGGTTATGAAAATTTGGGTACTGAAATTGCAGGTGGGAGTTCAAAAATGCCACAGAAGCCCTTTCGATGTGGCTGTCTCTCTCAACAGTGGTTGGAAACTTCCTAATGCATATTTTCTCATCAGCTCGTTGACTGGAGATGAAAAAGCCGTAGTCTGTCTGTCTTGCAAGTTAAATTTGACCCACTTTTAGTTGCCCGATTAACGTGAAATTTGGCAGGTGTTCATAGTTCCTGTGATAATGCATCATGGAATTTTTCTTAGAGAAAAACAAAATGGAGGCTCTCCGATTCAACTCAAGATTGGGGGTTTCCGGGGTCAGAGATTATGAATTTTTATTCAAAATTCCCAAATTCAAGATGGCGGCTTCAAGATGGCGGACGAGATTTGTAATTATGGTCCGATTCGATCCAAAATTGGTATGTAGGGGTTTTCGGGATCGAAGATTATGAATTTTTTATCAAAAACCATGAAATTGAAATGGTGGCTCCAAGATGGCAGACGATCTCTGTGATTATGGTCCAATTCTTTTCAAAATTGGTATGTGGTGGTTTTCGGGGTCACAGATCATGAATTTTTTGGCAGAATTCATATATTCAAGATGGCAGCCGAGTTTCGTAATTATTGTTCGATTCTATTCAAAATTGGGATGTGGGGGTTTTCGAGTTGAAGATTATGAATTTATTGTCAAAATACATAAATTCAAGATGGCGGCTCCAAGATGGTATACAAGTTTTGTGATAATAGACCGTTTCTATTAAAAATTGGTATGTCGGGGTTTTTGGGGTCGGGAAGATTATTGATTTTTTGTCAGAATTCATAAATTGAAGATGGCAGCTCCAGGATGGCGACAGACTATTTTGAAGGCTTATACTTTCAGAAATGTCTAATTAACAAATAGTTCATCGGTTCCCAGAAAAACAAGAGCTCTCATTAGATAATAAATTATAGCCCAAGGAATCTTGCAGACCATCCCAGAAGATCAGCATCGCAACTATGGTGACCTGATAGCTGCCCTAGAATCAAGGTATGGCGATAAACATCGAGAACAGTTAAAAAACACCAGTTCAGGAATTGAGTGAAGGAGTTTAAAGCAGACGTGCAGAGGCTGATCTAGCTTGCCTACCCAGATGTTCGGAAGCTTTCAAAGAACAGTTGACGGCGCACATTCTTTGGCAGATTGAGAGAAAATACTCAAAAGTGACAGTATAAAGCAGATCCAAAAAATCAAAAAAATCCAAAAATATATATTCTTTGATATATACATTTTTTTAAATATGGCAACTTCTGTCTTGGTCCTCTTCTTGTGTGAGGGGAGAGAGTTGAAGCTCTGTGTGTTTTATGACTGCTTTCTTGCCCTCCCGAGGCAGGTGAGCTAATTCACGACATACTAGTTTAGTAGGTACTATTTTTGTTAATGCTTGAAACAGGCGCCTCCTTCAGCAGGTTACCAGGAAACTAGAACTCAAGAATATTAGCGCCAATAATCAATCAAGAGAAGACTACTTTAAGTGTGGTAGGTGCGAATATTTTGAAATATAGTACAAGGTGGGGTTGCCACCACGTTCGTCAGCACCTGCGAGAACGTATCCACGTTCTTACTCATTGATTGTTCTCATCGAACAAATAAATACGTCTATGGTCGAAGTTTTCAACTTTCTTGGACCCTGAAAATCTGGAGTCATCCTGAAGTACGTACTTTCATTTTGAACACACAGTTTGATTCGCGGTTGATATGAAAACAAATGCACATTTTGAGAACATATTTGATGAACACAACACAGAAATCATGTTTGGTATTCCGTGTACATTCCATAACGAACCATCAAATCAAAGCAGATAACGAAATGGATTGAATTCATTATTCCCAATGATGAATTAGTATTTCGAATAAATATGATCGGGATAATTGAAGCGCAGTGATGAATCTACGCCTGGCAGCACCAAATTCATATTTTCATCATATGATTAGATTTTCGAATATATTCATAAACATCATTACCACGATTGCTTTCGTTCTTCAATTGAGCTAATATGTGAAATCATTGAATGAAATTATTGCACTAGTTGAAATTCATGTTTCGTATGCCTTAGAATCAAGCGAATGTTGCAGATATATACTACATGTTAGAATCCAAACAAACAAATGTATGAGATATGCTATACTGTGCTCGTCTAAAGTCCGTTTCCCCCCTACTAATTTTTGAACCACCTAGTATATCGCAACGAAATATGAGATAAAAACCTACTTTTTACGGAAAGTTTTCAAATGGCGGCTGAGCCCCATCTTCAATAATTTTTTTGGATAGAACATCCCGTATATTATTTCATTTTCGAAATCTACTCATAATTCTCAACAGTTTTCTCCATTACACTTTACTCCTACATTCAATTGTTTTCGAAATATTAACGTTTGAAAAGTGACATTCCGGTTTAAGTATGGATTTTGGTCATTTCCGGTAAAACATATTGCTAACTAAACGTTGTTATTAATTTGTAGTTGAATCTCTCAATGAATTCGACTAATAAGAGGCGTAAAAGGGTCCATTTTGAACTTAGTCCACAGGATTCAGCAACTGCAGACGTCGACTGAGTCGGATTGATTACCATTTCAGCAACAATTTCTACCTTTTTTTCTTCTGGAAGAGGCGGTCATTACTCTAATTACAATTTGAAATATTAAACGCATATTCAAATCAACCCAACCCATACGTTCATTTTCAAATTTCAATATCAGCTAAACCAAATCGATTCTCAAATTCCATGAATTTCAGAGTTAAAAACAATGGCGCTCTCTATAATGTATGTATCCGAGTAGCCAATAAGTTTTGAAATTTAAAACAAAAGGCACCGTTGCCAAAGTTGAGCTCACGTGCAGTGTATGACAAAGACAGAAAATAATACTGTAATTTTTCAATGATACGGTTGCACCTGTATTATTGATATTGACGGGTGAGGTGTCTCCAAACTGACAAAATCTGACAAAACATTCAAATTTTGTGGTGGAGTTGATTGAAAACTGCAGCATGAGCAATAGCTCAAAGTGACTAAGAGTTATATTGGGTAGATATTTCACCAACTGCGGACATCTCGACTCTGTTTCAACGAAAATACATCTTTTGAATGGAACGCCTGTATATTTCGATATTGGATTGAAATAATTGTCCCCTCTGTGTTTTGATCCTCCATTTTCACGAAATATTTTCCATAGACCCATAAAAAATTTAAAAAGTATCTTCATCTACGACAGTTACACTGAATGATCAGTAGTAAAAGAAGCAGGGAGCATAATAAAGAGAAGGAGTATTTTCATCTGAAGTTTCATCCATTTCAATAAGTCCAACATAATTGAATGTGACTATCGCAGATTGCTTGCGATGAATTAAGGAACACAAATAAAAACGAAGTACTGATTAACTTTAAGACTTGGTAGACTAAATCTTCTCCGTTTTATTTCACCAAGCGGTAAGTGGGAGGTCAGGACCATAAAAGATCCGGCGAAATTGAAGTGGAAATGAAATGCATCCAGATGCGATCCCGTCAGTGTTGACAGTGAGAATGGTAATGATAGAGAAACTAGCCAATTGGCTCAGAGACGGACTCCAAACGAACACAAGAGGGATAAGAAGCATTCTGTAGTTGGCGGCAGTGAAATGGAATGCAGAAAATTATGGTTTTTCGTCCAGCCCTGTACATGTCCTAGGACATTAAGAGGATGGTATTCCGTATTTCCTTCGAAACTCATTGACTATAGTAACTTTGGGAGGTCTGAGGATATGACATTGAAAGAACTTGTTATTAGGTGTGAACATTGTTCTTATGTCTGTACCATCTGGTTTGATCTTCTTTTCTCTCAACTCATTGATTATGGCCCAGGATTCCTTGGTCTTATTAGTAGATTGGGTTTTTCTCTTATTGGAGAATTGGGCTTTAGCTTGTCTAATTACATTTCTATAAATGCTTCTATATTTATTGAAATAAGATTTGTGGTAAATTTCCGGATAGAGTGTAATGATCGTAGGTTTTTCCCTGAAATTTGAAAACCGTTTGAGATCCATGGTTTTCAATGTTTTTGATTTATCCCTCTCAAGGCTAATGGAGTTTTAAAATTCGCTAATATTACTGTTTGGAACTGATCAAGTAGATCAGTATAGGAAATGGAATTCCAGTTTGTGCCTTTGCAATATTGAGAAAGCCTACCATAGTTATGCATTGAGTATATTCCGCCTAGTTTACAATTTCTTTCAGCATTTTTTACATCACGAAGGAAAGTGCTAAACAATAGTCGTGATCTGATAAGTTCCAAGTTCTCAACTATGCAAAGTACACCAAAGTTTGAACAGACATAGTCAATAGTGCTACAGTTTTGTGAAATTCTTGTATGAAATTTTACGTGCATGTTTAGATTAAAGGGCGTTAATATTTGTATGAGTTTGTATGAAAGGTAGGATATAACTTTATTTAGCATCAATAGCTATTATATAACAGTACATAAATGTTACAATTGATATCATTACACATAAACAATACAACCTATACATTTAAATAAATTTTTCTTAACCTTGTTTTAATTTTTTTTACATTTGCTGATGTCTTAACCAACAGAGGTAGATTATTATATATTCTCAAACCTTCGATGAAGAGGGCTTTTTCCAAAGCATTCGTATTGAAGCCTTGTATGTGGAACTGGTCATTGAACCTTAAATTATAATGTATCATATCTGCCCTTTTAATGATATATTCTTGCAAGTAAGAAGGAGCTTGCTTATTAACAATTTTAAAAATTAGTACTAATGCAGACTCTATAATCAGTTGGGAGATATTTAAAAATTTCAGCTTCATTAACATATCATTTATCGCTGTTAACCTGCTGCAACGTAATAAAATACGCATTGCTTTATTCTGAAGTAGCTGCAAACGATGTATTTGCGCAGATGAACAGCAGAGAAATATGGACATGCAGAAATTAAAATGTGGGTATATGATAGTGTTATATACAATTTTTCTACACCATGGGGAAAGGTTTATACAAATTCTAGAAAAGTGTCCGACTTTTTTGCCTATTTTTTTACATAAAAAATCAATATGCCTAGAAAAATTGAGTTGAGGGTCGAATAGAATGCCGAGGTACTTTATCTCATTAACAAACATAATTACAGAATCATCAATTTTTAACACAAAATTTCCTTGATTGAACCTAGTACAATTGATTTTGCTACCTAATATCATACACTTAGTGTTTTGGGCATTTATCTTAAGTTTATTGGCCCTGAGCCAACTATTCAAAATATCTAACTCATTATTCATGGATTCAACCAAGTTGTTATAGTTTTCCTCAGATATGGAAATCAATGTGTCATCTGCGAATAGATTAATAAATGAGTTTTGTAGGTAAAGATGTAAATCATTTATATAAAGTATAAACAATAATGACCCAAGCACACTCCCCTGAGGAACCCCGTTGATACTATCTATTTCGTCAGAACAACTACCATCAATTGTTGTTTTATGTTGCCTATTTGTTAGATAATTTCTTAGCCATTTGAGTACTGTGCCTCTTATACCGTATGCCTCACACTTTGATAACAGTTTTGTTCTATCTATTATTTCGAACGCTCTTTTTAGATCTACAAATACACTAACGATAATTTTTCCATCATCAATGTCCTTTTTCCACTTATTACACATTGAATGGCAAGCTGACTCAGTAGAATGATTATGCCAGAACCCAGATTGGCAAACAAACAGCAAATTATTTACGTTTAGGTATTCCACTAGCTGCTCATACACTAGAATTTCTATTATTTTTTCAATTACTGGCAGTAAATCAATGGGTCTCAGCTCTTTGGGCTTACTAGGTTTGTTTGTCTTTGGTACAGGTATTATTGTGCTGCACTTCAGAATTGCTGGCAGAACACCAGTTTGCAAACACGTATTTATGATATACAATAAAGGATACCCCACCACTGAGAATACATTTTTTAATAATGACACTGTAAGCACATCATCACCCGTTGCTTTATTTTTCAAATTGTTTACTATTTTCCGCAATTCATTGAGAGAAATAACAGGAAACGTGTTAATACTAGAATTTACAACAATTTTAATTTTCACAAAATTTGTAGGATCAGGTATGCTTTCAGAAATTTCCTGTATACTATTAAAATAATACTTATTCAATTCTTCCTTAACACTTCCTGCACCTAGGTCCATCCATCCATCATTTTTACATTCATCAATAGTTTTTTCATAAAACTCTTTCTCTTTAGCTCTAATTAAGGATACAACTTGATTTCTTTTCCTTCTATATTTTTCGAAATCTAATGGATTATTTGTATAGTGAAACGTTTTGTAACACATATCTCTCTCTTTCTGTAAAGTTCTGACTTCATTGTCAACCCACCCACTTGAATTAGATAACTTTTTTGATTCTATTGGAGCTATTTTAACTTGATTCAATATTGATCATAAAGTTTTTATATAAGACGTCGACATCAGTAGAAGTATAATCCCAATTTTTTTGAATCAAGTCCATACTAATACCGTCTATTTTTTCCTCTGAGATGAATCTCGAGTAGATAATTTTAATGTTATTTCTTGGACATACATTAATTTCGATTCCTATAATATCGTGATCTGTGAACTTTGGAAATTCACGTTTAACTTCTTGAAATTTGTTATTTGTAATAATTAAATCTAATAACGTACTGGAATCACGAGTGACTCTAGGTGGTTGTTAAACAATTTGTCGGAATCCAGATGAGTGCACTATATCCATGATCCTTATTCCGTTTGAATTTGCAGATGAAAGGTCAATATTTAAATCACCCATTATTATAACATAATTAGTACCCAAAATTTTATCTTCGAGAAGTTCACGAAAACAATCTAGGAAAATAGATTTACAGCCATTCGGTGATCTGTACACACCACCTATTATGACGTGTTGATATCCCTCCGTAACCTTAAGCAACATATACCAATACTCTTTTGAAACACTGATTTTTGTTAGCTCTTTATATTTAATATGACTTCTTATATAACATATTACTCCCCCAGTGTGCCTACTATCGGAAAGGGTTATTGAAAGTTATACTCATTTATAAAATATTCAGATTCTGCAATATCAGCTGTCACATGGGTTTCTGTAACTACTACAACAACTGGTTTAACAACCATTAATAATTGTCTCAATTGAGAAAAATTTGTTGTTGAGCCCTGTATATTTACACATAGTACTATGCCATTTGAGGTAGCCTGTGATTGCTATTGGTAACTAATTCTATCTTTACTTTTTGAAACCTGTCTTAAATAGCTTTCACAATTTGGATCGAATACATGGTGTTTGTAATTAATATTCTTCAGCTTTAGGGTATCAACAGCATACTTACAGCTTGTACATTCATATTCGGTGCCTCTACGTTCTTCTTTACTATGATTTTTGTTACAATAAGGACAAACCGCATTTGAGCTACATTTATCTGCACGATGTCCATATTTCCAGCACTCAAAACATCTCAAGACACTAACAAACTCAAAGAATGTATAGCTAGACCACCCTATAAATATTCTCTCTTTATTTTTAGCCAAGTACCCATACTGTGTACTCGACATTTCGATTATTGAATGTGAAGTAGTATCGCTAGAATTTATGTTGAAATCACCAGTTAGAATGTGTGAGTTCAGGGGAAGCTGGTTTAATAGCAACCAAGAAATATTTCCAAGTTTGAATTTGGAATCTATACAGACAGATATTATATGAATTTTGTTTCTTATTGGAAATATTGGCTTTCACAATATCTATCAGATGTAGTTGAATATCCAGTGTGGCTTTAGCCGGGAAGGTGATTGTTTATTATTAGGTATTACAAATAATATTTTAATTTCTATCGCAGACTTTTCAATTTTCTAAAAATGATTTCCAATCTGTATTCAAGAAGAATGTTTCTCTTTACAACAATCGGACTTGCAGAGAGACGACTCAATGAAACATCTGCAGTATAGAAAGCAAAAATATCATACATGATATTATTGGTGAACATATGATCATCATAATTTGCATAGAAACTCAGAAACTTCCAAGTATATTAAAATAGAAATTTACATTGCAGAAAATATTTCAGTCGAAGCAGGTACAACAAAGACATACAATTATAATTCAGGGTAGTATTCTTGGCCCATTATTCTTTACTCTGTATACGTCACTCCTCCCTGATTCGCTTAAGTTTTGTAACTATCACCTTTAGGCGGATGACACGCAGCTATACTTTTCTTTTCAGTATCCTGATGTATCCGAAGCAATTCAGTGCATTAACAGAGACCTGGAGGAATTATCCAATACTTCGAGACATCACCGTCTGAAAATAAACCCAAAAAAGTCAACAGCTTTTTTATTTTGTAATAACAACACTTCAAGGATAGAGTCTTAGTTGAAATTGCAGGTACCTCAATTCCAACCGAAACACATTGGAAAAATTTAGGTCTAATCCTTGACACTGAATTAAGATTCCATATATCTTCTAAACTCAGAATTGCATATGCCACACTGAAACTGATTTATTCTCAACGACAATTTCTCTCGTGTGAACTGAAAAAAATGTTTTGTGATTCACTTGTATTATCACACTTCAATCACAGCGATGTAGTTTATGGCCCCTGCTTAGACAGCGATGAAACTAGACGAATTCAGAAACTTCAAAATAAGAATAAGAAAATATCACCACATCTCCGGGAAGTTTAGGGAAATGAAATGGTTGAATATGTATAACCGTCGAACTCTACATTTTGCATGTTTAGCCCATAAAATATATATGACGAAAACACCCCCCTACTTACATAACAAACTCACTTATAGAACTGATGTTCATAATTTGAATATCTGAAAAAAAAAACCTTCTTCGTGTGCCGAGGCATGTGAAAATGATTTTCAAGAGATCGTTCTCCTATGGCGTCGCGGTCTGCATCAACAATTTGCATAGATTAGATCCTTCTTTATTATCATCCTCTACAAAATCATTCAAAGTTAAATACAGAAAATATCTTTTATCCTCACGAAAATAATCTTACAAATGTATACACGTTTTTTCTTCCACCCTTCCTCACCTATTTTATCTCACTCTCTACTTTCTCTCTCTCTTTTCCTCTCTCTCTAGTTCTCTCTTTTTCAAATATCATTTGCTACTCAAATTCAGTTACTTGATTTGTTCACTGGCACTGGTGGAAGAACAGGGGTGGATGCGTCCACAACTGAACCAGTTGTAGCCATATCCATATGTCAAATATTGTAATAACTGTGTAACATTATTGTATAATATGTGGATAATAAATTTATTATTATTATTATTATATGTCAACATAGTACCAATTACTTTGTTCCTGGATGACATATAAAAAAGTCATTAAATGATCTAATAAACTAATTCCATATATATTGTAATATTGAATGAGGTGAGTGGTGGTGATGCTGGAAAACTCTAAATATATAAACAGAAACACTGTCAACTTGAAGTAATACAGAAAGAGTGGGGGAGTCCCATGTTTATTCGAATCGTTCCCAAAATCGAGACATAAACAATTCTCTAATTCGATATAACAGAACCAAGTCAATACGGTTACCTCAAACTACAAACCCATGTTCCTTGTGAGTTGCTAACGAGATTCCTCAAGTTCATCCGATCCATGCATAACTTCGATTCGAAACAAACATATCAGGATCGACATCCTGCTCGATCCCGCCCTGCAAACGGATCTCCATCTAGTATCCTCTCGGAGTGGCAGAGTTTTCATTTGTTCAGCAGAACTGCTAACCAACCACGCGAAGTTTGATCTCGGTGTAGGGTGACTGCGATGTCATTTCCGTAATCCCCACCCCTCGCCTAATCCTCTCATACCCCACAGGCGAGATGACTCATTTCCATATCTGATGAATAGTGGAAACTCCAATAAGAAACATCTACTTTGTAGTGTACATGTGTGTGGGTTTCTGTCAAACGGATAGCGACACATATTCGATATTGTGTTGCATTAGAATTTGCATAACGAAACACGTTCAGGCGCCCTCGTCTTGTAATCTCGGCTCTCGCCTGTCAAAGGAAGATTTATGATATTGCCGTTCATTGTTACTGACTTTATGTATCCGCAGTCTACAAGTCGATGAATAATCAACTACATATAGGCTCGATAATAATGTGAAAGAGATTACTTATTTGTATACATTTAGCTTCATTTGTATTTTAAATAGAACAATATTTTCGTACTTTAATAATATTTTCGTACTTTAATAATAGAATACCTATTGATAATTACTAATCATGTCAATCAATCAATATACACGTTATTATCGGAATATATCCTAAGTAACATTTTAATGCCTGAATGCACCGTTTGTCAATTCTAATTCTAGTTCCCCAATCCCGTTTTTGTAATCTTTGGCCCGTAGCTATGTGCCGTCAGCAGATTAAATAATCCAGATTGGAAACCTGACAACGTTGGTATTGCAGGATTTTTTTATAGTTAGAAATGATGAAACATCAAAATTGTCAGTTTCGATTTTTATTTTCCAAATGACTGATGGTGAAAAACACAAAAAGAATCCCCAATTTTTTCCCGGGAGAAAAGTCTCATGAGGGTACTCTCAAAACATGCTAATATCATCGAGGACAAAACAATGAACAAAGTTTCCAATAATGATAAATCTCAAGCTTGGAAGCGAGATACGGAAGATTTCTGGAAACTGTGGGCTGATGGCAGCCAATAAAATCTCCGATTGTACTCTGATGCCCCGCACAAGAATACAGACGCAATGTGGTCAGATATTGGTTCATTGGGGTTATACTATTATTTCTAAAATGAATAAGATAGTAGATAGATAACTAGTAGCTAGTAGCCGTTATACCACTACACCTCAAATCACCGAAAAACTATTTATGTAGCCAAGGAGCATTCTCCATAAAATAAGTTGTGTTGGGTGAAGGTGCATGGGGTGGAGTAATCTACTAGCCAACGAGGCACAAAGACAGATACTCCCTTGCATTCATAAATTTAGAAATCATTTGAGAATTGTAGGTTTTGCAAGTCGAAATCTTCGAAAAAATTAATAATTGTCCAGTGTCGAAATAATCACTCCTTTCGTAGACGAGGAAAACCAAAGATGATATCGGGGATATCAAGGTCATCATCAATGAATATTTCGTCCTCCAATTTTTCCAGAAATAATGAAAAACCTGCAAAAAATCTCACCACTCAAAATAATAGACGTCATTCGCTAAACCACGCTTCGTTGACCGATTACAAAATCTGAAGCTTAAACCAGATTTTTCTTGCGGTGCATAATAAACAATAAACTAATCCAGGTTTCCGTAACCAATCCGCGAAATTAGCCTACGGTGCATACGAGCGTAAGTGGACAGAACGTAGCAGCCACGATTCTGGAAATTTTGGGAGTGTTTGACCACAAACACTGCCACGTAATATACACGGTTCTATCACGCGGCGGCTATCAAAATGGGGAATACTTTTTTGGTGGCTGCTACATTCCGATATATGTTCCTGGATCTCAGATAGCCCCATTCCAACCAAGTTGTGTTCACCTGGCAAAAACGTGGATATGTATTGGCCGACACTAGATACGTTAAACAACTGACTGCGTTTGAGTGAATAATATGTAGCTGGATCTCTGTTCATCAATATATTTTTGTGATAAATGTTCCTCATTCTTCCATTTTGCCTGATTCATTTCTAACACTCGATCAACTATAAAAATATATAACATATAAATATACAAACGCGTAAGTGAGTATATTGAATTTGGATACTTCTGATTGGGATGAAATTGAAACGATTGAAAGTTTTATGTGAAATATGAGTGTTGTAGCTCGATTGTGAGCACGCGCCATCTGAATACACTTTATTTAAAAAAAACAATATAATTTTGGAAATAACACGCCTTCGAAATTATGTACTTGAATCCCTCAAACATTGTTGTATCAATTTTGGTTAGCTGAAACAAATACTTATGTAACAAATTACTACGTTTGATGCAGTGCTGATGACAAATAAATCTTTATTGAATATTTCGATCATTTCTCTAATGATGGCGACCCAGCATATTCCTGTAAATATTGCGGATTTTGGAGAATATAACTTTGAAGTGGCAGGAAGTGTTAATATACCACTCTGAAGCTCCTTCCATCATAAAGTGCCCAGTAGAACTAAATTATTACTTTTTCCATCACTGGAAAGTGGCACCCACGTCGCAGACCCATGACTCACCACTTCAAATTTATAACCTAAAAATTATAATAGGTCTTGTACCCTTGAAAGGGGCGAACACGTCGTGCTATTATAACCTGCCACTTCAAAGTTATATCCTCGAAATTGCGGGTACATGTTCATTAATTGTTAAAAAAGGACATGTAGCAAGTATAGTAGATTTATGCAGCTCCAATCAACAATTATCAAGTATCAAGTAACAATTATCAATTAACAAGTAATAAAAATGATAGCATTTAACCAAACAGAATTAACAATTGAAGTGTAAATATTAATCAGGAGCATAAGTCAGAGATCCGATCTATTTAAATTAACCTTTTTATACAAAATCAAGAGAAATTGTCTATTGAAAAAGCATAACCCGTTTTATTTTGAATGAATATCATTCACGTTTCACGTAATAGGTAAAACGAACTTTTTTTAAGCCACAACAAAATAATTTGAGAAAAGTTAGGTTAGTTTTCGTCATCGCATGGACCAATCCACGGTCACTTCAAAATCAAGGAAAATTGTCTATTGAAAATGCATAACAAATTCCATATTGGATAAAATTATTCATGTTTCACGAAACAGGTTAAACAAACTTTCTGTCAGCCACAATAAAATAATCTGAGAAAACTCCGGTTAGCTTTCGTCATCGCGCGGAATGGTGAATTTTGAAGGTTATTGTAATTTGTAGTGACTTTTATTATATGCGAGCTGTGGTTATCACTTATGGAGAGAGCAACCATCACCACATATCACAATCAAGTGCCTGTCACATTGAAGGTTTTATGGAAGTTACCAAAACGTCACCGACACTATCATACTCTCTTGAAAGTGACTGTGACTTCTAAGTGGTTCAGGATTGTTACGGCAATGGTTATCTTCCACTTTTAAGTTTGAAAACCTTTAAAGTGATTTTCTCAGTGGCCATAATGTTTCAGACACCTCAATTGACACCAATAAGTTATAGAACTCTGGAGTGGCTACCATACTACGTGACTACAACCATACACATATAAAATTTTACTTATTCTTACTGTATAGTGGTAGATTTAGTGGTGATTACGTGATAACCACCGAGTCGAAGTTGCAGTATCAGTTTCCGTCACTATAATGCTGCTTGGGATTACATCTCATAGATAAAGTCATATAAATTGAAGTAAATAAATAAGTATATAAATAAGTTTATAAGTCGTATGGTGTAGGTAAATATAACATTGTCACAATGATGAAAAATACATTTTTCATGAAACAGATCAACAGTAACAGAAAGGAACAAACAGATATCATCCAGTTAAGGAGTTGAGAATGTATAAACTTTCCAAAAGGATTCAACAGAGTGTCACATCTAAATTAACCATTCCAATCTTTGTCAAGAAACTTTCGAACGCTATAAAACATCATATCTATAAGTAATATTTTTATAGATCTCTAGAAATGAGGTGGCAAAACAATGTTTTTGTAGATGGATGGGAGATGATTGTATAGTTTGACTGCACTATAAATCAGAGAGTTCTTCGTTAAATTTGAAGACGGAATAGGTACTCTCAAATTATTATTTAGCGAGTGATGCTAATAATTGCCTCATATGATGCTTTATTTTTGTGTACTAAACACACAGTTTCTACGAAGGAAGAACGAAGGAAGGCTCAGGATTTTTTGTTGAGAGAACAGCGGCTTACAAGATACTCTGGGTCCAACTTCACAAAGGTAACGAACTGCACGCTTAAGAACAAATACACTATTGAAGTTTTGGTGACTGCAGATACCCCAGAAGGGTATGCCATTCCAAATATGAGATTCAATCAGAGCTGATATACTACTTTCGCAGTGATATACTTTCTTTCGATACTATCCGCAGAGCATAGCACCCAGATGCTAGTTGTCCATTCAAGAACTTCACATGGTTTTCAAAATCTAGGTTGTTGTCCAGATGAATTCCAAGGAATTTACTCGTTTATGCTTGCTCAATGACATCTTCAGTACTCAAATAAATATCTGGTAAATTACATTTGAACGATAAGAGATTGGTTTTGGAGTTAAACCACCTTCTCACACTGGAGATTTTCGAATGGAGACTATTTATATCGGTCTCGTGCCACAACATGGTTGTGTCGTCTGCAAATATTGTAAATCTACCATTCTTACCCATTTCCATCAATAAAATTCATGAGTCTATCCAGAAAGGCGTATTCAAATATTTCAGAAAGGGAGTACGGGACAGTTACTGGCCTGTAATTGTTCATTAACTTCGGATAATTTTTTTTATGTATCGGAACAACCTTACCTTTTTTAATGATCTTAGGAAAGTGACCCTCAGAGAAGGAGAGGTTAATTAGATTTGTTAGGAGGTTGATTATTTTCTGTAGGATTTTCTTCAGCAGAAACAATGGGATATCGTCAATACCAGAGGATTTTTTGTTTTTTAATCCTCTATTTAACAAAATTAATAATTCTTGTTCAGTACAAGGAAGGAGATATAGGGTGTGCGAAATGAAATTATTATTAAAAAATGATCTCCCCGATATACTACTGCGATCTATGTTTCTTATTATCTCACCAGGTTCGTCCAGAAAGAATCTATTGAGCTCAGTTGCGATGAGTTGGGGATCTTCAATTAGTGTACCATTTTTTTCAATAACTATATTTTTTGGTTCCTTTTTCATATTAGTTAGTTCAGAAACGACATCCCATGATGCTTTCGATTTATTTGTTTAGCGCTGATTCCAAATTAGTTACTTACATCAGTTTGAGACCTTAGTTATTAATATTAAAAAGGTTATTTTGTTTTGCTTTTCACTTTCTTCATTCGTTGGTTTAATTTTTTATTAAAAAGTTTGTCTGTGAATGAATACTCATTTCGAATAATTTGTTGGATTAATAGCAATCCACTATATAAAAATTTTGTTTTCTGATGTTTTGGCAAAATGCAACAACAAATTATCAACTAGTTGAATATTTTTTTTATTTAAGAAAAATATAGGTTTCTATGCTCGTATGGATTTTCAGTTCTTATTGTATCAGATGTAGTCTTAATATACCGAAAAATACATGTCGCTAATCAATTCATCAGCTCGGAATATTTCTCCGAGCAAATTCGAAGGAAGTCGGTGAAAGTGTCTTGGGAATATAATATAATCTCTTCTTTCATCACAGGCGAACACCGTGAATTAATTCAGCTATAAATAAAAATGAATTATGGCACTATCAAACGTCACCTTTCGAAGATTGATTACATGCGATATTCCTCGGTCGGACTACTGGAAAGAAATTGTAATTACATTTTGTAGTGGATCGTTATTCAAATGTTATGAGAAGTTATAAGGATCTTGAAGAAGATGAATTAAATAGGATTCGAGTGTATTGGAATGTAATGAATAAAGTGCCAAAAATATTTTTGGAGACAAGTTTTGCTCTGAGAAGGATCTTTTTATTATATATATATATATATATATATAAATATATATATATATATATATAAATATATATATATATATATATATATATATTATATGATATGGGTTATTTATTCTATTTTGTTTTTTATCGATTGATTATTATTCTTATTATTTTATTAACTACTAGTCATCACAATAATTTTGCAATTTGTTATGATAGTAAGCTTGATTGATTTTATTCATTATCCATTTGACTTTATTCTTAAAAAAAAATACTTGTCATAACAATAGAATATCCGGCTATGTTGTTCTTACTCTTTTTCAAACACCATTTTACCTTTCCTGTGTTACCTTACTCCAGCTCAGTCGGTACGCCTGATCATCCTACAGCTCAGCAGAGTTTGTTTTCCTTTTATTGAAATGAATTTCCAAAGGTTTCAAAATCCTACTTCTGAGATAGCTAGCTCATATTAAATATAATTGAATCTATGAACTTGAAAAATCATCACATGACTTGCTCATGCGCAATAGAATGAATGAGCAAATGAATATTTACAGGTTACATTGACAAAGTGGTTATAAGTATGAAATAAAGTTCAGCACTGTGGATGAATATTATCAAAGACCCCAAAAAAGTGTCTAATACCAATGATATCACTTCGTTTATTTGTGTTTTTGAAAAGAACCCGTGGTTCGTTGCGTTTGTGCACTCACGAAGACTCCTCGCTGTGTCCAGTGCTTTGGAAAGTGAACCTGTCCGACGTTGGCCCCCTTTTATTGTTGGTTATGTCCCGTGTGAAATGTGATTTGGATAGCAGGTAAGTGGTTTCTTGCTCAAATAGTTGTAGGCTGTTTCTTGGTTTGGATTATTGATTGGAATTGCTTTCACAGTTCTGTTTTCTGCTCATTTGGATTCATTTATTTGATGAAAATGTTACTAACGCTTTCTCCAAAATCATTCTTTTTCGACCATATTTTCTTCCCCCCGTAACAACCATCAATTTTTGTTTTTGGGCACGAAATTTTAGTTTCCCCACACTTCTAAAAGAAACTTTTTTTATTCTACACTATGAAACTTATTTTATATACAGCTTATATTTCTATACTTAATACTATTTATACAAATTGGTTATTCAACCATTTCCATAACTTTTTTATGAGAAAATTATTTGACATGTCCCTGTCATGTTCCCTTGAGTTTCTAAGTTAGCATACAAGATGTTCTTGCTTATATATAATTTTTATCTGTTTGAATCCTAAGATATTGTTTGTAGATTTTGATGTATATTCTTTTTATAGCTTGTGCAATCTAACTGGATAGTTGGAAACCTATTGATGTCAATAGAAAAGCGCCACTGCTAAACTCTTTGATGATCTGCTTCGAACATAAGATCATAAGTATCATTTGATAAATTTTTATTCACTTAATATTAAATATATTTTATATATAAAATATATATATATATATATATATATATATATATATATATATATATATATATTAATTCATCTTCCTCAAGATCCTTATATATATATATAGTAAATTCTTTATGGTTTATCCAAGCTTTCTGAAATATTTATTTCCATCATCAGGGAAAAACTGTGTTGTTTCAATGATGTTAAACATATTCATCTAACATAAAAATAACAAGAAGGAATGCAGGAATGAAACGAAACTCAAAGTTAATGAAAACATTGTTAAAAATTATATATATAAATATGTACTCTATGTGGTGTGATAAGTGAAACTGACAGGTTATATATATATATATATATATATATATATATATATAACTACTCCTCGCTCCCCCACGATACTATGAACCACAGAAACATCATTAATACCCATGCGCAAATAAAGATCACCCTAGTCAAAACACACACTAACAATACAAGCACGTCAGATCCACCAGGCTCGGCTCGACCAATCAACCAAACCACACTCCGACATTCTCAAATCGAACGAATCACATAGACCAACGAAATTAAAAACAACACCTAAAGTCTAGAAATCATTACATGGGAAAAAAAGCCCAAGGCACCCATACAAACAAATTGTTTTTGAAATAATGTGTGATACAAGCAGTCTTCTGTACTCGGATTGCCACATATAGGTTATGGTACGTACTTGCAAAGTTAATTGAAAACAGAACAAAAACTAACCAAAACTCCCATTTTCAGTACTTAATGTTCATACAATTGATAAAGCTCCAGGCCAGGAGCGAAACGTTTTGCAAATTAAATGATGAAAAATTTTTAATATTTGTTTGGTTTTTTGTTAGATTCCATCTGGGACAGGTTTCAAAAAAAATTTTTATATATATATATATATGAAAAGCATCAAATTATAGATAGTGACACCTATAATCTGTGCGGTGAAGCTTTCATATACATATACATATATATATATATATATATATATATATATTTATCCCGCGTACACTATAACGTCCGTACGTGGGTTTCCGACCATACACTACCGCGTCCTGAATGATACAACCTCCGTATACCGGACGCAGTATTGTTTTCCAACAATAATTCCATGATTTTGAACAAACCTTCGAATTTTATATTCGCAAATTGTACTCCGCATCCAGAGCTCCCATAGAATATGAAAACAGAAAACATTCATTAAAAAACGCGGGAGTTGGGTACACCAGAAAAATATGATCAAGGACGTAGTATTATACGGTCTGTGAAAGTTGCAGTATACATTTAGTTCAAACAATTTCTGTTTGGGGGGCGCTTTAAATCGTGAAACCAAATATATTTGGAATATACTTCTTTCACCTGTAGCATGCTGATGCTCCTCAGTCTGGCAACCGTGTACACAAACACATTCTGGTCAGTGTGCAGTGTGCAAACACGTGCGAAGTTCTGGTGCCCGTTTATGTCTATTTTGCGAGTGAGTATTATTCTTTGAAATATTTTTACCTGTCTTCTACATGCTTTCACAGGAATTGGAGATTCATGAGAAGAAAAACATATAAAATATGAATGCAATAGTCAGTTACATTGATTTGTCACTATTAAGTCGCCAGAAATAACCTTTTATGAGTTTCAGGGAATTTTAAAATGAGTAATGCTAGTGTTTTTATAAATTTTCAAGAAATTGAGTTTTTCAGAACCTTCACATTTGTTTTAGAATTCACAAATTGTTCTTCAATATTTCGGTTACAAATTGCAGCATTGTGAGGCGGTAAATCTATATTTTTATGTGGACTGCAGACTTTTCCAAAGTGTTTATACTCAAGGGCGGGCGTGTTCCAAAAGGGAACTGGACAAACGATTCATCTTTTTGCGCAAAGACGATTGCTTTGAATAAGCATTATTGGTTGGAAGCGGGAATCAAATCACATGAAAGTTATTCCAAAGAAAACGAATAATTGAAAAATTATCGTCAGGATATAATGAATGATATGAGGTTGCAGTATATTTCACTTGATATTACAATTTTATTAAAATTTCCATACAACTTATCATTTCAGAAGAATTTCATTCAAAGTAGAAATTGGATATTATGGAGAACAAACACAAGAGCAGCCATAAGGAAGTTTTTTCTGCGCATGGCTATAACTATATCTCTTTATATATAATGTTTATATGATACAATAAATGAGTCAAATGTGTAGATTGACAATAATTGGCACAGTTAATAAAATTGTGTATATGTCACCAGTTATTATTAAAATAAAAAATTGAATAAAAGGAAGCTATGAGTACACATACCCCCATACATGCCTACACATACAATTATTTGTAAATACCTGGTGAACTACAAAGACTCTTCCTCCATACATATCTGAGTTGCGAGTCTAAAGAAGAAGGCACTAGGTATGAGCAATTTGATCCAATTCTATCGTCAAGTGAAAAATTTTTATTGCAGAATTTCAAAAGGGTAGTTATAAGAGGAAAAAGGGGAAGAGGTGTGCCTGTTTTATTCAGTAAGGATGTGCAAGAACATATCAGTGTACTCTTGTCGGTAAGGAATAAACAAGTGGATGATAAAAATCCTTATTTATTTGGTAAGCCAGGACTCGTAACACCCATAACTGGATACAAAGTTTTACAAAGTTATGCACGTGCAAGTGGAGCGAAAAATCCCTCGTCCATAACGTGTATCAAGTTACGTAAGCATTTGGCGACATTATCCCAGTTGTTTTCTCTGAACGAAACGGAAATTGACCAGTTGGCCACATTTATGGGACACACAATAGGTGTCCATAAGAATTCTTATAGATTGCCTGATGATCTTCACCAAACTGCAAAAATTTCAAAAGTTCTTCTTTTGCTTGAGAGTGGAAATCTTGGTGAATACAAGGGAAAAACGCTAGAAGAAATTGACATTAATTTGAATGAAGATCTCCTCGATTCGATAAATGAGTGCAGTGATGAAGATGATAACGGAAAAGATGACAGTTTGATTGAACATGATATGTTTCTACATGATGATGAACAAATAGGGAAACACTCCGTAGAAGATGATGAAACCCATAGTGTGACTGAGATTAGAGAAAAGCCTGGAAAAAAGAACATTAAAAGAGGAATGAAAAGGACACTGGTGAAGTGGACTGCAGATCAAAAAAAATGGTCACAGAATATTTTGGAAAACACAATTATTCGAAAATAAAGACTGGCCAAAAATAAAAGTATTTGTTCAGAATACATATTCTCGAGAAATGAAAAAATATTCTGACACTGACTAATATGAAGATTTTATTTCGAATTCTTCAGATGACTGTTCTGAAACGAGTTCATTCATAAGGAATTGTGATATTTTTTTGTATTTTGAAGATTCTAGAGAATTTATTTTTGTTTTACTCGTTTGAAATGTATTTACTAGCAAAACTTTCAGAAATTAATGATTTATTTATATATACAGCGTATTGTTTCTCTTATCCAAAATCTTATCTGTATTTATTGTCACGAAAAATAAAAGTATGTGTTCAGAATACATATTCTCGAAAATGAAAAAATATTCTGACAATGACTAATATAAAGATTTTAATTCTAATTTTCCAGACGACTGTTCTGAAACGAGTTTATTTATAAAGGAATTGTGATATTTTGTTGTATTTTAAAGAGTCCAGAGAATGTATTTTTGTTTTACCCTTTTTCTAGTTTTTCAGATGACTGTTCTGAAACGAGTTCATTTATAAGGAATTGTGATATTTGGTTTTATTTTGAAAATTCTAGAGAATTTATTTTCGTTTTACTCGTTTGAAATGTATTTACTTACAAAACTTTCAGAAATTTATTATTTATTTATATATACAGCGTATTGTTTCTCTAAGCCAATCAGTTTTTGCCCAAAATCTCATCTGTATTTATTGTCACGAAAAATAAAAGTATTTGTTCAGAATACATATTCTCGGAAAAAAATATTCTGACACTGACTAATACGAAGATTTTATTACAAATTCTTCAGATGACTGTTCTGAAACGAGTTTATTTATAAAGGAATTGTGATATTTTGTTGTATTTTGAAGATTCCAGAGAATTTATTTTTGTTTTACCCTTTTTCTAGTTTTTCAGATGACTGTTCTGAACCGAGTTCATTTATAAGGAATTGTGATATTTTGTTGTACTTTGTAGACTCTAGAGAAATTATTTTTGTTGTACTCGTTTAAAATGTATTTACTCACAAATTTTTCAGAAATAAATTATTTATTCATATATACAGTGTATGATTTCTCTAAGCCAATCAGTTTTTTTCCAAAATCTCATGTGTATTTATTGTCAAGAAAACACTACTATCAAAGTTGATTTTCTGGGAAAATGAATAGATCAATTTTTACCAGCAAGGGATTGATTTTCCAAAGAGGAAAACGTGACTTATCAATGCCATATCAATATACTTCGATTCTTTCGACCAGTAAATAGTAACACAACAGGTAAGTGATGGAATAAGGAAAATTTGTGTTTTGGTTATCTACCTGAAAGAGCACAAAATACAAATATTGACAACATATATTCCAAAAAAAGTTTTTTGTAAATTTTATGAAACTTTTGATAATTGTCGCATTTTTTTTCAATATTCAGTAGTTTTTGAGTGGTAAAATTGAAATAATTCAAATAGTGGAATAATATTACATTTCAGCTTCAGAAAGTTAGGGCACTGCGGTAACTTTTTACTGTACATCAGTGAGGAACATTATATTGAAAGTTACCAACCGTAAAGTGTGTGCTTAATTTTTCATTTAACAAATAAGTTTCCAAATTACATTGTTTAATGAATATCTAGAATAGAATAGAATATTTTTTTGAAAAACTGATATCACCATTCGAAAGAATGGTAGATTTTGGATGGAAAAGGTGAAAAAAAAGTTCTTTCAATGAAAACTGTAAGCTGCGGACTTTTTTTTTATAACGTACGAAAATGTGAGGCGGCGACATTAAAGTGCATCTCTCGAGGAGCACGTAGCCACGAACACGCTTCACTTAATTTGTTATTACTTGTAATTCAATTGATCAAATTGAGCTGTAAAAAATGTATATGAAGGAAGAAAGAAGAAGTGAGGTGTCATGTTTTCAAATGTGGAAAAAAATAGGAATAGTACATATATGAAGTTAGGTCAAAGTAGAATTATCTATAAAATCAATTAAAGATTTAATTTAATTAAACTTCCAAAATGATACTTGAGAAAGTGTGCCAATGGAAAAAAATCTTAAAATTGTATTTAAAAAAATACAGTGGTCAAAATATTAAATAATTTCATAAAATGACAAATTTGAATTTTTAGGCCATGCTTCAAAAGCCAAAAACTCTAGTTCAAAATGTGATATCAAGATTTTTCAATCGTACTTTCTAAAGCTTGTTATCTGTACTTTGGGGAGGTTTGATTGGTTTTATTAAAAAAAATTAATAGTAAAATTTTGCCAAAAACAAAAAAATAAACAAATGTTGCTCCAAAATCCATGAAATTTTTTGTTAAATAAATTTTGATAAGTTTATATGGAAAAAAATAAGCTTACCTAACCAATAAATATTTATATTACGACCTCAAACAAGGTATACGCAGCGTAAAATATTTTTTCTTTGTTAATATAAGTGTAAATTTTATTAATTACGAAAATATTACGGTTTTTAGTATTTTTTTTATAAATGAGTTCCTGCTTAAAATTCTTATTTAGAATAGAAATATAAGTTTATCTTCTGATTTACTTCATGTTGGATCGAAAATATCATATTTGAATGTTAGAGAGAGATAGAACACGGGAGAACAGTTGATTGGTAAGTTTAGTGCTCACTTGACGCTCTACGTATACTAGTGGAATAATATTAAATTTTAGCTTCGGGAAATTGCGGTATAGTGGTAACTTTTTACTGTACATTAGTGATGATGTTGGGAACAACATAAAAAAATTTACCAACCAATAAAAACTTTTCAACAAAAAATTAAACCGACGAAATACGGAACTGAAAAGTAAAAAATAAAATAAACCTTCTTAGTCTCAATACTAAGCTCCTAAACTAATGTAAGTAACTAATTTTGAGTCGGCGCCAAACGAACAATCAACGAACATCATTAAATTACTTCAAAAAAATTATCAGAATGTGTCCGCGCATTTTACGCCTTACCTAATTCATTTGCTTGTTTGTTTGGCGCCGACTCAAAATTAGTTACTAACATTAGTTTAGGAGCTTACTTATTGAGACCAAGATGGTTTATTCATTTTTACTTTTCAGTTCCGTATTTCGTCGGTTTAATTTTTGTTGTTCTGGTAAGTTTATTTCATTACTTTGTATATCATTCCATCCTCTCATAGAATATAATAACTACATAAGTGTGCTAATGTTCACAAGTGAAAAATCAATTATCCCTATTGTTCTACCCGTAAGGGTGGATAATTCCATTCGAAATCCAAATTTAATCAACTATGAGGTATACCCTATCTGATAAAAGAAGAATCATCCAAATCGAAGATCCCAGTACAAAGTTATGCCTGATAAAATCGGTTAACGAACCAGAATTCAGAGGGTGAGTGATCAATATCCTTCATTTTAGGGGTGGATTTTATATTTTGAATTCAAATGGGACCAACTTCGGAGTACGCTTCATCCACTGAAGGAAGAATGATAGGAATCGGATGCCTCAGTAAAAAGTTATGCGTGATCATACATAAAAAAAATTATAAAAAAATATACGCGTCGACTAGAGAACCTCCTTGTTTTTGGTTTCGTCGGTTAAAAAGTGTGTGCTTGATTAATTATTTAACAGATAAGTTGCCAACTTACATTGAATATTGAAAAAAAATGAATAACTAATGGTACCACTCGCAAAAATGGAAAATTTTACATAAAAAAAGGAAATAAAAAGTTTCTTCAAAATAAAAATTATAAGCTGCAGAATTCTTTTGCTAACGTGCGATTTTGAAGTGCAGCGCTGGAGGAGTACGCAGCCACTAGCGCTTCACACTAAATTTGTTATTACTTTTGATCTAGTTGATCAAATTAAGCTGGAATAGTACGTATATGATATTACGTCAAAGCAGAATTCTGTCTAAAATCAATTGAAGATCTTAATTTTTTTTAACAGAAATTATGTTTTCAAAAATGAAAAAAAATATGTATAGGAATAGTACGTATATGATATTACGTCAAAGCAAATTCTGTCTAAAATCAATTGAAGATCTTAATTTTTTTTTCAAGATAAACATCTGGAATTTTCACATATCACTCTCAAAATGACAAATAAAAAAAGGCAATTTAAACAAAAACTTACGGAGCTCAAAATATTAAATAATTGGAAAAATTACAAATTTGAATTTTTAGGCCATGCTCCAAAGACCAAAAATGTTAGTTTAAAATGTGATATTGAAACTTGTATATGGAATATTATGAAACTTGTTGAGTGGAGGCCACATTTTTCAACCGATTGAAACAAAAGTACGTCTCATCAATACCTCGGCTACTTTCGAAAATGGTCCAGTAATTTCAAAATGGCAGCTGTTGAAAGATTTAGAAAAAATCGCAATATTTCATTTCCATACCAAATATCGGCAAACTATAGGTCGTTTGATAGAGATTCATTAGCTCCACAACTTTAACCCAAAAAGTTTTTCTCCGAGATGTACATATAAATAAAAAATAGCTCTAAATTATCATTCATGAAATCTACCTTTACGACTATTATATTTTTGTTCAGCGAACTCATAAACCCCATAACATCAATTTGAGTCAAATTACTTTGATATCCATTGAGTTATTTGAAATTTGCCTAACAATCAGAGCACAAATATAAGTTTATAACTTTTTTCTGCCAGTCATTTCTGAGTTATATCAGAGGATTTTAGGAACATCCCCCAGGATTCCGGAATAATGCATAATTTTAAGCTATTTTTACTCCACTGAATCAACTCTAGAAATTTTATGATCTGCTGCGATTGGGGATGGTATATACCTGTTGTATTTGACGTATTTTTGTAACTATCAAGGAATACCATATTTCATTATTACATCATCCATGACCGGTCCCAAAGCAATTACGATTTTTTTTTTGTGAAGTTATATAAATAATGGAAGTGAAGAAAGACATAACCCCCCATGGGCTGATCATTTGATGACAACAGAACATACATCATATAGGAAATAAAATAGAAAAAACATGGCAACAGCGCTGGACGCCGTATCGTGTTGAGTATGGAAGATATAATATAAATTGGACGCAGGATCATACTAAATATGAGAACAAATTATTCACCGGACGCAAAAATGATATGATAGTGAAAGGACGCAATATTGTGAAGGTATACTTTTTTTTATTTTTGAAGTTATTGATGATCTGAAACCAGCTATGGGCATGATTTTTCGCGTAGAACCAGTATACTTTATCAGAATTGACCTAAATAGCGTATTTCTGGTAGACGCAGTAATGTACGCTTCATGAAAGGACGCAGTATTGTGAGCAGGATGTATATATATATATATATATATATATATATATATATATATATATATATATATGGTGACCTGATGGAGATTAATCTCATTTACATTCACATTACCAAAAAGAATACGACAGGTTCTGCGGATGGCCCAAAACTTTCAACGTAGAAAAAACAGTAAATGAAAATATTATATTTGCCTACTTGTTAGATTTGGTAGGTAAATGTAACGATTTTTGTTATAAAAAATACATTTTTCTAATTTCAATGGTAATTTTTAGTCACATTGTCCAGTATTACTACATTGTGGGCCAAATAATCTATGGTAAACTCCATGTCGGTGGTAAATGAGAATGTCGACATCTCCGAATTCTCTAATGTCATAGCCTTCCTAAAAAAAAGAGTCTGTCGGTCAACCAAACCAGTCCAAAATACTAACAAGGAAAAAGTCAACAGATTTATGGAGGAAGCACCAACAGAGACATTTTCATTAGTAGATTCATTGGTTAATATTATTGTTTATTTGAATAAAAAATATAGATACTATTTAAAATTAATAAGTATGATTACGAAATTTTAATATCAAATTGTTGGCAAAAAGAAAAGTTTTTTCAACTCCTCTACCAATTCAAGATTTATCAAGTCAGGGTGAGCATGGTGAAGTAAAAACTGGGTCCTTAAGCCATGACAACAGTTTAAATCATATACGGATACAGTTAGTTTTCAGTAACCAGACCAACAATTACGTTAAAAGGGTGTTTACTGTGATCGAAGAAAATTATCAATAGGAGAAGCACCCAGAAAAATAGCGGAATTTTTTAAATTGGGCAATCTTACATTTCATTTGAATATAATATTTATTGAAAATTAACCCTGTGTTAGTAAAAATACTAAAATTAAGTTTCAATCCGAGAAAATGACTTTCCCGGCTTCGTGATCATTTCCTGGAATCAAACTGACAACGTAATGTATATTTCGATACAGTATGAAATAAATAATATTTTCATAAACCAATTCTTGATTGGACTTGGTTCCTGAACTCCCTGATAATGAAGATACTTCATATATCCAGCTATTTTCGAAAGCTCTGAAGAATGGTAATTTGAACAAACAAGATTAGAATGAGGTTGAAACTTCTATAGAGTAGTCTCCACCCCGGTATATCCGAAGATTTCGTTACATTTCCGGAATCCCTTCCCAAAGACATGTTCAACCGACCGCGATGAACGAAATCGCGTTTCAGTATTTCTGGATTATGTAGTTTTGTGCGTTCTGCATCATGCGTGAATTTCTTTTTCCCGCACGTTCCACACACAATCCCTCTCAGACCGAGAGATTTATAGGTCCAAATCCAGTGAATGTGTCAACAGATGAACAAACTGAGAGATGACTGTCTCCACATCATAAGAGAGGGGAGGAGATTAATCTTGTTACGACTTGAGGAAGTCACAATACAAGCTGAATGCAGCCAAATCCTCTTATGATCAGCTGTGCGGTTCCAGGGTCTCACTGCTCTACTCACTCATACGAATTTCATTAAAAATAATATATACAAAGTGAACCGCGTGGAGCTTGAACGATTGAATAATACTTCGAGTTGAATTTGTGAAGAATATGAACAGGAATGCAGAATTAAAGTCTAGTCTCAATTTCAATAAATTGACTTGATTTCGTATCGAAATTAAGATATCGGGATATATTTATTTTTACACGCTTTATATTAGCTTCACTTGCAGGGCCGCCGAGAGCTAGTGCGGACCCCGGGATAGCTATATGTTTCGGGCCCGCTTAAATATTGACCGTTTAAAATAATCATGGCAAACCTTTTACTTACCCATATTACTCCTGGTTTAAATAAAAAATGAAAGGCTTGATGATCTGATCATTAAATGAAAATGCTTAAAAATCAAAATAAACATGTATTATATTTAAAATAAAAACAAGTGAAACAAAGAATAGAAAACAGAACTCTTATCCTATAACTAATAACAATCATACATATAAATGGACAGAATAAATAATAAACCTTACGGTTCAAAGGTTCAAGACATAAGAGTAATTCTCAGCATAATGGAGCTTTACGGGCTTTTCGGTGCGCAAAGTTATCAATAATTTCTGAAAAATTACAATTTCTGGCTAATTCCGACTCTATTGATGGAATAGCTAGGTCAGATAGCCGCTGTTGAGTCATTGTATACCTCAAAACATTTTTAATTCTAGATAAATGACTAGAAGATCTTTCTTCTTCTGCAACAGTAACAGGCAACGTACAGAACAGTCTCAGTGAAATTACAATGTTTGGAAACAAAGTGTCTAGATTTGATTTACATATTTTATTTGGCAAATTTAATGGTGTAAGTTCCATATCTCAAAAATTTGAAGTATAAAGTTTTTTAAGATGTCTGATTTCATCTAATAATTGGGGGTTAGGAAGATCTTTAAAATATATTCTGTGTAGATTGCCGACTTTTTATCCAATTTCGTTATCAGTTGCGTTTTGAAATGTCCAAAGTATATCGAATAAATTTGTAATATTTTTTGCTGCTTCAAATCTGGTCTTAGCTAGGGGTCCCTTTGTGGCCCGGGCCACTTGTATGTTTGTTTGTTTGTAACCGACTCCTTTGGGCGCGATTCTGACCCACTTCCAGACCTACGAATGATTTGAAATTTGGCAGGTGTACATAATTCCGGTGACAATGCATTAAGAAATTTTTGTTTGAGAAAAAAATGGCGGCTCCAATATGGCGGACGAGTTTTGTGATTATGGTCCGATTCGCTTCAAAATTGGTATCTGAGGGTTTTTGTGGTCAGAGATTATGGTTCTTCTGTCAAAACTGAAAAATTCAAGATGGTGGCTCCAAAATGGGACGAGTTTTGTGATTAAGGTCCGATCTATTCAAAATTGGTATGTGGGGGTTTTTGGGGTCCAATATTATGATTCTTTTGTAAAAATTGAAAAATTCCAGATGACGGCTCAAAAATGACGGACGAGTTTTGTGATTATGGTCCAATTCTATTCAAAATTGGTATGTGAGGGTTTTTGGGGTCGGAGATTATGATTATTTTGTCAAAATTGAAGGATTCAAGATGGCCGCTCCAAAATGGCAGATGATTTTTGTGATTATAGTCCGATTCGATTCAAAATTGGAGAATAATAGTTAAAAAAATTAAATAATAATAATAACAGTTTGAAAAACTAAAAAACACGCTTCAATAGAAAACAAAACTGAAAAGTTGAAAATAAATAAGAGTTTAAAAACTAAAGAACATGCTTTAATAGAAAACTAAACTAAAAAGTAGAAAATAATTTCAAATGAGTTTGAAATAAGGCCTACAGTGATTAACAACAAATTTATTTCATCGTAAAAAAGCGTGGGGTGCTTTTTAAGATATTTTCATAATGATTCTACTTTTACCAATATCTGTCCATGAAATATTAACAACAATTGACATCAAGCACCACACGCTTTTTTACGATGAAATAAATTTGTTGTTAATCACTGTATTCTTATTTCAAACTCATTTGAAATTATTCTCTACTTTTTAGTTCAGTTTTCTATTAAAGCGTGTTCTTCAGTTTTCAAACTATTATTTATTGTTTTACAATTTTCGATCCACCATCAGATATTTGAGTAACGACAGCATATTGTTTGATGGTTCTTACTGAGTTCGTCAAATTGACATCAGAATTAAATTGAAATCGTTACAACATAGTGATATCTGAAAACGAACTTGGAAAATTGAGACCTTGACTATGAACCCGGAGAGAATCAATAATTCATTGAATTGTTCTTGGAAATACAGTGCGATTTTTTATAGACCCCCCCTGTTAACTTTTAAACGGTTGGACGTTGAACAATGGGACAAAAATAATTTTGAATTATATCTACTATACTACTTTAAAAAAATGGAAGACGATGTGATTGCTCGATAGATGGCGCAGAGGGGCACATCATCTTGAAAATTTCAAATAGCATGATTGGTCAAGTGGCACATCGTTGAGAAGATAACTCGATTCTCTTTTCAACCATCTAGTTTTTTTTTATATCGTCGATGCGTTTTTTCACAATGTGCATTTGGAATGTCAAGAATAACAAAATTTTAAATGTATATTGTGAAAAAAAGAATTGACAAAATAAAAAAAAAATTGATTAAAAGGAAAATTGAATTATTTTTCCAATGAATAGCATAGGAGGTCACTATGCTATTTGAAATTTGTGAGTTGATGTGCCCCTCCGCGCCATCTATCTTGCAATTACGATCTTTTCTTTTTCAAAGAGTGGTATCGATGATATCATTCAAAATAGTTTTGGCGCCGTTGTTCTATGTCAAACCGTCCAAAAGTTAACAGGGGGGGGGGGGGATGGGTGTAAAAAGCCGCAGTCGCAATTGTGCTTTTCGAAATTTTCAAGACTATGTGTCCCCAGTGCCCACTGTTGAATAATTGTAATGTATCTTGTCTCAGGAAGTAAGACCGGTAATACCATTCAATACATTTCATGTCTCATTGTTTCACATCAAACCGTTCAAAAGTTATCGTCGAGGTAAGGGTACCATTTAGATCCGCACTTATACTCGACATTTCGAATGTATATTGTGAGAAGACGTTCAAACAAAATTCGAAAAAATAGGATAGTTGAAAAGAGAATTGAATTATCTGTTCAACAATGTGTCACTGACCCCCATGCCAATTGAAATTTTTAAGTTGATCTATAGCCATCTATTGAACAATCAGAATGTCTTTAAGGTGGTTCCCCCACGAGACAATTATTAAAATTTGATAATTCGTTCGGATCGTAATCATTAACTTTGTAAAGCCCATATATACGTACTCAGTGCCAGTAGATATAGTACAAATATCATTTGCTTTCGTAAAATTTATTTTGAAAGTATTTTTGATCTGACATTGCGAGTAAACTTTTTGACGGAACTATCCGGGCTATTCCTCAACACAAAGAAAAGGTTGCCTATACAGACGACGCATGTGAGCTGTTCAAACTGAGCGCCAGGCCGTGCGTACACTGTTGCCATCTCTCCGTTCCGTTCCCCACCATTCGCTCGTTCGCTTGCAAAATATATCAGATGTAGCCTAAACCTTAGTACTTCTCGAGATTATATCTGTCAAACTAGATGGTCAATCACTTAGCGCCTGTCCGTGCGTACACTGTTGCCGTCTCTCCGTTCCGTTCCCCGCCATTCGCTCGTTCGCTTGCAAAATATATCGTATGCAGCCTAAACCTTAGTACTTCTCGTGATTATATCTGTCAAAATAGATGGTCAATCACTTTGATTTTTTTTCACAATATCTGTGATATCTTGCTCTAGCTCTTTCTCGTTTTTCATAAACTTCTTAATTTTAGTACTAACGGTAGAATTAATAATGTGCTGTTTGCCTATGCATGGTCAATGTGTTACGTGTTGATTGAGTCAACTTCAATTATATATATATATCTCGGGTTCGGGATGTTGAAACTTGTTAAAATTTAATAGAGGTGTTGTTCACATGTTAAACAATACGTATGCCAAATTTTTATAATTTCCTCATTCAACTGTCTCGTGGGGGAACCACCTTTAATTTCAAAAAGTAGTATCGGTGATCTCATTGAAAACGGTTTTTGTCCCATTGTTCTATGTCGAATCGATCAAAAGTTAACAGGGGGGGGGGGAGACTATAAAAATCAGCACTTTAATTTATACTTTATGTATATTTACCATATGTTTTTGAACTAGTATTCAACTTTCAGAGACGAAAGAAGTGTGTGCACTGCCATTATACCACAAAACATCTGGTATATTCAAATGTTCATCCTGGTCGAGAAAAAGGTTACCCTCAGCTAGCCAATCAAAGATTCCGATGGTCCTACTATGAATTGGAGAAAGGTATCGACAACAAACAATAGAGAGAGAAAAACAGCTTGGAGCAAACAAAGCTTATGATATCGATGATCCTTGAAAAAAAAAGAACGGTCAAGATACTGGAAGCCCAACCAGATTACAACTAGTTTTGATTAACATCTGTGATCTTAAGAGGCATCTGACTAGGATGACAGTTGGGGGTGGTCCAGCGTTCCGAAATGTGCTGGGAAAGAAAACACCCCTTACTCTTTGTTTTGTTCACTATGATCATTCCTTGCAGTGAATCGTTACAGGACACGATTTTCAGCTCAACTCATGCACTTTGTATGAAAAAAGTAACCCATTTCCTAGAACAAAGGTATATATTCCAATCTGACCATTCCTGCATTAAACACTACCATGTAATACTAACCAAATAGACAGTATTTCATATTTTTTTCATTATGAGAATTGATGACTGTATAACTAGAATATTCCACCTCTTTCTCTAATTGTTCTGTCTGTACGACTATTCAAACAAAATCACGCACCGTTGTCACCACTGCAGGAGTAGTCAACTAGACCATTTTTTTTAAATAATTACCTCTATTGAACATCCCACCAAATGTCACCAATTGTAACGGGGAACAAATCTCTTGACCGTCCTCTGTTTTAATAAAAAAATAGATGTTTACCTTTACCCGCCGAGTGGACAAATTAAAACATGTTTGGCAGCTACCTCTCTTGCGAGATCTCTACATTGTCACCAACCTAGTCACGGATGGAGGCTAGGATTTCATTGTTTGAGGTTAATTTCCACAAAATTACAATTGGCTCTGAGTTTTATCACCTGATCGTCCGATCGGTAGTAAATTCGACTGAAAGCAATTTCTAGACTTATTTGTGATTCCCTCTTTGAAGATTGGTTAGTTGAGGGTTTGAGATTTTTCCTCTAGGTTCGCAAATTTGTTACGCCGTTCTGACCAGCAAATAATGACACTACTTAGAGTAAACAAATATATTCAAGAAAAAATATGGTAAATAAAACATTATTCTACATGATGAATTCACGATAAACAAAATATGTCAGTTTCAAACTCATCTGAACCTGGTATTATAGGTCATATATGATGCTTACATACAAAATTGACTCTAGCCTTTTCGACGAACCGAAACTTGCCGTTATTTCATGTCCAGATCTCCTTGCCTAGCACGCTCACCAAAATATGCGACAATCCTCTCGCTACGTGATTTAGAATTACAAATTGGATAGAAAGCATTTCTCTATTGTGTTCGATCCACCCAAATATTCCATTAAGTTAGTAAATATTTCATTGAGGCCCATAATCCCAAAATCACTTACTACCTATCCGTGTCCAACTTTCTAGACGCGTCTAAAATCAATGATTTCGGTTATGTGCGAAACCCCGAATAAATTTCCACTTTCCAGTACAAATCGTCCGCTTATATGCCTCGAGGAAATTTCTGTAAATCTCCAATTCGAAAAACTTGGCCCGGTACCTCTTAGATGCGCCGCGTATTCGTTTTCAAACCGCGCGAGGGACTCCAACTTTTTGGGAGTCTCCAGAAAACCAAACGTACCGCTCTCTTCAGAGACACCGCGAGAACTCCTACGGCTTGAGGACGCTTGGCTTACCGCGTGACCTATCCTGGCTTTTTCATTGGTTTAGGAGAATTTATCAGCACTGAAAAAGCGTGCTTCATCAGCGGTTCTAGGGATCTAGGGATCTCAAGGACGCCTTTGTTTCTCTCGCTAGACTAACCAGATCCCTGCAACATTGAAATACAATGTAGAGATCTCGCGTGGGTCGCTTGCCGCGCTATGACAATATACAAAATATCAATTTTCATTACTGGTTGCCTATCGAGTGAGCTCGTTTATGAATTTATTTTATCGTTGTGCTGACTTGTGGACCGTGAGGTCCTCGTTCTGATTGAAATTATATCACGGGGCGAGTTCATGATTTCCCATTCGTCGGCTGAAAGATTCAGGTCATTCTATAACCAACAAAAAAAAACAAATAACAACTACAGGTTGTTACACCCATATAGTTATAGTACATAATCTATTGACTCGCTGTTCGTTGTTATGATAACCAGAACTCGATGCTGTGAAAACTCACCTTTTGTTTACATTTATTATTAAATTATTTGTTTTTGTCAGTAATCAGCTGATTGGTCAGCAGCAAACCACCTCTACACAATAAGTTGTAATAATATCTGTTTCACAGGTTTTTTTTTACAGACAGCCACAGCTTCCCTTTTTATGGACATTTTCCTGCGGAATAAATTTTTCTGGACAGCCATAGAGTTTCCGTTTATGGATATGTTCCACCATCACTATGAAAATATCTGAAGCCAGAATACTGTCTAGAACCAGACGCTCTTCGGGGAAATAATGGGGAATAAAACCACACACGGTACAGTGGTTGTACAACATGGTTTTAAAGCCGGCCTCAATATACGCTTCCTTGGTGTGGTTGGCAAAAACACAACAAACAAGCGCTAAAACTAAACTAGGTCAAGTACAAAGACTGGCCTGTGTAGGTATTATAGAGGCAATAGGATCAACGCACACTGCAGCCATGGAGACACTGTTGAGATCACCTCTCTTTTATTTGGTGGTCTGAAGAGAGGCAAGGCTAGGTGCCTTCAGACTGAGAAACACACTGGACAATATAAATGTTGCGACAGGACACCTGAGCATCGTGAACATTGTAATTAGTGCTAGACACGAGATCAGATTACATTGCGAAACGATACTCCTTCGACAAATCATACAGGGTGTCTATTCCAGACAGAACTGTATGAAATTACACAGAACTCAACGCCATTCTGCAGGGTAAGATCTGGTATACAGACGGGTCTAAGATGGAGAATGATCTACAAACCCAAGTTCTGAGTTCAGCTTCTCATGAGTAAATATACCTCTATGTTTCAGGCAGAAATCTATGCAATACTTCAATATGCGAAGGAAAATGATAGGAAGCAGTATTAGAGAAGCAGATCCATATTCTTGCAGATAGCCAGGTGGCACTGACGTCCCAACTGGTATGGACCTGCAAAGAGGAACTGAAAACACTGGCATAACAAATCCGCATCGAAAGCTGTAATAGAGAACAACAGGCAAGATAGAATTGGCCAAAAGGCCCAAGAATTATCTCAGGTCACGACCAGATGAGACTACAGGGTGGAGTTTTTAGTGGGTACATAAGAGGTGCAGGAGCGCTGACTCCAGGACTCAGGATGTTCCACACTACCGAAATGTATACACAAAGAATTTTCTGAACCTTCTAAAAAAAATTGTCTAGAACCATATCTAGAACCTAGGTATTCTTTGATAATTGTTTGTTGGAGCTTGATTGAATCTGTGTATACGATTTTGATCCAGACCACAGTAAAAATTCA
This sequence comes from Gonioctena quinquepunctata, assembly GCA_018342105.1. Taxonomy (NCBI): domain Eukaryota; kingdom Metazoa; phylum Arthropoda; class Insecta; order Coleoptera; family Chrysomelidae; genus Gonioctena; species Gonioctena quinquepunctata. The sequence continues at coordinate 521,371 of JAFIRS010000653.1, forward strand.
TCTTTTTGCATTTCGTATACAGTGCGCGTCAAAATTATGGAACAAATTCCATATTTTGCAAGCCATGTACTTTTGACAAAAATCCTAAAATTATTCGATTTTTATTTTAAAATGCCGATTTTTTATGTATATTTTAAAGAGGTTATGTCATTGGTTTTGACATGGTGACGTAATCGGTAATTTTTTAAAATTGGAATAGAGGTCTTGTGATACCTCATCTGGAAGGCCTTTCAATACTGCATTCAATGATAATAATTAATTAGATATTTTTTTACAGGGTGAACAAAAATTATTATTTTATTTCAATAAGAGAATAACTTTATATCCAACAAAATAGAACCGTTAAATAAGATGTTCGGAATGCCATCCACCAGTCTCTTGACAATAAGCAAATCTACGGACACATTCCTCTTGCACATTGCGAATAACTTCCGGAGTAATTCTGTCAATTTCGATCCTAATTCGATTTTTCAACTCTTGTAGATTTTGCGGCCTATCTACATTGACCTTCGATTTCAAATAACCCCACAAGAAAAAATCCAGGGGCGTAAGATCTGGAGATCTTAGGGGCCACTCTATCGGTCCGCGTCTACCAATCCACCTCCTAGGAAAACGGTTATTCAAAAACTCGCGAACATCACGTGCATAGTGCGGGGGTGCACCATCTTGTTGCAACCAAATATTTCCATTTGGTGAGTTAGGATTGTTGCCGTTTGGAAAAATATATTTTTATTATTATTACATTATGATTATGAAATTCTTGTATTGTCATCGGTCCTTGATATGTGTGACAAATTTCAGATTATTCGGAAGATTGGAAGTGGGTGAATATTTACTTCCAAGATTTTATAACATTGTGAGTTATTTAGTTATAAGTAAAGATAATAAAAGCGTGTTAAAAAATGCAAAATTTTACTTTTTTGAGCCAAGGCTCTAATCCCTCAGACTGCCCTGGCGGACTAGTGAGTCAGTGCTCTACTACACCAATGGATCTTTTCCAAATATTAATAGTTAGCTATTTCCTAGTCTAAAATGGAAACAAAAGACAATCACAAATTAATGCCATAATAGGCAAGTTAGTGTCAGATAAATGTCAGTTGAAATATCAACAAATATTCTACATAAATTCTGAGTGAAAAGGTTCTGAAAGTGAACTATGGCTACTTTAAGTGAAACCCAACGCATAGAAATTTTAATTTTTATTGGATGCGGAGATAGAACCAGAACTCAGCAAGAGGTATGCGACTTGTTCAATGCGAAGTATCCAAATAGACCTATCAGTCGTTCAACAGTCAGTAAGATTGAGAAAAAATTTAGAGAAAAGATGTCAAACATATTCCGAATGCTGGACGTCCTAAAATAGAAGAAAACGTGAAACTTGATGTTCTATTGGGTGTAGAGAATAATCCTCACAATACTTCACGACAAATTGCAGCAGACCTTGACATATTCCAAAGTTCTCTATTACGTATTCTAAAAGCAGAAAAGTACCATCCATACAAAGTACAGCTACATCAACAACTCAATGGTGATGATCCCGATCGCCGTGTGGAGTTCTGTGAAATCATGCAGGATTTGTGTAACCGCAATCCACGTTTTATAAAACAAATTCTGTTTTCCGATGAGGCTACGTTTTGCCTAAATGGTTCAGTAAATCGTCAGAATTGCAGATATTGGAGTAGGGATAATCCTCACTGGATGATGGACGGGCATACTCAATACCCTCAGAAAGTCAATGTTTGGGCAGGGATAATAAACGACAGGATTATTGGCCCGTATTTTTTCGAAGGAAATCTCACAGGGGAGCGTTACTTGGAATTTTTAAGAAATGAACTCATACCTAGCCTTGCCGATATTTTTCCATACGCCAACAATCCTAACTCACAAATGAAAGTATTTGGTTGCAACAAGATGGTGCACCCCCGCACTATGCACGTGATGTTCGCGAGTTTTTGAAAAACTGTTTTCCTAGGAGGTGGATTGGTAGACGCGGACCGATAGAGTGGCCCCCAAGATCTCCAGATCTTACGCCCCTGGATTTTTTTTTGTGGGGTTATTTGAAATCGAAGGTCTATTTAGATAGGCTGCAAAATCTACAAGAGTTGAAAAATAGAATTAGGATCGAAATTAACAGAGTTACTCCAGAAGTTATTCGCAATGTGCAAGAGGAATGTGTCCGTAGATTTGCTTATTGTCAAGAGACTGGTGGATGGCATTCCGAACATCTTATTTAAGTGTTCTATTTTGTTGGATATAAAGTTATTCTCTTATTGAAATAAAATATTAATTTTTGTTCACCCTGTAAAAAAATATCTAATTAATTATTATCATTGAATGCAGTATTGAAAGGCCTTTCAGATGAGGTATCACAAGACATCTATTCCAATTTAAAAAAATTACCGATTACGTCACCATGTCAAAAACAGTGACATAACCTCTTTAGGATATACATAAAAAAATCGGCATTTTAAAATAAAAATCGACCTATTTCAGGATTTTTGTCAAAAGTACATGGCTTGCGAAATATCGAATTTGTTCCATAATTTTGACGCGCACTGTATACCAAATATGATATGTATGAATCAGATCATCAAAAACATTTGGGGAATTTGACTATTATTCCATAGTGTTCTGTCAGAAGTATTTAAAGTTTCTAAATTCTAAGCCACCAAAACAGTCAGTTCCGTTGGAAGTTTTTTTTCTTGAACTATCATAATTTCCAGATCAAGTTTTGAACACATGACCCAACGCCACTGGAAGAAAAGCTGCCATCGCTGGAAGGACATTCATATTCATTCCACAACCTAACAGAAAATTTCCTAATACTTCTGAAATGTCATTTATTATAATGAATCATTAAAAAACACGTTTGAATAAAAATTTTCGGTTGCCATGATAAAAATAAATTGCAAATGTATTCGTGTTCTTTCAGCCATTTACTGAGCAGTGGCAATTTTATCGGAACATCCAGTAATAATATTCTGAAATCGGAAATATGTAGGCACCTAACATTTTTATTTTCCGGAATCATATCGCAAACTCACTCAAATGAAATACAGTAACGCGATACATATCTGCGACATTTTATTGGAAAATTGCATTTTATCTTCCCGTCATAACAACAATGCAATTGTACCAAATGTTATTTATTTCCAGGCTGTGGTTGGGAGTTTGGCGAATATGATATTTTTATTGGAGTTCGCGTACAAACAGCATTGTTTGCTTATGGAATTGGGACGTTTCCCAAACGCCACGGAGTTTGGGATTATTGGAGAACTTGAGATTCCGAATATTTCCGCAGAAAAAGAAAGATGGGAGAAGCCTTCCGAAGTTCGACAAAAAAGACGATGTATTCCATCGTTGAGGAGATGAAAACATTAGATTATCGAAACGATGACCTATTTTGCTTTCATTAAAGGTAACATTGAAAAAAGGACCAAAAACTGATTGAAATTAATGGAAAATAATTGGGACAATTGAGTAGTTTCAGGATTGTATGGAATATTATGCGATGGTTCAAAAATCACATTGTGATAGATTTCTGCTGAAATCATAGAGATACATTATGCGAATGGATAGGTTGTAGATGATTGGTCATTGACGTTTGAGCGATCGAATATACTGAAAAAAATTACTGTGATTATTTTAATTTATAAAATTGAAATGGCAGCTAATGGAAGTTTTCTTAGAGAAAAAACAAAATAGCGCTCTAAGATGGTGAACGAGATTTAGGTTTATAGTCCGATTCGATTCAAAATTGGTATGTGGGGGTTTTCAGGGTCGAAGATTATGATTTTTTCTCCAAAATTCATGAAATAAAAATGGCGGCTCAAGTGGCCGATGATCTCTGTGTTTATAGTCCGATTCTATTAAAAATTGGTATGTAGGGAGTTTTCGGGGTCGGATATTGTGTATTTTCTATCAAACTTCACAAATTCAGGATCATGGATGAGTTTTGTGATTATGGCCCGATTCGATTCAAAATTGGTATGTCGGGGTTTTCGGGGTCGGAGATTATGAATTTAGTCGAAGATTATTGATTTTAGTTGAAATTTATAAATTGAAGATGGCAACTGCAAGATGGCGAATGAGTTACACTTTAGATGGTCTCCTCATTGGGGGACTAGATACCTCAGAACTTACAGGAAAAAAAGGCCTCATAATAACGATGCTCAAACAAAAATGCATAGATTAAGACGTACTCAAGTACTAAAAAGCACAAAATAAAATAATTAATAAAAAATATTGAAGACAAGCTTTTATTCAAAAGCACTAAAAAGTAAAAAAAAAATTGCTTCGGATGTGTGACGTAGGTCATTCCGTGGGTTATAGATTCAAAAGCTTGTCGCTTTTGTATTCGAATTGAAAGCTTTGCGCGATAAGCTTTTGAATCTATAACTCACGGAATAACTTACGTCACTCATTCAAAGCAATTATTTTTTATTCTTCAGGGCATTTGAATAGAAGCTTGTCTTCAAAATTTTTTTTTTTAAATTATTTTCTCTTATGAGCATGAATTAAATCAGTAACTAGATTTTATGGGAATTTTTCAGAATATTGGTGATACAAAAAAAAATGTGTCTGTTTCCGAAGCAAAGAAGAGCAAGGAAGTAAACGTATTTCATTCAATTTCAGAAATTAATGATTTTCTTCAGCAAATAAACTTATACAAGCTGAATATGAAATAAGTAAAGTTATATAATGAGTGAGGCAGAAGTTTGTTGCTAACAAAATACGCTTTGAAGAAATAATAAACAATTCAATGAATATATGAACATGAAAATTCGTCAAGGTTGTCATGAATAAGATAATAACTTTTCCACAAACTCACGAAAAACGTAAATCTCATTAATCAAGATATATCCGAAAATGAAACCACAAATAAAGTGAAGAGATGGAGTACAAAAAAACTTTTTAACAAAAAATTAAACCGACGAAATACGGAACTGAAAAGTAAAAAATAAAATAAACCTTCTTAGTCCCAATAACTAAGCTCCTTAACTAATTTAGAGTCGGCGCCAAACAAACAAGCAAATGAATTAGGTAAGGCGTAAAATGATGGCATCGAATTGCGCGGTGACATTCTGATAATTTTTTTGAAGTAATTTAATGATCTTCGTTGATTGTTCGTTCGTTCGTTTGGCACCGACTCAAAATTAGTAACTTACATTAGTTTAGGAGCTTTGTCATTGAGACTAAAAAGATTTATTTTATTTTTTACTTTTCAATTGCGTATTTAGTCGGTTTAATTTTTTGTTAACATTTTTTTATTTTTCAATTTTTTGTGGCTAAAATCTACTAATTAATACCCACTTGTTTTTTGATAACTTCCAAAATACTTACTTACCCACCTTACTCCAACTATTACCAGTTAAATAATATGATTATCTTCTTTTACTATTTTTTGTAATATACATTATTTTTGTTGTTCTGGTTAGTTTATTTCATTACTTTGTATATCATTCCATCCTCTCATAGAATATAATGATTGTGACGGATGTAGAACAAAAATAATGACAATAGCGATATGTGTGCCAATGTTCACAAGTGAAAAATAAATTATCCCCTATTTTGCTACCGGTAAGTGTGGATAATTCCATTCAAAATCCAAATATGATCAACTATGAGGTATACCCTATCTAATAAAAAAAAAATCATCCAAATCGTAGAACCCAGTACAAAGTTATGCCTGATAGAATTGGTTAACGGACCAGCATTCAGAGGGTGAGTGATCAATATCCTTCATTTTGCTACCCTTAGGGGTGGATTTCATTTTTTAAATTGAAATGGGACCAACTTCGAAGTACACTCTATCCAGTGAAGAAAGAATTATCGGAATCGGACGTCTCAGTAAAAAGTTTGCGTGGTCATACATAAGAAAAAATATATATATGCGTCGACTAGAGAACCTCCCCCTTTTTGGTTTCGTCGGTTAAAAACTGCAATTGAATGATTTGGTGATATGAGATGAGAATTAATCATGGCAAGAAGCAAAAAGGTATTTTCACAGAAAAACAACTTGTTTTTCGAACTTCGGTCTTCGAGCATTCCAAATCGTGAAATAAATTGTTATTGACCGATATATGAACAGAGGGGTTGAGAAAAAGGGAAGTAGTTCAAAAAAATCAATCGGTTTTATATAGCTCAACAACGGGAATGAACGGGAACTGATGAAAATGAATTGCGTTAAAAGTCGAGATAGCTAGGAATCTAAAAATAATAAAAAAGTCTATCGAAATGAATTGAAATGAATATTGTGAACTAAATGAAGAGAATAATGTGTTGAAGTACTCCTTGGGAATGGATAGATAAAGAAACAAATTAGAAATTATTCCTGGAATACGTTAGAATATTTTACCAATAACTGATATTCCTATTATTGGAAAACGGCATAAATGTTTGAATAATGGCTCTAAAAATATTTCGCTCCTCAAAGCCCTTCCTATATACACACAGACGACAAAATCGCGTTATTAAAGTTTTTAATAGTTGTTTATTTTGTGTATTATAATTTTTTTAAATTAACAAGAAATGAAAACTTAGAAAAATATTGTTAAATTTTTTTTGTCCATATGTTTTGCTATTGCGGTTTTTTTATCAAAAGGAGGCATTTAATTACTTCCGAAAAAAGAATTTTAGAACATTTGTTTATACATTGTTTATAAACAAATTGATTGGTTTGATATTTTTGAAAAAAAAACTGCCATTTTGTTGTTCAGAGAATGTTATTTCACAGAAAAAAAATTTTTTTTTCTTAGTTTATATTTTTTTTATTTCTATTAGTTATTTAAATAATTAGTTTGGAATTTTTTTTCTTCAAAAATCATAATTGGCATTTCTTAATAGAATAACAAAAAATTTAAATAAATTATTAAAAACTGAATTGTTCATCAAGTTAACAATTTGTTACAACCAAATTCCAAATCTCATTATATTTTTTTCTGAATGTACTAAAAATCACAAAAACATCAATATGCAAAAAAAAAAATATTTTATTTTTCATAGATTTTTGTAAAATTACGGTATATAATTTTCACAAAAAAACTATATGTATATCTTGAGTATTTATTAACAAATATGTGATTGAACACATCTAGAATGAATACATGATGAAGTTGACATTATCATCCCCGAATTAATTGATATCTGTCCCCCTCTGTGGGTTTTCGTCATTTATTTACCACAATGGCTTGCAAATGTTGATTATATTATACTATAACTAAGTAACTATGTTTTTATGGTTTTTGGTTGGTTAATAAACATTATTATAAAAAAAAAGAGTGTAGAAAGTAATCTAATCACTCAGATTTCCTTCCGAGTGGAATAATTCAACAACTCGTAGAGTCTGATCAGGATATCGTCACAACTCAAATGATCACCAAGCGCGGATAGACAACGTCAACTAGGAATGATAACTAAAAGAGTGAGTATATGTAGCATACTTTTCATACCGTCTATTTTGGTTGTAAAAGGTAATATATTGAAAACACACAACAATGATTATTAAGATATTTTTTTAATATATCACGTTTATTAATCGAACTAAAAAGTATAACATAATTTCTCGCAGCCCCAAACATTTTCACTGTTTTGATTATGAGTTTCCTGCATGAACAGTCTGCTAAAGTGTTGCCATAACGACTTTAAGTGGCATTTTGCAGACTCTTTTCAGTATTTAAAGAAGGCATTTTGTGGAGCTGGCACAAAAGAAGCCATTCAAAGACATGCCAAACCTAATCTCATTCAATTTTCCATTCAAATTCCATCATTAGAAAAATAAATTTGACCGATGACAGAAACTGGTAATAATTGTGATAAACATTTGAGCCTCAAGGAACGTTTCCGTTTTTACTCATTCGAATAATTCAACTCATTTAAAACTTCGATGTTCAAACGGGCAGATCATGTCCGGGAAATAAAGAAATGGTTGTATCCCGTTTAAGAAAAAATACCCCATTCACAGTCATTCCTTGTACTCCCAAATGAATGTTTGTTCCTAGAGACAGTTCAAATTGCAGTAGTTTTCTTCGAATGAATATGTATGATTCTACCAATGAAATCTGTTATTAGGTTAGTTTTACAAAGTAAATATAATTAGTCAAATGAATTTAGTATGAACGTGGAGGGAAAGTTCGAGTTCTCTCCGATCCAGGGAAACGACAAAAAGTGAATTCGCGGTGCACTCAGAAAGTTGGTTGAACAACTCGATGAGAGTATGCAGATTAGAAAACAGTGTCGAACTCTGGAAAAAGTACGATTTTAGCATAAGAGGACGTCGGTAAGTTTCCTGCAAAGTAGCTTAGAGATTAGTTCGCGAGGTTTGTTCTCAAGGTTCGCTCTGTTTCCATTCTGTATGACATTACTGAACAACATCTTCAAGTTTCGCTTCTCGAAACTACTCGGAAGATGGATAGAATATTGAAATAGAGATAGTTATTTCGTATGTAATGGTTCTGTTTAGATAATTTTCCAAGTGCAGAATGTTCCTGCACTGTTTTCCATTAACTACACAAACGACTAGAGGGAAGAAACAGATGAAACATTGTCATTGGCAGAAGTAACAGGCAGCACTCTTCTTAAGCAGGCGTCTCACGGCGCGAGACTTGACGAACTTGGCTTGGGGGATTGTGCTCGGTGCACAGGAGCGAGGTTTGTGCAATCTCGAGCCTGATCGGTCTCACGGCGTGTATAATTTCACCGACTCGTCGTCTAGAAGTTGGTACACGAGCCTAGGAAGGGATACATTTGTTGAAATGATGATAATGTGAACTGAATTTATAAACACTTTGTACAATGGTTACTATGAGATGTAATTTTTGATGTTGTTAGTTGATGATATATATGTCTACTGTTTGCCTCTAAGTTTATTTTTCTTCGAGTATTTCTCAAAAACTTCTAACAGGTTATGGGCCCAGAACAGTGCTAACCGCAAAAGAAGTTGTTCGCTTGAAAATCGTATTCCAGTTGAATATATTTCTGGAAGTTGTCACAAGTTTACAGAAAGCTGTCAGAGACGTCAACAGTTATCAAAATGGATAAATTTCCTAAATTTGAAAAATTGCAAGGAATCTCTAACTTTCATTCATGGAAAACTATGGTATTTGCATACATGGACGATTACAACCTTTTCAAAATAGTTACTGGTGAAGAAAAATATCCGGCAGAGAATCCACCCAACGTAGAATCTTCTGATACGAAGTATATGGAAATCATGAAAGAGCATCAATTGAGATGTGAAGATTGGCGCTATCGGCATTCGTTAGCTCGAGCATTCTTACTTTTCAACGTAGACTCAATAATTGTTCCACAGATAACTTGTTATATTAAAGCTCAGGATATGTGGAGAACACTAACTGATTCATTCGATAAGCGAAACGAATACTCACTACATGCCCTGGTGAAGTCAGTGGTTGGTATAACATGTGAATCAAAGTATGAGTTACCAGATCATATAGCCAAGTACAATGAATTATGAGCGAGACTAGTTGAGCGTACTACTGAAACTTCTGGTGAAGTCAAAGATCGCTTGGAAGCTGCTTTCCGTCCACTAGCAAATTCTGCAAAAGCAAAAGGTTCCTTATTTCTTACCACACTACCAGATGAAATCGAAAATATCGTGGATAATTTGAAAACCAAAAATAATCTGACTTATGATGAAGTTTGTTCTCGGCTAATGGAAATATCAGTTTCAAATCCGAAAAATCAAGACAATACTGCTTTTTTCGGGAAAGAAAAATGCGGAAAGAAAGAGTTTCGCAGAGAGTGTACATATTGCAAGGAACATAACAGATGGTACAAAGGACACACAATTCAAAACTGTAGAAATAAAAAACATGGAGAAGAGAATTTGGCCAATAGCCATGAATCTGACGAAGTTGCATATCCAGCAACGGTTTCAACCTGAACGTCATATAAATGGATTTTTGATACTGGAGCTACCTCACAAATGAGTGGAAATAAGAATGCGTTTGAAAATCTCCAGCCTTATAGGGGATTCATACGATTGGGTGACAATAAGAAGATAGAAGTAACTCACATTGGTAATGTCAAGCTGAAAGCTCTGTTACCTAAAATATCACAATAAATGATACATTGCATGATGTTCTTTACGATCCTGAACTAAAGTGTTCATTGATATCATGGAAAACACTGAAATCAAAGAGAATAACTATGAAAGGTGAAGAAGATATAACTTTATGGAAAAAGGGAAAAATGGTAGGATGGGTGGTTTCCAAAAATAAAGAAAATGTTTTTCAAGAGATACATATCAACTCCGATATAGCTAATATGAGTATTTCAACCTGGCATAGACGATTGGGACATACTCCCATTAGTTCATTTGACGATATCAGGAAGTGGACATGGCTCTGCTACTGGATCCATGTGTATTGCCGAAAGAAAAATATGAAATGGAGTGTACAGCTTGTCGAAAATCTGAAATGACGCGAGAAATCACCAAAGAAAATGGAAATTCATGTTTTGAACGCCTGCAAAAGATCCATTCCGAAGTCGCTGAACAGTTTTCAACAAAGTCTTGCGGAGGAAAGTATTATTACGTTTCATTTATTGATGAATTCTCGAGATATGCAGAGGTGAAGTTCATTTCAAAGTAGAGTGAAGTTGAAGAAGCCGATCAAAGAATTTATCACGAGAATTGAACGTCAATCAGAGGGAAAAGTTGAAATATTCAAGTCCGATAATGGAGCTGAATATATATCAACTTCTTTGAAATCTTTCTTCACAAACCTTGGAATAAAAACGGAATATTCTATTCCTAGAGTTCATGAAACTAATGGGATCGTTGAACGTTACAATAGAACGATAACCACGATCGCTAGAACGTATCTTTTAGATTCCGGATTGCCTGAATGTCTGTGGGCAGAAGCAGTAGCTCATGCAGTATATATAAAAAATCATCTTCCCCATTCTTTTACTAAAACCACACCGCTGGAAATGTTCTATGGACAGAAACCTTCGATAAACCATCTCAAAGGATTTGGAGAAAAAGCATATATTCATATTTCTGAAGAAATCCGAAAAACAGCAGGAAAATTTGCTGAAAGAGCATTACAAGCAAGCCTGGTTGGTTAAGCTCCAAAAGCAGGATGGTATCGTTTCTGGGCAGGAAGGAAAGTAGTTATTTCTAGAGACTACAATTTTTCTCCAGAAAATGATGAGGTTGTTCATATTCATCCAATCAACAAAGAAGGAATGAATATGTACGAAATTTGTCAGTATCCTCTCATTGTTAGTTATGAGACAGAATATCAGAATACTGAAGAAGAAGGAAAATGAAGTGGAAGAAAATATTCTAGTAAAGATCAAGATGATAATGACGAATTAGAAAACCCCAGTTGTTCTAGCGAGACTGGAAAAGAGAATGAACTTGATAAAAATAAGAATTACAGTAATTCCAACGATAATTTCTGTCAAAGGCGAAGTTCACGTAAACACACCACTCCTTTACGTTATGGAGAAGAATTCTGCAAACTGGCTATGCATGAACCAATTTCATATGAAGATGCTATTTCTGGAACGGAGGAAGAACAAGAAGAAGGCAATTGTGGAAGAACTTGAATCTCAGGAGAAAAACAAAGTATGGGACATTGTTGATGTAGAAAAAGGTCGGAGAGTCGTTAGATGCCGTTGCGTATTTAAGAAAAAAATATCTGAAACAGGAGAAGTTTCTAAATACAAGGCCAGGCTTGTAGCCCAAGGATTCAGTCAAGTTCCTGGAGTCGATTTCGAAGAAACTTTTTCTCCTGTGATACGATATGAGACGATCAGAGTGCTCTTGGCTCACGCAATTCATAATGGAATGATATCAAGCCAAATGGATATCAAAACGGCATTTCTCAATGGAGATATTGACGTAGAGATATACATGAGAATTCCAAAAGGCATGAATGATCAACCAGGAAGAGTTTGTCGATTGAATAAAAATATTTATGGTATAAAGCAATCACCACGACAATGGAATCAAAAGTTGATCACAGTGCTCAAGAAAATACAGATCCCTGTTTATTTTTATCTTTGGACAAACAACAGATAGTAGCAGTCTACGTAGACGATCTTCTGATTTTGGGTTCTTCCCATGGAAAAGTGAAAATTGTTGAAGATATTTTAGCTCAACATTTTGGAGTAACTTTTCTAGGAATACCAAAATACCTGCTTTCAATCCAAATATCTTGGCAGGAAAATTATTTGGCTTTGTTCCAGGAGCAGTACATTCATAAGTTATTAGAAAAGTACAATTTTCTGAATTGCAAACCTACTTCAACTCCCATGGATTGTGGAACACGACTGGAGAGAGCGAAACCAGGTGATTCTAGGACTGATAAAGAACTGTATCAGTCAAAAATTGGAAGTCTTTTGTATCTAGTTATGGGAACAAGACCAGATATTACCCATACCGTAAATGTTTTGTCTCAGTATTGTGTGGATCCATCAACCATACATAATAGTTCAGTTCATCATCTTTTCCGTTATCTGAAAGGTTCCATGCATTATAAACTGATTTATAAACCAGTGGGGTCCCCTTCACTGAAATTGTATAGTGACGCTTCTTTTGCAAACTCCCTAGATGATAGGAGGTCCTATACAGGATTTGTAGCATTTTATGGAGGATCAGTTGTCTGCTGGTGTACGAAGAAGCAACAAAGTGTAGCAGTTCCAACCACGGAGGCAGAATACATGGCACTATCAAGTACCTGCAGACAAGCAATGTGGATGTCACAATTACTAGAAGATTTGGGTCAGAATATAAAACCACTACTACTATGTGATAATCAGTCATCAATTCATTTATCTGTAAATCCTGTTATGCATCAAAGAAGCAAACACATTGACATTCATTATCATTATACCAGAGAAAGGTTTTTGAATGCAGATGTGATTATTACTTACGTTGCTTCGAAAGGAAATTTCGCTGATTTATTTTGAAAACCATTAGGAAGAGAGCAGTTCCATTATTTATTGTCAAAATTCATGGAGAGTTCACATTAAGGGAGAGTGTTGAAATGATGATAATGTGAACTGAATTTATAAATACTTCGTACAATGGTTACTATGAGATGTAATTTTTGATGTTGTTAGTTGACATATGTCTACTGTTTGCCTCTAAGTTCATTTTTCTTCGAGTATTTCTTAAAAACTTCTAACAACATTATCCAGTGCAGTAGCTATAGATAAGACGATATAATGTGCAGCAGCGTATTTTTATATACATATTTTTTCTTTCTCATATAAATCTGAGAATTCGAGTATAGCTTCTGAATTCCATTCCATGTTAATACACAATAATAAAAACAACACTCAACTATGCTCTGCCAGCACCAAACTTGCTCGACCGGGCTTCCTTCGTAGCCGACAGTGTGGACAGACACCCTCGACCCAGCTAGTCGAGTCTCGCGCCTTTGATGTTTGGGAATTTAACGACATGAGAACGGTCGAGCCACTTCCAGCTTACGCTTGACAAGTCTCGATCCTACGCGAGAAAAGTAAGGCAGGCAAATTCGTCAAATTGGAGGAGCTATCTTCTAGGCTGCGTTTTGATGACACTGATGACAGCTCACGATTATCTTGTAGTTCTCTGATTGGCTGCTTAATGAGAAAAGCATAGCCAATCAGAAAACTGTACGACGGGAGCCAAAGGGGCGATCAAAAAGCAATAAGAAATAAAAATTTCAAAATAAACTGTGGTAACAAAATTAGAATTTGCAAGGGTAAATTACACCACTAACTCAGAATGCCTTCCTGAATTTAATGATGGGAACCTATAAAATGCTTTACAGAAGAAATATGTTCCCAAGTTTCGATAATGGTGAAAATCTATTTTTTGATTGAATTTTAAATATCGGTCTCAGCCATTATTTTTTCAGGGTATTTGACAATTCGGTGAATCATTATAAAGTGTCGTGCCATTGCGAATGGACCCATATTCATCTTCATTCTCATAACTGCTGGATTTTTTAGGTGTCTAGTTAAATTATCCTGTTGGTCACCTAAATTTGAATGTTTCCGGTATATTTCCTACATTCAATGAGTTCTTATTTATCTTTTTATCCTTTTTCAACCGACCAAAGAAGCAGGAATTTCTCAAATCGACGTGTATATTTTTTTTTCGTTCACATCCCTCAATTTCTCTGGTAATTAAAGTGGCAGAAAACAGGATAGCAATAAGGAGTTTCAAGACAGAATTCCTTGTATTGATGTCAGGATATATCAAGATCTAGGGATATGTTGAAGTTCCTCATTCAATAACGTACAGTGTTGAAATGATTTTTGTTTAAGAAAAAAACTAATAAAAGAATAGAAGCCGACAATCATCCAAGGACAGAAACATAGTCAGGAATATAATTTTATCAGAATGACTTTCAAGTAAGATTCGGAACAATAATCAATAATAAATAAAAAATAACGCTGTTATTCTTCATGGGGCAATAACCCTATGATGAAAACTAAGTAAATGAAAAACAAGTTGTTTGTTCAAACTCTGCCCTTGTCCATTTTTGATGGGATATCTCAGTCTATGAAAGCTGTAGATTTAGGAAAATAGACAATCAGTCGGGACAGTCGATTCATGCAGTCTTCAAGCTGTGAAGTTTAAAAAGTTAGTTGAAATCAGGCATCAATCGAAGCAGTGTGGTTCAGATCAGTTCAAGATATGAGTTCATTCAGTTCGGTCAGTGATTCAATAGTGCCAGTGTCAATAAAGTCTGGTTTTAGTCAGATAAATGCATAATCAGGTCAGAATAAATACATGGAGTATTTGATTGGGAGAGATGGGGAGTTTACATATATAATAAGAGACCCGGATTAAATAGATTGACAAAAGAAATGAAAAAACTTAAGTTAGTAAATTAAGTGCATGGCAAACATTCCTATATCAAGTAAGAGTATTGTTGAAATTATATTCGACAATCAATAAAGTTCACTGAAATACTATGTCATTATTGATGTCGACAGAAGATGTCAGATGTATTGTAACTATAATAATAGTTCCTACTGGCAATTCACAAGTTTCAAGATCATGTTATCTTGTATATAAAATTTTCAGTTGAAAAATCAATGTTTTTTCTGAGGTTGTGAAAAGTTAAATTATACATGAACTGATCTACATAGTGGGAGGTGATCTAACCTCTCATTTTCTTTCGAGTGAAGTTTTCCCAGGAAAATCCTACAACTTGTTTAGTCTGCTCAGGGCATCGTCGTAACAATTCAAATAATCACCAATAGCGTGAACGACAACATGGAGCTTATATCGATATCCATAAGGTGTTTCTTGTCTTGATGTGAATACAACACAAGGTTCTTGAAATTAAAACAGGAAAAAGTTTGTAGACCTTTTCGACATTTTTTTCCACATCGCTGAAAATACGAATGTTGATTATGTGTGAATTATACATGAACTGATTTACATAGTGGGAGGTGATCTAGCCTCTCATATTTCCTTTCGAGAGAAGTTTTCTCAGGAAAATTCCACAACTTGTTTAGTCGGCTCAGGGCATCGTCGTAACAAATCAAGTAATCACCAACAGCGTGAACGACAACATGGAGCTTCTTGTCTTATATCGATATCCATGAGGTGTTTCTTCAATCAAGACAACACAAGGTTCTTGAAATTAAGACAGGAAAAAGTTTGTAGACCTTTTCGACATTTTTTTCCACATTAAGACAACACAAGGTTCTTGAAATTAAGACAGGAAAAAGTTTGTAGACCTTTTCGACATTTTTTTCCACATCGCTGAAAATACGAATGTTGATTATGTGTGAATTATACATAAATTGATCTACATAGTGGGAGATGATTTGGCCTCTCATATTTCCTTTCGAGAGAAGTTTTCCCAGGAAAACTCCACAACTTGTTCAGTCTGCTTAGGGCATCGTCGCAACAACTCAAGTGATCACCAATAGCGTGAACGACAACATGGAGCTTCTTGTCTCATATCGGTATCCATAAGGTGTTTCTCGTCTTGATATCAAGACAACACAAGGTTCTTGAAATTAAGACAGGAAAAAATTTGTAGACCTTTTCGAAATTTTTTACCACATCGCTGGAAATACGAATGTTGATTATGTGTGAATTATACATAAACTGATCTACATAGTGGGGCGGTGATCTAGCCTCTCATATTTCCTTTCAAGAGAAAATTTCCCAGGAAAATCCCACAACTTGTTCAGTCTGCTCAGGGCATCGTTGTAACAACTCAAGTGATCACCAATAACGTGAACGACAACATGGAGCTTCTTGTCTTATATCGATATCCATAAGGTGTTTCTTGTCTTGATACCAAGACAACACAAGCGATGTGGAAAAAATGTCAATTTCAAGAACCTTGAAATCGCTGAAAATACGAATGTTGATTATGTGTGAATTAAACATAAACTGATCTACATAGTGGAAGGTGATCTAGCCACTCATATTTCCTTTCGAGAGAAGTTTTCCCAGAAAAATCCCACAACTAGTTTAGTCTGCTCAGGGCATCGTCGTAATAACTCAAGTGATCACCAATAGCGTGCACAACAACATGGAGCTTCTTGTCTTATATCGATATCCATAAGGTGTTTCTTGTCTTGATACCAAGACAACACAAGCGATGTGGAAAAAATGTCAATTTCAAGAACCTTGAAATCGCTGAAAATACGAATGTTGATTATGTGTGAATTAAACATAAACTGATCTACATAGTGGAAGGTGATCTAGCCACTCATATTTCCTTTCGAGAGAAGTTTTCCCAGAAAAATCCCACAACTAGTTTAGTCTGCTCAGGGCATCGTCGTAATAACTCAAGTGATCACCAATAGCGTGCACAACAACATGGAGCTTCTTGTCTTATATCGATATCCATAAGGTGTTTCTTGTCTTGATATCAAGACAACACAAGGTTCTTGAAATTAAGACAGGAAAAAGTTTGTCGACCTTTTCGAAATTTTTTTCCACATCGCTGAAAATACGCATGTTGATTATGTGTGAATTATACATAAACTGATCTACATAATGGAAGGTGATCTAGCCTTTCATATTTCCTTTCGAGAGAACTTTTCACAGGAAAATCCCACAACTTGTTTAGTCTGCTCAGGGCATCGTCGTAACAACTCAAGTGATCACCAATAACGTGAACGACAACATGGAGCTTCTTGTCTTATATCGATATCCATAAGGTGTTTCTTGTCTTGATATCAAGACAACACAAGGTTTTTGAAATTGAGGCTGGAAAAAGTTTGTAGACCTTTTGGAAAAAATTTCCACATAGCTGAAAATACGAATGTTGATTATATGTGAATTATACATAGACTGATCTACATAGTGGAAGGTGATCTAGCCACTCATATTTCCTTTCGAGAGAAGTTTTCCCAGGAAAATTCCACAACTTGTTTAGTCTGCTCAGGGCATCGTCGTAACAACTCAAGTGATCACCAATAGCGTGAACGACAACATGGAGCTTCTTGTCTTATATCGATATCCATAAAGTGTTTTTCGTCTTGATATCAAGACAACACAAGGTTCTTGAAATTAAGACAGGAAAAAATTTATAGACCTTTTCGACATTTTTTCCATATCGCTGAAAATACGAATGTTGATTATGTGTGAATTATACATAAACTGATCTACATAGTGGGAGGTGATCTAGCCTCTCATATTTCCTTTCGAGAGAAGTTTTCCCAGGAAAATCCCACAACTTGTTTAGTCTGCTTAGGGCATCGGCGTAACAACTCAAGTGATCACCAACAGCGTGAACAACAACATGGAGCTTCTTGTCTTATATCGATGTCCATAAGGTGTTTCTTGTCTTGATATCAAGACAACACAAGGTTCTTGAAATCAAGACAGGAAAAAGTTTGTCGACCTTTTCGACATTTTTTTCCACATCGCTGAAAATACGGATGTTGATTATGTGTGAATTATACACAAACTGATCTACATAGTGAGAGGTGATCTAGCCTCTCATATTTCCTTTCGAGAGAAGTTTTCCCAGAAAAATCCCACAATTTGTTTAGTCTGCTCAGGGCATCGTCGTAACAACTCAAGTGATCAGCAATAGCGTGAACGACAACATCCATCCATCGATATCCATAAAGTGTTTCTTGTCTTGATATCAAGACAACACAAGGTTCTTGAAATTGAGACAGGAAAAAATTTGTAGAACTTTTCGACATTTTTTTTCCAGATCGCTGAAAATACGAATGTTAATTATGTGTGAATTATACATAAACTGATCTACATAGTGAGAGGTGATCTAGCCTCTCCTATTTCCTTTCCTTTCCCAGGCAAATCCCACAACTTGTTTAGTCTGCTCAGGGCATCGTCGTAACAACTCAAGTGATCACCAATAGCGCGAACGACAACATGGAGCTTCTTGTCTTATATCGATATCCATAAGGTGTTTCTCGTCTTGATATCAAGACAACACAAGGTTCTTGAAATCAAGACAGGACGTTTTTTCCACATCGCTGAAAATACGAATGTTGATTACGTGTGAATTTTGTGGCCTTGAATAGAGAAAACAAAACGATTATCGGCATGTTTAGAGTTGAAATGCTGGAGATGGAAAAGCTGCTAATATTTCAGAGTAGCATCTGCTGAGAAAGTATCCGTGAAACGAACCCTTTCGTCCACTTTACTCAGGCGATGTTCTTGAGTGTAATTACACCCACCATCACCTCGAAAAATCCCTTCCCATCCACCCCTGTTCAAAGTTATGCAAATGACTACCATATTCCCTGCCGTGGCCCAGATAAGGGCGCGCCGCTATATGATAGATGGCGCTACGGGAGTTGATAAGTGTTATCTTACGAGGCACGGGGTCAGCGGCTTTCACCTGTTTCGCTTTATCCGCGCCGTTCGCCATCCGTTTTAATAATTATTGCATTCGTTGTGGGCTCCGCGGAAGATAAGGGTGTGCAAGTTTCGTTGACTAGTCGTAAAAAGGATGCGGACTATTGTGTACGAAATTGAACGTCGAAGGGAATTATAGTGCGGTGCAAAAATCGATGTTTTCGCTATCAGCGGTGGTTTAACGATGCCAGATTTTTATCGCATGCGAAGGAGGCTATTAAGCGTAAGGTGTTGAAACATGATAATAGCATTCCACGTTTTTGTATGGTCATAAAAATCCCCCAGGTCTTTGAATAAAACATGGCAATAATTATGGGTTCAAAATGTATTTCTGATGTTTTTCATAGAGAAACAAACAATCAGGAATAATATCGGAAAAAAGTTTTGACATTTTTACCAAGAATAGATCATCCGTCAATAAAAATTATTTTCGTGCAATCGCACGCGAAGTGAGTATTTAGCGTTCTCAACACAGTCCGCGAAATTCAATTTCGCGGCCGTTAACCCATAGCAACGGCCGCCAAACCAAATGTCACTTCCAAATTTGACATTCTGTTTATCACACCAATCTTTAAACTCGCTATAACATTTTCTGTACTGCCATTTAGATTTTTCAGGTGTTGAAACAGAAAGCGTCGAGTTTACAATATTTTTAGCACTGGTGGAGTGCAAGATACTGAAATATCAATACCAGTACCAGACATATTTGCGTTTTGTCAGGAACTGTCAAAAATATTTTGTATATATTCAAACATATCATTTCCATAGCAACGCTGTGACTTTGTTAATTAAATTGAACTGCTGTAGATTTCAAAGCAATAATATATTCATTTGGAATTATCTAGTTTGATAATTTGGACGATTGCACGAAAAATAGTGTGTTTGCCATGACCGCGAAACTTTTTAGCGACCTCAAGATTATCCTGCCTTGGCCGCAAGCGGCCTCGGCGATAACTTCTCTTTCGGTATGCTAAAAATGTATTACCCGGCCTTGGCATACAATAGTAATATTTAGGTAACAAGTCCGGAAAATAGGGATTTATTGGACGAATAGACAAAATTCTAGGACGAGCCGTAGGCGAGTCCTGGAAGTCTGTGATTCCAAAAAAACTATTTTCGGCCGTGTTGCGTACAATATTTTTTCGGCAACTGTGTAGAATCAATGAAACGACATATTTCTTTATTTCTTCATTATACATTTTAATTTCTATTTAAATTAAACAGAACAGGACAGAAAATATTACATATTAACAGAAACGAATTCTTATTTATTGCGATCAAAAAACATGCAAACTTTTGTCAACTAATATCATATGAACTGTCAGCCGTTATTTCGTTGCTATGGTAATGATCAACTGCATTTATCAAAATCATACTTACCAAGATTTTCATATTTACAATGACAACAACGACGTGATTCTTCTCGGCCTAGTCCGGCAAGTACGTACTTACCGGACTAGGCCGGAAAATGCTACTGTCTCAAAGAAAAAGCGTCCGGGAAGTGGGTACATCCCGGACGGTTGCCGAAAATAGTTATTTTTATACCTACTGAGCCTGATGTATTTGATTGGAATAGTTACCACGGAATTTTGTCTTAATATGTTAATTTCAATTCTTTTTTTTTGTTGACCACACAATTTTCGACGTAGCCTTCTGCGACGGTACTGGATTTCCTGCCCCCATGCTGCTCAGTTTTCAAAATATCAGCTCTTGAATGTGCGAGCAAATATGCAGAACAATGTCCATTATAACGGAAAGAATTTGGTAAACCAAGATGTTAGGCTATCAATTTTGGTAAACAGAAAAAAAATTGTTGAATCAAATGAAATGTATTTGAATCAAACAAATAACAGTGTCGTATATGCACGACAAAATATAATCTCAAAATGAGTAAAATTATTTATGTTTCTGAAACTAATTTGCATGAACCAAATATCTTATTCGACCAACTCAATTCATAACTTGTTCTGGCAGAAATATTGTTTCAACCATATAATTATTCTGGTGAATCTGTTTCGCCCTGACTACGGGGTGTTGTGAACTAACCCACCACACCTGTAATACCAGACATTATTCGTTAGGTTGGAAAAACAGTATTAAGAGCAATCGACTGTCTGAAGAGGGTCGATACTGAAACTAGGTCTGGAGCGGCTCAGATCTGAGTTCATTTCTCTTAAATACCGGAACATGGGCTGTTTATTCAGGAAATACTACCCTTCAGAAAGATTCGAACCAAACAATGATTTGATAAAATAATAATGCACTCATAAAAGTTAAGAATGTATATATATATATATATTTAATAAGACTTCACACAATTCTCTCAATCGTCTATGGACGAATGATAGGCAACAATATTCATACAATGAAAACTAATGTAGCGTATTGGCAGATAATTCTGCAGTTGGCTACACAATAGAACTAATTTTACTAGAAGAACAATCTTGAAATCAATTGCTACAAACAGCTAATAATAATTCTCTTTTTGAGATCTTTGTAATCTTGAAATTATTGAGATATTTTATAGTCACATACACATTTGGAAAGGTTGAGTTTTGCCATAAACATAAATACAGAAAAACAAACATGAGACTCACCCTGTTTAACACTTATTCACTGGAGTAGTTTTAAACGGCAATTAGATTGGAAGTTATTATTATTCGTTTTCTGACTCGTCAATCGGTTATTCTAATTAATTCGCCCGGTATAGTATTATTCGCTCAATACGGCTATGGTTTTTCTAAGTGATCGTGAACCATTGAAATTGCTGAACCCCGTTGTATTATCTCTGTTTTGGAAGCTTGACGAATATAGACAATTTGTGGAAAGCTATACTGTTCACTCGTGTTTTTACTAAGAGCTTCAATACTTGAGTTGAAATGGCTGAATTTTTATGTTTTCTGAAGTTCACTACACTGGTTTGGAAACTCTCATTATTATTGTAAGATACTGTAATTCGACTGACTTTCATACCGCACTTTTGAGAATGACATGTTCTCCGAAATATTTTCGTCTAATATAAGTGATTACTGAATGAGATACTGCTTTGAACTAACTTGCATTCTAACCTTACTTTGAGGTTACATGCTCTTTGTTTCACTGTAGAACAACGAATCGAATTGAATATTGTTGACATGAAACTCACGCTTTTATAAGATCGTCCACACGGGAGCTAGTAGGCGGGGCTTAGGTTGTTGTGGGTCGTAAAACTGATAAAGACTTGTTTTGCTGGATATATTTATGAATTTCAGGAGTGTCAATTCCCGGTGATTTATGAATTGTTTACCTCCATTAATGATGCGGAGTGGTGATACATCGCGTTATCTCGTCTTTTAACTGCTCTGTGTTTATCGACTTTGGACGTGTCAAATTTACGACGGTGTTTTGGTAATTATTTAAACTGACTTCCTTATCTCGCTGTGACTGTAACGGGTAGCAATCAATAAACTTTGTTTTGCTCTCCTAGATGAGTCATTTAAGCATTCGGTATACAATGGGTACGTCTTGGTAATTATCTTTAAATGCATTTCTGTAATTACATGGCATAACAAATCGAATATTCTGATATAGAAAAAATTTGCTGATTGCTTCAACAAAAATATTCATTCAAACAAGTATTTCTGTCGAATTGATGAATTCAATAAAATGTCAATTCAACAAAATGAGCTGATCTCTTCACAAAGCATATTTATCCAAATGAGTAATCATTTTGTCAATCCACTGAAATGACAAATATGGCAACCAAGCATGAGAGCCTACACCAGACATTCAAGTCCAAACTTCGCAACGATGATAACATTATCTAAGTCAGGGTACGTTGTGCGAAAGCTTCGCCATCTGACTCATATAATTCAACCAATATAATGTTGACTGTGGTGTTGTTATTGGGATTTAGATCTTCGATTGAAGAAAACAATATTTCTTAAAAGCCAACGTTTTGTCAATTCATTTTGACATCTTCAGGGCACTGGGCTCAACCAAACAGAGTTTTTACAAATATTCAATTTCTGTATTGATAGTAACTATTTCAATTTCAATGGAGTTTTTTATCAACAAATATCTGGTCTTGGTATGGGCAATTGTATGTCCCCGATTTGCTCTGACTTAGTTATGCAAAATGTACAAGAAAATTATCTATCAAAACTGTCTTTCCAAGTTCAGACATATAAGAGATATGTTGATATCATTTTTCTAATAATTCCAAAGGGAACACAGGATAAATTTTTAAATGCTCTTAATCAATACAACACAGAACTCCAATTCACAATTGAATTAGAACAACATAACTGTCACCCTTTTTTAGACACTTTAGTAATAAGAACACCAAATAATAACCTTTTGATAAATTGGTATCATAAACCTACATTTTCAGAAAGATACCTCAACTTCGATTCACATCATCATATGAGACAAAAATTAAATTTATACATAACTTGACTGATAGAATGATAAAAGTTTGCAGACCTGTTTCCATTGAGGACAATTTAAAATAATTAAGATATTATCTAACTGAAAACAATTATCCGACCACACTGATTAACAGAGTTCAAAATAGAATTCGTACCATAACTGTCAAGGATGATTATCAAGTAGAAAATAAAATATACTTCAAAATACCGTATGTATAATAAACATTAGGTACTATTCTGGAAGATCCTAATTCAAAAATAAGAGTAACTTTCAAAAATGAAAACACACTAGGTAAACACTTTTTTAGTAGAACCAAAGAAAAAACCCCTCTGGAATGCAGTTCAAATGTTATATATAAGATCCCTTGCCTCAACTGTAAGTTACGTAGGTCAGACCAAAAGATACCTGAAAACACGCCTAAAAGAACATGAGATATGAAAAATAAATTACCGTTAAAAAAAACCACTTTATTAGTTGAGCATTGTATATCCACCGAACAAAAATTTGAGTTTATAAACACGAAAATATTAGGTTATGAGTCGTCTCTGTTCAAAAGAAATTTCTCTGAAATGGTTAACATAATGAAATACGACACAGTTAACCATAGAAAACTTAAACAGCGCGTATTTCAATCTGACATCAAGAATAAAAACCAAAAACTGATATCCACCGTATAAATAATGTTTATTGTTTTTATTTCACTTGCTTTTTCTAGCGTACCTTCCTGGCGTCTCATCATTTCCACTCCGAATATACAACAGATGGGTGGTCATTATTTTATTAATTTTTTCTCAACGTGTTCCAGTGTTGTGTTTGTTGCTTCAAGCTGTTTTTTATATTTGTACATCTGTCGAGACAGAAACCTGTTATGGTTCATCACCGTTCTTTAAACACGGAAAACTCTTCTTATGTAAGTTGAAATACTATTTTTCTTTCTATGTAGCCCTATTCTGTGTCAAGTCACTTCAACTATGTTCAGTAGTTATTTCTGAAAAAGTAATAATTAGATTCAAAAAGAGATAAAATTGTTTTATATATATATACTTTCCCTCTTTTCTAAATTATGAATTGTAACACCCCTGTTATCTTACAGTGCCCTGAAGATGTCTAAATAAATTGACGAAACGTTGGCTTTTAAGGAATATTGTTTTTTTTTTAATCGAAGACCTAAATCCCAATAACAACACCACAGTCATCATTCAAAAGGTCGTGAAAAAGATTTGCAATATAATATTCTTTAACCTATTTCCGTTGTTTGATTCAAATAAATGTTATATTTGTGTTGAAACAAATTTCTATTCAATATGAGTTGGAGATTGTTTCAATAGATGAACATATATTCAAATCGAAGAAATATTAGCATTGCATTGAGCAATCCATTTTGTTATCCCAGTATAATGATTCCATCCATCGAGTACACCTGTGTATTGGGATGAATTTTATTTACTCGAGTTAAGCCAATAAGAGTGACCAAATAAATTTGGTTGAATAAAAAAATCCTTTTTTTCCGTGTAAGGATCCAAATGTATAGATACCTACAGACTGCATTCCACACTTGTTATTATTATATTAACCAAAAAAACGACCATGCTTTGAGATTCGTGATTGCAAGTTGACGTATTTTGGAATTCTATCAACATTGTCTTTATATCCAGAAATGACCACACACTCCTTGAACACATTTATTCTGAGATTGGAATAGAAATTTAAAAAAATCTACAACATCTCTGACACGCATCTCAGTCAGTTCCGTTTTTCTACAAGTACCCCCAATTTCAATAACCATTGTCACCCAAGATAATCAATAAACTAAAAACTGTAATGTTACAAATTGAGAATAAAGACTTCATTTTATTAGCCTCTCTCATAAAAAAGTTTCAAAGTTTCCTGTTGTAAAAATCATAGTTTCTGGCGTGATAATCCACGGATCTTCAAAAATGTTACTAATATGGTATGTCAATGTTTCTTTTAATATTTAATTCTGCCTTCAAAATTGAGTAGGTACCCCATACTGCAGATGCTTTTTAATTTTTCATTGATTCGAAGTACGCTAGCAGAACCTTTCCACAAATATTTTTTACTCCTTTCTCTTAAGACCATTTTTCAAATTTTTATATATTTCATCATACATGCTACTTGAACTTGTCCTGTTTGGAAAGCCCCGCCAATACTCCCTTCATCGTTACCTAACCCACTTTCCCTTTCGTATGTAATATTAATGAATTTATCCAACATGAAAGATATACGACCAGTAAATTCTCCTGTTGGTACGCCACTGGGGCGTTCATAAAGCGTTGATTCGACTTCCTGCTGTGCAAATATTTGTCTACACCCATGTCTCGTATTCCTATGTGTATTCAAGTGTGTATGATAATGTCGACACTATTCACACAGCCAGAAATAATAATTCACAACACTGCTTCATGGTTCAATAATCGTGAATTATCTATCAGTCAATACATAAATTCGAAATCTCATTAAATTAATATGAGTATATATAACTTTTGAATACATTTTAATAAAGAATGCACTAAAAAAATGTTAGAGGCGTGTTATAAATTATTATCTTGCGTACTTTGGGGGTAAATAATTCGCGGGAAGGTATTTTGTGTCGAACTTGAGTGAAAATCTTTGAAGATTTGTATTAGACTCGCGTTAAATGCCCTGAATAACTAGTAGTAGCGTAGTAGTATATTCACGGCTGAGCACGAGATATGGCGATAGATATGCCGTCCTTCGGAATTCCCATCGAACTCGTTGAAAATCCCTACCTCTGTTTGGAAACACCAAAGGATTCGGCAAAATTTCCAGTCGGAGAAAGTGTGCTTACCGGCACAGGATATATTGAAGATAATATTGCAAATAAAGTAAATGTTGCTAACTAGTACTTTTCTTTACGATTTTCTCTCAATAAAGTATGCTGTTTTTCATTGAAAACACAAAAAAAAATATTTCCCCACTAGGGAGAAAATGTAGTTGATAGTAGATTAGCCTATGTATATTTTTTCAATGATTCGAAGTGAGATGAGAAGAGAATATTTTTCCTAGAACCCATTTTTATCAATAGAAAAATTCATTGACCCTGAAATTATAATTTGACGAAGTTACAAACATGACTCAGGTTATGAAAATTCATCATTAATTTGACAAAGTGAACATATAGTCCATGGTTATGACTGGTGTTTCGGATACAGCTTCAACTGACTTGATCGGATTTGTATTAAAATTTGATAAAAAACACTTAATCGAATCAGTTTAGAGCTTCACTACATGTAGGTACGTATAAAAAGTAAGTAGTAATACTCGAAAACTTTTTCAAAATATGAACCGCTACTGTCACATAAGACTGTCGATAACTGAAATGATGGCAAGAACAATGAGAAAATGTGTATGGTATTTCATACCGTTCATTTCTGTGGGGTGAATGGTACTCACGTTGTCGATTTTTGCTGTTTGGTGGGCTTACCTGCAACAAAAAAATATAAAATTAATTAGGTTCTGGAAATCTTTCAACACAAAATTATTATTTTTTTTCGTTATAAAATTCTCTCAAAATTTCTAGAACATAAGTTTTTTTATTCATTTTACGCAATCTTAATCCAACAATAGAACGGCTCACAAATATACTTCTAGATCAGAAAACAAAACATTTCGGTTTTATATAAGGAAAACGTGTTTTGAGTTCCTCAAAACATATTTAGTAAAACCGTGATGGCCTCAGTTTTGAATACCACTATATAATTCTCTTACTGCTTTGCCTGCGCGATGATATTTCCACCCATAGGATTCAGTGATTCTCCGTTGAAAAGTACATCAGAAAAAATCATATGGTATTCACCATAGAAAGTCATGAAAATAGATCGAAAGTAGTGGGTATAGTTTTCCCAATATCAATTGCAGAAGCATAAAAAAGTCTTGCGGCGGAATCTTTTGAGCAGCAGTGACGGAGGTTACTAATTTTATTTAGATATTTAAATATTTAAAAAATACGTTAAAATAAAAAAATATGCCATAAGCGAGGAAGTCTGTATCAATAGACAATCGGATCATCATAATTTCATTTTCCTATGGTCGAAAAAAGCCATCTTTTCCAACAAAACACGACAAAACTATAAAATATTTTAAAACCTATTTCAATCCCAGACCGGAGACGCTACTGGCTTTCATTTACTCACTCTTGAAACTGGTGATTTGCTGTCACTAAAACCCACGTTGACTATCGGCTCTTTTGATCTTCGTTTGATGTTCCGCTCGCCGACAGATAATGTTTTACGAGTAGTACACATTATTTTTCGTTCCGTTTCTTCGCATATACGCTCGTGTTAGCGAAGTGAGTTTTTATTTGCTCCCTATAGAAACATCTTCTGCAATTGATATTGGATGGACTATAGTTATTAACATCATTTTGTACAATGGGGATGACCTATAATTCATGACCATTGATGAGAAAGATGCAAATGCATTTCACGCACAAGTTCAAAAAATTAAACAATACAGTTGGATAGAGATTCAGATATATTCAATTATCCCAAAGACTTCATATAGTTTACTCAATTTAACACAAGTGGCTGAATTGGGCAAATTATAATAGTATTATCATGTCGTCGTGATAATCACCGGTCACCGATCCTGAACTCGAAAATTACAAGGAAATACTTGCGAGACAAATTGATACCTAATGTACTTCCCAAATTTGCCACCCAAAACGATCAAGCTCTACATTATATTTTCTGAGATATTTCTTCAATATTGATGTCATCATTCACTTAATCTCAAAACATACGTGGTGAAATAATCAACTTTCTGTCATTTCTCAAGTATCCATAAAAAAATTATTTTTGATTCATATATAAATTGATTCTAAATTTCATTAGCTTTCATTAATTTCATACAAATCCGTTACTCAAATATATTATGGGCTTTAGGGTAGGAGGGCAAAACAATTTTTTTGTTGTTGTATTTAATCCTGTTTCTACTCAAAAACTATTTTTATTTTTTTTAATACAATTGAATTTCTGAGAACATCAGTCCATTGGTCCTGATATTCTGCATTAACTTTGACAAACTGAAATTTTGATGTGATTACACAGGAGTATATCAAAATATAATGGAAAATCACATATATTCCAATTGCTCGTGAAAAGATACATTTTTCTCCAGAGTATCCATAGAATACTTCGGAAAGAAGCTACTTTTACGCTGTATTCTATAAGCTGTAGCGTTTGTATTTACCTAAAGTAGGGTTAGCGCGTTTCTGTTATCTTCGCCAAGATGTCGCCACCAATCCCAATGTCCACCGGACAAGATAATATTTGATTTTAGAGTTAAATGTTCATCTTGTTGGATGTGTACACTCCCACAGGAGTCCCATATAAAATGATAATAAGAATTCTCATTAATTCACTAAGTACAGTCACTGGATGTGAGGTGATACATTTTCAGTTCATTTGTTTTGTTTGAACGCCATACGGAAGTATCTTCCCACAAGTGTTTGTCTGCTGACAAATGTATATAGTATTTTTTTTGCTTTTAAAGTGGTTTCAACTACTGAAACGTTGTATTTCCTTTTAACTAAGAGATTTCACCATTGCGTTGGTTCAAACTCGTCGATAGATGGCGACCATGTAGAAGATCGCCAATTGCAGGAATGTCAAAAGATACTTCGTGCGATTGCGCTCGAGGGTTCGTTTCGGGAGGAGATGCCGATTGTCAAGAGTTTGATAATCTTGGATTTTGCCTCGGAAATACTTCGAGGATGTTTTTGATATTTCCACGATTGCGATCGTCCCTCCGTGTGGGGTAAGTTTAAGGACATTTATTCATTTGAAAGAGACTTAACTTCCTTCATTTCTTTGTTTGAATAGGGTTTTTGGATGGAGTCTATTTTCGTTTTTTTATGGACTAGGTCACGAACAGCCTAGTGATTCGAAATGTTGGAATGGACGTTGTAGTTTACAAGTTCTGCATTGTAGTTTTGAGAGCATTAGCAGCTCGATTTTGTTGGAAGAATCATTTATGGGCTTTTCAAGGATTCATGTTTACGGTGACCTTATGATGACGTCGTAGTTTGCCATGCCAGCATTGTAGTTTGGATGTCTAACCTCCGAAGAAATGGTTGGTGCACAATTTCAACTTTCCACCAAGATACGAGGGGTATGCAGAAATTCCATCAGTACACAGCTCAGCAGTCCTAGTGCTGATCAAACTGAACAGCGTAGAACATATCGTGGGAGTGGTACTATCTCACCATAGATCTGTTAACCATTTATTTTTATTTCTTCATCATATCATTTACCTGCATTTTTTTTGAATATTACACATTTTATGTAAGGCGCACGTACAGTACTAAACGTTAGCTACCTACTAGTCAAATATATCAGTAAGCCTCAGGTATCTACTTGATGAACCATTTGTTTTTAATTTGTGCATTATACAGGGTCATGAATCTGCACAGTCCATTTTCACCATGTATGTTTGTAAATCAATTGTACATATTTGAGTTTCAATATATGGGGTTTAAGTAAGGTATTGTTTTACTTCAAGGGGGTCTCAACGTTGGTGATTGCTGTATGCAAATGTGTTAAAAATTGATGTTTTATATTTGCAAATATTTTAATGATTTCAGCTATATTTACTATCCTTGTTTTCTCGAGTCAGACAAGGTTTTGAACTCAGTAGTTTTTGTATTATTGGCTTGAGTGACGCCCAAATTAACTTCTGTTTTAGAGATACTGACAGAACGGATTTAACCCCGACCGCGTGACTCACCGACTATACCATAGCTAACGGGAACGTAACATTTCTCCCACAGGGTAGGAAAAATGGTTACAAAGCTATATGGAAGTGATTAGGCACAATGTTCGACATTATTTTTCTTCACAAAACAAAACGTAATCAACGCTTTCCCAACGCTCTTTGCGCATTTACGACCAAAACAATGCCAGCTCTGTAGACTAATAAGCTAAAAAAATTCAGCACATAGGTGTGAAACAGTTGTAATTTTCACTCCACGAACCACTTTCAACGAAAATTAGCAATAAACACTGTACTGGAGAAAAAGCATAATGGACGCCTTTGAAACAAAACCGCTCGGGTACAAAGCAATTTAACAAAGAATGTGTTCGCGAGAGCAAACAATTTTAATGAATTCGTCGACTTCGGCGTTAATTAACTTATAATTTCGTAATGAACAATTTCCATAGTTGCACTGGTAGAATGCGCAAATGAATTTAACATCGTTGTCCCATGGGCACCGGCCACGACCGGCTATTTCCTGTTTTCCTGTTTGTACATGTGTTGCTGCGGCCATCGTGTCCTGCTTGTAACAGCTCTCAGTACATATACACAATTCGCAGTGCGTTTAATTCGACATGCAGTCTACCGACCACACAAAGACAATAGGAATTGGACGTTGAGGATAAAATCCAAAGGAGTATTTACTTTGAAAAACCGACTTGAATCACTGTAGACATGAAAAAGTATACAACATCCGAACATCGTTTATTTGATTGTAGGATGATTATCTGCAACGATTAATCATCCATTTTGAAGGGTTTTCCCTAACTGACTGCACAAAATTTGAAAAAACAAAAAATAAACATCAACAATCACTTCAACTGGGAATTTCTATTTATTCAGAAGGAACATACCTTGATTCTAAGACTACTCACTACTACTAACCTAAACAATAGATATATGGTCGGTCAAATATCCACCCGAAAAAACGACCCTCCTGACTAGTGCCTCGTTGAATATTGAATAACAATTCATGGTTAATGGATGCTTGCTGCAAAATCGAGGAATACTACTCACTCCATTAAGGACTGACCACCTACCAGTTTCATGGCATTTGCTCCTCATCAGTACATGATAGGTCAAGCAAACAATAATTGTTGTCCATGAACTCGAATTAAATGATCAATATTAACCCAAGTTAATATTAACCCAAGTCATCAAAAGTTAAAAAATGTATATCCACAGAAAATGCAAAAATGCAGGAGTTCATCAAGTAGGCCTCTATTTTTCAATACTTCAATAAATGATATGATAGTTATTTGTGCAACCACTTGGGAAAAGTACTATTTTTCGTAACGAGCGGATTTTTGCAGAACGAGCGAAGCGAGTTCCGCAAAAGAAAGCGAGTTACGAAAAATAGTGTTTCCCAACGTGTTTCACAAAATATTTTTTCTAATTTTGAATTTGATGTGATTTTTTTCAATTCAACTTTAATATATAAAAAAAAGCTAAAGAACACGCTTTCAATGCTCTAAAAAGTTCAAAATAATTTTAATATTGAACGACTATGCCAAAAAGCATGGGGTGCTTTTCGGTTACGTATCTTTGAGAAACATAATACTTTCGATTAATTTCGACAAAGCACTCCTCGCTCTTTGGCATAGTCATTGAATATTGAAATTATGTTTTTCTATTCAGTGCGTTAAAAGCGTGTTATTCAGGACATTGCCACCAACATCCTCGGAGAGACTTCCATAGAAAATACGCAAATTACACAGGAAACTACGTTGTCACAGCTGGGGTCAATATCACCAATTGTTCAAATTGTGTTATTAATATTTATAATTAGTTTTTACCAACTGAGTTTGTTGTTTGTACCATACATATTATGTATTAAATTTGAATAAAATTAAATCTTCATAATACGTACAATAAAGAAGTACTTCAAGTAGTTTAGCATTGAATTTATAACAAATTTTATTCCTGTATTTTTTGCAACTGATGGTGAAATTTACTTTTTCTACGACCACATAGGAAAGTAACACATATCGCACTCTCTACTCCCATGGAAAGTGACCTTTATTCTCACGCGTGCGGAAAGTACTTTCCGCACGGCTGTCAATAAGCCGTGAAACCCGTGAATCCTGTTAGATTTACAGATGTAATTATTAATTGCTCTTCCTTATTGATATTATTTACATAAAAACTGGACTAAAAACTAATTATTTGTAGAAAATAAAGAAAAGAAAAAATATTGACGCCGAGAATCGAACCCACAACCTTGCGGTCATCTCGGTATACTCTTCCATCTGAGCTAATTCAGATTTGAATTAACGTTATCAGAGATATGTATATCTCGTAAGTCGATTTACATTGATAGAACTATGATATTTCTTGTATTTTCATTTTATTAAAATAAAATTCAGCTATTTTTGAAGTTCATATAATTGAAGGATAGCAACGATAGCTTAAACTGTTAATTTATAATTATTTCAGTAGTTTGTTTCAATGAACTACCTTTATCTAAGATAGGCAACCAGAGAACCAGGCGCGGGCACATTATTTGAAAATTTAAAAAGCTAAGTAGGCTTTGAAACAATTCTACGACACAATACCACAAAAAATTGACATTTCGTGACAGTAGGTACATGATCGAAAGAAAAACCTTGTTAAATCTCAGAGTTGTACAAAAGTTTTAGTTTAGTTTATTACCTATCCCACGCATATTAAATACCTTCGTAAATAATTATGGAGTCTGAAAATGAATTGGATTGCACTCCACCAGAAATCATTACACTCCACCAGAAATCATAGAGGCAGCAAAAATAACCTCTTTACAAATTCTACCAGAAAAGTCTAGAGATAGATATGAACGAGCTTATAATGAATTTCTCAACTGTAGAAGAATAAAAGAAATCAAAAGTTCTTTCTCTGAAAAGGTGATCCTAGCATACATAGATGAATTATCTAAGTACGACCAAATACACTGTGGTCTCTGTACTCTATGCTGCGCACTACTTTATACATTAATCATAACGTAGATATCTCAAAATATCTTAAGGTGGAAGCTTTTTCAAAAAGAAAAAAATAACGGTTATAAACCAAAAAAAACAATGATCTTAACAACCCAGCAGATAAATCAGTTTATTACAACGGCTCCTGATGATCAATTTAAGGTGAGTTTGAAGCAATGTGATATTCATTAATTTACTAATATAATTATGTTAACTTACAGGTTGCTTTGATTTTCGGTAAATCAGGAGCATGTCGCAAGTTAATAAAAATTACTGTAGACGACATTGAAGATCTAGGTTCAGCAGCAATAGTTAAGATTAAAAATGCAAAAAATAAAATAGATATAAAATTCAATATTACGGATGAATTTTATGAAAAATATGAAAAATATGCTAAATTAAGACCAGCAACCCACGAAAAGAGGTTTTTTCTTAACTACCAACACCAAAAATGCTCCAAGCAAGTGATGGGTATCAACAAAATGGGATCTGTACCCACCTTAGTAGCAAAATTTTTAAAACTTGATAATCCAGAAACTTACACCAGTCATTGTTTCCGAAGATTCTCAGCTACGATCCTAGTAGATGCAGGAGGAGATATTACCACTCTCAAGAGACACGGAGGATGGAAATTCTCTGCTGTCGCTGAGGGGTATATAGATGATTGTCACACCAACAGAATGAACACCACCACTAAAATTGTCAGCGCTGTGCTTAGAACTTCGGAAGACACCGATGCTCAATCAGCCATATTAGAAAACATAAATTTAAAACCCTCAACTTCTTCGATGAGCACCATAATTACAAGCAGCATCCGAGAAAATATTGAAACGAATCTTTCGCAAACACCGTTACAATTCACAAATTGTAATAATAACCAATTTACTTTTAATTTTTATAGTTCCAAATAATTCAATTTGTTCCCCAGTTGTATCTAATAAGTACTTACTTATTGTAATTTTTTCAAATAAACCTTAATTATCGTTATTTCTTTATTTTACTATAAAAGTAATTCTAAATTCATCTGCACTTTTTATAGAAACAATATTCAAACATAGACTGTCACATACAAAACGTAAGATTAGTCAGGCAACTCAATATACACGATCTCAATATTTACATATTGTTTAATAAAATAGGTGGTCGTAGGAAATATAGCGTACATTACTCGCGCGAAAGTGATTTTTCACACTCGTGTGATTGCCGCACTCGGCTTACGCCTCGTGCCACAATATTTCCCACTCGTGTGAAAAATGTCACTTTCCGCACTAGTAATGTAATATACTAGTTCATCACCCGTTGCACAAAATTTTAAGATTTTTTGTGAATTGAAAAATCTACGATTAAAATGAAGTTATTTCTTGTGAATGTCTAACAGAAAACAACTACTTTCCCGGCTAAAGCCACGCTGTACATTGAACTACATCTGATAGATATTCTGAAAAGGCCCTAACTCAAAAGAAAAACTCTAAAATTGAAAATTTGCATTTTCATTCAGATAGTTATTTGATTTTCTATTCCAGTCTTAATTAAAAACTCATAAAGATGAAGGAGGCAAAGAAGAATGTTTTCCAAAAGAGAGTACTCACCAGAAATCATTCGTTGACGCAGGAGAAACATCGCATACACTAGGTCTTCAATACATTTTTGTCGACGAAAATCTATTTCACGCTTCCACGATCATCAGGAAGACCGGAAGAAATGGGAAATACATTTTCAAGAAACAATCTCACTTTGCAAAGATGGAAAAAGTTAGAAAACCTGTCATGGGGTATGATAGATTGATTTGTTGAAAATATAAACAGGATGTTCATAAAATCAGATGTGGAATCATCTGCGACTGGAAGATAAACTTCAGTCACTATCTTCCATCGTCAAGATAACCTCTTGTGGGGTATTCATGTCGAAAAGGGAAACATTCTCAATTAAATATTGATAGAAATATTTTTCTGTAAATTGAAAAATCCACGATTAAAATGAAGTTATTTTTTGTGAATGTCTAACAGAAAACAACTACTTCCCCGGCTAAAGCCACGCTGGACATTGAACTACATCTGATAGATATTCTGAAAAGGCCCTAACTCAAAAGAAAAACTCTAAAATTTAAAATTTGCATTTTCATTCAGTCGCAGATGATTCCACAACTGATCTTATGAACATCCTGTTTATATTTTCAACAAATCAATCTGTCATACCCCATGACAGGTTTTAATGTCAGAAAATACTAATTGCAAAGTGTCTCTCCAAAAGAAATGATTCTAACTTTTTCCATCTTTGCAAAGTGAGATTGCTTCTTTGACAAAAATGTATTGAAGACCTAGTGAATGCGATGTCTCCTGCGTCGAAGTTACGAATGATTTCTGGTGAGTACTCTCTTTTAGAAAACATTCTTCTTTGCCTCATTCATCTTTATGAGTTCTCAATTAAGACTGGAATAGAAAATCAAATAACTATCTGAATGAAAATGCAAATTTTCAATTTTAGAGTTTTTCTTTTGAGTTAGGGCCTTTTCAGAATATCTATCAGATGTAGTTCAATGTCCAGGGTGGCTTTAGCCGGGGAAGTAGTTGTTTTCTGTTAGACATTCACAAAAAATAACTTCGTTTTAATCGTGGATTTTTCAATTCACAGAAAAATCTTCCTATCAATATTCAATTGGGAATGTTTCCCTTTTCAATAACCTCATTACTTACATTATGCCTTAGTAAGATCGCATCTTGAATATTATTCT
The DNA here is from genome assembly GCA_018342105.1 of Gonioctena quinquepunctata. Lineage (NCBI taxonomy): Eukaryota > Metazoa > Arthropoda > Insecta > Coleoptera > Chrysomelidae > Gonioctena > Gonioctena quinquepunctata. The sequence goes on from JAFIRS010000653.1 coordinate 557,099, forward strand.
CTTTTCTCGAGTCGCTTCTACAGCACCCATTCTCAGAATATTGTATTTAGCGTAGATTTTTTAGTTATGTCAAGTTCATACCCTATATATTTTCTGGATTATCACCAAACTCAGCACTTCTGCAGGCTGTTTTTCATATTTCTCTAAAATCGTCTAGTGTGGTAACTCAAATGATTTTGGTGAAAGTTTCTTAGATTTTGGAATGGATATTAATTTTTCTCGCTATCTTCCTCAGCTTCGTTGTTGAAATACCAGCCAAATATCACTTCCCACAGGTCTTCTGGTTCTATCGATCAGTCAGAAAACTTCACAATGTGTGACCTCAATCAGAAGAAACACGAGAACAATGGAAATAATCCTATTCAGAACTTGAAACTATGTCTTGTTGGGATAACACTTCATAAGCCAAAGGTGATTAGTATATTCATTATAGATGATCGAAAGCTCTTTGCTTCTGTTACGAATGAACGTATCGTAATTATTTCTCGTTCCTATTGAATTTCTTTCACGAAATTATCCATAACCATCAAATTGTTATACACACCACATATTATCTTGTAACTACCGTTTATAACGCATTGATGATTGATGAGTAACGAATGCCCATTTTTATAATCAGTTTTTGCATCGCTTGTTATCCAGCATGGAAGAGTCAACTCGGTTTAGGAGATTTGCACCTTTTTAAATCGTATATATCTGCTACTATTTATCTTCGAGCCGTCCTTGGGGGTCTATCCCAAGTGTTCAGGTCATTTTCTGCCACTTGCACCTCCTTGGGTAGAGATGTCGGAAATACCGATGTTTTTTTTTTCGCGACTATGGAAATCGGAATACCCCCCATATAATCTTCAAATCGAACGATAATGTACATGGTATTATGTCCAATCAACTCGATTGAAACGTTCACATGCGGTATCGATTCCCATCCATCGACATCATTAGCATCACAATATCCATGAAATGTCGGTCTCGCGCTGATTCTGCATCTCTAAACCATAATTGGGCGCAATTAATCATCTTGTCACTATGCACCACTTCCCCCGATGTACACGGAGGTGAATTGATATCACATCGGCGGAACATCCACCTACGTACGTTTCGGTGAATTGTATTACTACAAGGGGAATCAGGCGAAAACCTATTAATTTTCGTACGGGGAGAGGAATGTCGTTCCATTGGTTGATGTCGTTTGATAAATTTGAGTGCGCTTTCATTTGTTATCAATCAAAGAGGAGAAAGGGGGTTGTGGACGTAATGAATGTCAAGTGTGAATGATTACTTGCCGAGCAATGCATCTGAAAGTTCAAGAGGATTCAAAAAAGTTGTTGCAATGGTTAAAAAACGTCATCATTTCTATGTTTTCACCAATACATGTTTCAAATCGAGGGGCTATTGAACTATCTTGCTTTGCTGACCAACACCTGGTATGAATTAGGCGATCTGAGAATATAAGTCCAGAATATAAAAATACAAGCTCAAAAGCGGATATGATTGAATATGTGTTCTTCTAAAAAGTACCGATATTAATCAAATTTAGAATTATTTTCATTTTGGACCACGAAACAAGCAATTTGGCGTGAACTTGAGGTACGATTCTCTTAGATTCTCAACAGAACATTCAATTTCTTTTGAGCGGTTTAACATGTCAAAATTGTATGTACTCTGCATGAATCTTGGACACAGTTCCTTAAGAGATATTCGGCAAATCAGGATGCCGCATTAAATATGCCGAAAAATCGTTAGGGGAGCTAAGTCTGAGCTAACCCATACCATAGGTTAGTGAAGTTAGTGGAGTCACCAGAAATTAGCCGCGATTACCTTCATTTATTCAGTCCAAGTCATTCCCAAGCCTGCGATTTACACGCGTAGTTTCTCATATTATGCTCCGAAATATCTCACAACTCACTTCCCAGTTAATTCAGATCTTACACAATAAATAATTTAGAGTTGCCCTTACTGAATTCGATATCTTTTTATCTCCGATCATAGCTCACTTTTCTTGGATTGCGACTATTTCCAATCACATTATCATAGTCTTTCTACAAAAATTGTAGTGTCTTATCACTCGATTAAGATTAAGGATTGTATTTTTTTAACTCGTGATGAATAAAGGCGATTTATTATCATTATTATTAATGTATTTATAGTGATTACAAACAGACTATGTTTAATAATATGCATCAGTTGGAATTAAAAAAAACATACAGAATTATATATATATATATATATATATATTCTTGTTTTGAAAGTGATGTCATATGAACCACAGTTGGAATGTACAGGGTGGCCCACTTGGGTGCAGCACAAAAAATGGATCACCCTGTATTTATTTCATATTTTTCATTCTACCTGACCATAACACCCTGTATATGGCCAGTAGTAATAATGGCTAGTCAGGGGTGTGGTTTTTAAATAAATAGCACCCTTTACAGGTCATTACATGAGTGTGAGCGAGAGATAAGGAATGCGCGCGCTGCTTCGTACTGCAAACAAAGATGCAGCATTGCTATGTTTATTTCGTTTCTATACTTCTCGAATATTTTGATGTTTCTATTAACGGATTTTTAATTTATAAATGATAAACCAATATTTATAAAAAAAAAGTTGAGAGGTGTCAAGGGACACCCGGATGGAACGGAGTTCCTTTCGATTAAATAGTGAAGGAATTGTATTAATTTTTTTCAAGTTATAATATTTTTTTTATTATTAACAAATATAATGTAATATAAACTTAATCAGTAGGCTCAATTTTAGTACATACGCATTGATATTGTAATATTAAAATATAATTTGCTTTTAAATTTATTAAAGTTATGACGCGTACACTTGCTAAATACACAATAATGGAGAGATTATAACGCGTATGACTTGGTTAGCACAATAGTAAAGAGAGGTTATAATGCGTACTTGCTAAAAATACATAAGCATTTATTATTGTCTGTATTGAATCTCTACTTACCTAACTCCATCAGCAATATCCGGAACTTGTGCAGAAACACTGTTATTTTTTATTATTATTTATTATGTACAAAAAACCTGTATACACTCAACAAAAATAATCGTCGCGACACCACACTGTTCAATGCGAAATAGAAAGACGAAACGAAAATAACTGGCTTGCTTTCTATGAGAGAGAGAGAGAGAGAGACAGACAGAGAAACACGCGCATGCCGCACGGCTTACAACTACAGCAGAAAGTGTCGTTACAACTTTTGGTCTCAATTTATTCCGTCTAGCCCCCTTTCGCAACGCGCGATAAGGAACTTCGTTCCAAAAATTCAATCGTTGCAGCTGAGATACGATAAATTTTCAAAACATTTTATAAAATATCAAGAAGTAACTTTTTTGCAAATGGCTCCAACTGATTTTTCAATAGCATTCGAAAGAAAAACGGATTTGAGAGTGAGCATTCACCATTCTCCTGCGTGAATGAGGTTTGCAATTTTCCACCTATACCCGATTTATTTCTTATTCCATAGAACTATGAGACCGTAGCGTCACCTGGGATAATATTTCATATAACATCGCCTTCGCGCCTTTGTATAGAACCATAATTTCCGGTTATCAATTCCACGGAAGAATTTCAAATTATATATCTTCATATCAATTATTCTGGAGACGCGGGAATCGGATGATTTATCGAAATTAAAAACTTCAGTGAGAAATCATGACGCTACTTCCGCTGGAAATTTCACTTATATTTTTATTAGATCGATATCAATCGCCGAGGTGCTAATATAACACCCGGGACGATGGCGCGAAGTGACACAAGATGATTTATGTCTAAAACCACCCCGTGTTACAAAGCAGTGTGATAGGCGGGAAGAAAACACTCATTTTCTTGCATCGACTAAACAGTCTCATTCTGGAATATGTGAAAATGAGGGAAAAAACATCCATCAGCTATCAAAAAAAGGAACGCCAGAATACTTAGGATCATTTTGTGCCCAAAAAAAGTGAAATTATGAAACAACAATCGACTATTAGAGTTTGTCAGATGCACAATAATATATTTGATCATGCTATTAGATGGTGAACTGAAATTTGAGATTTATCCGTTATTGGGAACTGGGCCGAGTGTGTTATCGTCTGCTGAAGAAAAAATGGACAGTGGTGATGCCTCTTGTCAAAACAGAGAAGAAACGCGATTCATCTTGTCTTGTTTCATCTCAACCGAAAGGAAATTGACAGCGAGACAGAACAAGAAACCCACTTCTCTCAAGAAGAGAGGGCGTTATATGGTTATGCCTGGTCTTGCCCTATCCTGATTTCTCTTACACAAGACACCTCATTTTCATGTCACTAGCTACGCGAAATAGAAAAATTCATATATTTTTCTAGGAAAAAACTTTGTTTCTTACAAATTTTCACAACTCGCAATCTGCGAGCCAACCAAGAAGCACGCTTCGTTAGACCACACCTTACAGAGGTAACAGCACCTGGCAGTTAGCACTAAGCTCTTGCAAGACACTTACATAATTTTGGGGCATTTGATATGCCCGGACTACGGGGTGTTACGAATTAACACATCACACCTATAATACCAGACATTATTCGTTAGATTGCGAAAATAAGCAGCGAGAGCATCGACTATCTGAGGATGGTCGAACCGAAACTATGTTCCAGGAGCGGCCTACTGGAAATATTTCATTTCTCTCTGTGCTTGAGCGTGAGTTGTTTATCCAAGAAGTACGTACCGTTTCAGAAGGATTCGAAAAATATAAAAATTCACTCATAAAAATAGTAAGATTATACATATATATTTAAAAAAGTTAAGAACATTATTTCATCCGTTCTATAGACGAATAATATGCGACAATATTCAGAAAAACAACTAGAGTTATTATGAATAATTTTCTTGGACAAATCAAAAATAGAATGATAATAACAATATTACATCAATTGTCAAAAACGGCTGGAAATAATTATCTTTTAAATCTTTGTTACATAAAAATTATGGAGATACAGTTAAAGACACATTCGTATTATAACAACTCAATTTGCTCCCACATAAATACAGAAAAATACATATGACTTACCAGGTTTCAAACTTATTCACTGGAGTAGGTTTTTAAACGACAATTAGTTTTAATTTTATTATTAGTTTGATTAAGCTCGCGGAAATTGTTTATTTTATTTAACTCGCACGGTATATTAGTGTAGCGTGTATGGATACGGGTTTCTATGGGTCATGAACTATCGAATTGAGGTTTTTCGTTGACTTATCTCGGTTCTGGAAGCGTTGAAAAATAGGTAATTTTTTGAAAAAATACTGTTTACTCGTGCCTTTACTTAGAGCGATCATTACTTGGTGTAACTTGATTTGAATCTACTTAATCTTAATGATTTCTGAATTCACTACTTGACGATTATACTTGTACACTTCTCATTATTATTTAACTATGTTGTGACCGAATGAATTCTAACCTTACTTTGAGATTACATGTTCTTTGGTTCACTGTTGAACACCGATTGATTCTTGATCCGAAAAATAGCGTTCTTTTATAATGCGTTGCCCGATCACGTGATAGCTGTACTAGCCGCGAGTAACAATGGCGGACATTATAATTATCTTCCCCTTGTCATAATAATTAATTTTCTTAATAATTGATGGCCTTGTTCTGGTCTTACACGCATGAATAAATACGATGAAGTTTATCTCTATTGGCAATGAGTTATGTTCAATGGGCTGTCATCTATAAATTTATGGCGTTTTTCTGTAGTTATAATTCCATAAATAAAGTTTTATTATATTTCGTAGCTGATGTAATTATGGGGAGCTGTCAACAATCTTGGAAGTTATGATTTTGTTTACCTAGATAATTTTTTAACGACCTATGGGAACAAGGGTAATTTCTTTATAGTAATTCTTAATGGCCTCCACTTATCTTCAAATGATGGAATATTTTTAACGAGCATATACCATATCAGTTTTCATTCCCGCTTGAATCCAATCCTATTGAACTCTCTGGCTATACCGTTCATATTAGGGAATATCGTGTTGTTTCTTATGAAGGAAAATTTTTCTGTAATTATGGGTCGTCACACATTCCGTACCACAGCAGTGACTCATTTCACAACGATGGAATATATCAATCCCATTTTCAAGCAGAGGAAAGCTGGTAGATTACTTCAGCGGAAAGAAATCAAAATAAACCATCAAGGCCCAACTCCAATTGCATATTTGGATATTTGAGGCTTTGCTGTTTGTATTCTGCGAAATATTTTGTCTCCGCTATTTATCTACAGCCAACGCGACAGTACTGACGCTTCACTCAACCGAGCAACAAGCTCAAATACAAAGAATTGGTAGTCCAAATGACCTATGCTATTGCGAGCAAAAAAAACTCTTTAGTTCTGCCAACGAGAATTCCTGATCTACACTCAGTGGGGCAACGTCCCTTGAGGCTGGAGCGAGGGCTGTCGTGGACTCGGCAGGCAGTTCAATGGGCTATAGCTAGTAGCCCTAGGAATGTCTTGTTCGCGGGAATCGACTTCGTGGTCAGTACATTTAACTTCGAGACAAGTGGTCATATACGAAAATTCCTGCTTCGGGAGGCAGGACTTTTCTAAAAAGGACCCGCGTTAAATAAGTTTTGTGTAAATAGAGCAGATCTTAATAGGGAACCACAGGACAGACCCTCGGATACCGAGGCGCACGGCACGAGCGTCTGTAGAAGACTCGATCCAGGAAAACAACATTCCAGGAAATAGACACGAAAAAAAATACAACAAAGACAAAACCATTAGACCTGTTAACATTGAGCAGGGAAATACTGAAAATCATTACGGTGCTCATAACTGGACATGTGCCAGTAAAAGAGCACCTTAATAAAATGGGACTGCTCAATGGCGACCTAACATGTAGGTTATGCGGTAGGGAACCGAAAACACATCAGTGCGACTGCGGAGCCATACAGTGCAACTGTAGGAGCCTTGGATCGCAGAAGAACGTCAATTGTTGTGCAATCAATTGGTGAACCGAAACTCTACAGAACACACCCAGTAACGGACTCATACAAACTTGTGCAAGGCACGAAATTACTGGAATGGGTGCTGTAAATGTGAAGAACAAGCAGAATACAATGGGCCAGTAGGCACGAGTATCATCGGAGGTCATGTGACCAGACGAGCAAACTGGGTGAAGTTTTCAATGGGTAAATCGGAGGGACTCGGAACTAGGGGACTGCAACACTACTGTGAAGTGTTCATGATAGTATATTAAAGTATAAGTGGATAAAAAAGGCTTCAAAACACGCGCGATTTTTCGAGAACGACGGCGCAGCCGGAGTGCTCAAAATTGATTTAAGACCAGTTATCCACGAATACTTTACGCTATTTTTTTATTTGTGCACCTTGAAATCATATATACTGGTATTATTACTACAAAAAATATAAATAAGAACTGATAATGCAAAATGGTTGAATTCGTGATGTGACATCAGTATACCTTTCGTTGTCATAAAAATGAGAAAAACAGATATTCATTTGCAATTTGTTTTTTTTTAAACAATCAAAACTTTATTCAGAATTAAAAAATACAAAAGCAAAGTTTTAAATATAAAATAATATCAAGATGAAAATCTTGATTGAAGCCCGGGACTCGAAGTGATGGCGCATTTGCTGTTTCAGTTGGAGGAAAACCCGGAAAAACCCACAACACCATCAGAAATCAGATCATCAACTTTCTCATAGAAAAGGACACATGCTCCCTGGGAGCTGAGAGAATCAATCTTGGAAAATACACGGCAGTCATCGAAGAGGTGCCAACAATTAGAATAAGGGTGTTTGCAATATGCAGTATAGTGTCCATTGGAAATGCTGCCGCTATGATTAGATATGGCGTAGATATTGTAAAGAGTATTCATTCCATCCTGAGCAGAATATTGGTCCAAATTCAAATATTGTATGGGAAAATTGATCACATTGTCCAATTTACTGCCATCAGTCGAAGAAACACGTTTTAAATGTATAACTAAAATTTTTGGAAATGTTTGTATACGAATCATCTTTTTGAATTCCCTTTCCATTCCACAAGTTGAACAGTATGGGCTCGCATCGTTAGTCAAAGTCTCCTCTTCTGTCAACAGTTCAATACATTGTGTTAAATTCACGACTTCGTTTGGCAAGTCTGGAATGGGGATTGAAAGTACCCAATTTATTATCAAAGATCAATATTTGTTGTCACCAGAGCACAAAAATGAATTATTCTAAAATCGATTTTTTGAATAGTGAGGCAGAATCGCGGTTAATACCGCGAAAATCCAGTGATATATATATAAAAAAGAATATGGAAAGTTCATCAAATGGATGGAGCAGCAAGAGGTATCACATATAAATGAACGAGTTGTTAGTAATATTTTATTTGACGTTACAAGGTACTCCAGTCAGATCAATAATCAAAAATTTGTCATTTAGACTTCACGTTTCTCGATTTGTTGATGTTGCCATGGTAACTTTAAAAAACGCGCGTTTTTTTAAGCTCGATTCAAACACGCTGAGGCGTACTTTGAATGGGTAAAATGGGGCACCAATAAAAAAAAAGATATTTTACAGCCAAAAAAACAATTAAAAAAATAGGGAACCTCTCAGAAACCTGGCCATGTACCTAAGTGGAGTTCTGAATTGTAGCATTCTGGGTTATATACTAGGTCAAATACAAAACAATAATAATTCCTTGATGATTAGCCTAAAAGAATTTCCGAAAAATAAATTTTAACAGTACGTTTTTTACCAATCCTACAATGCAACTGTTGTCTCCGAAATTTCTGTTTCCGAAGTTTTCGAACGCACTGAGAGCTAGTCCGGGCATGAACGAGGATCGTTCTCCAACCAGGCCCATCTGTAGTCATCACCATCAGATCAGAATGATAGTTTTTCATTGGTTACACGTTATTGGATGGTAGTTTACCACCGAACCACTACTTGTCAGTAATTTACATTTTCTGAATTGGAAATATTTTCTATTACCCTTTCCCATTTAAATTTCGGAGTCTATAACTTCACATTGGCACATAGAGTGCGCGTCAAAATCATGGAACAAATTCGATATCTCGCAAGCCATGTACTTTTGACAAAAATCCTCAAATAAGTCGATTTTTATTTTAAAATGCCGATTTTATTATGTATATTCTAAAGAGGTTTTGACATGGTGACGTAATCGGTAATTTTTTTAAATTGGAATAGATGTCTTGTGAAACCTCATCTGAAAGGCCTTCCAATACTGCATTCAATGGTAATAATTAATTAGATATTTTTTTACAGGGTGAACAAAAATTAATATTTTATTTCAATAAGAGAATAACTTTATATCCAACAAAATAGAACAGTTAAATGAGATATTCGAAATGCCATTCACCAGTCTCTTGACAATAAGCAAATCTACGGACCCATTCCTCTTCCACATTTCGAATAACTTCCGGAGTAATTCTGTTAATTTCGATCCTGATTCGATTTTTCAACTCCTGCAGATTTTGCGGCCTATCTACATAGACCTTTGATTTCAAATAACCCCACAAGAAAAAATCCAGGGGCGTAAGATCTGGAGATCTTGGGGGCCACTCTATCGGTCCGCGTCTACCAATCCACCTCCTAGGAAAACAGTTATTCAAAAACTCGCGAACATCACGTGCATAGTGCGGGGGTGCACCATCTTGTTGCAATCAAATACTTTCATTTGGTGAGTTAGGATTGTTGGCGTTTGGAAAAATATCGGCAAGGCTAGGTATGAGTTCATTTCTTAAAAATTCCAAGTAACTCTCCCCTGTGAGATTTCCTTCGAAAAAATACGGGCCAATAATCTTGTCGTTTATTATCCCTGCCCAAACATTGACTTTCTGAGGGTATTGAGTATGCCCGTCCATCATCCAGTGAGGATTATCCCTACTCCAATATCTGCAATTCTGACAATTCACTGAACCAATTAGGCAAAACGTAGCCTCATCGGAAAACAGAATTTGTTTTAAAACACGTAGATTGCGGGTACACAAATCCTGCATTATTTCATAGAACTCCACACGGCGATCGGGATCATCATCATTGAGTTGTTGATGTAGCTGTACTTTGTATGGATGGTACTTTTCTGCTTTTAGAATACGTAATACAGAACTCTGGGATATGTCAAGGTCTGCTGCAATTTCTCTACACCCAATAGAACATCAAGTTTCACGTTTTCTTCTATTTTAGGACGTCCAGCATTCGGAATATGTTTGACATGACCAGTTTCTCTGAATTTTTTCCCAATCTTACAGACTGTTGAACGACTATTTGGATACTTCGCACTGAACAAGTCGCATACCTCTTGCTGAGTTCTGGTTCTATCTCCGCATCCAATAAAAATCAAAATTTCTATGCGTTGGGTTTCACTTAAAGTAGCCATAGTTTACTTTTAGAACCTTTTCACTTAGAATTTGTCAAGAATATTTGTTGATATTTCAACTGACATTTATTTGACACTAACTTGCCTATTATGGCATTGATTTGTGATTGTCTTTTGTTTCCATTTTAGACTAGGAAATAGCTAACTATTAATATTTGGAAAGGATCCATCGGTGTAGTACAGCACTGACTCACTAGTCTGCCAGGGCAGTCTAAGGGATTAGAGCCTTGGCTCAAAAAAGTAAAATTTTGCATTTTTTGACACGCTTTTATTATCTTTACTTGTAACTAAATAACTCCCAATGTAATAAAATCTTGGAAGTAAATATTCACCCACTTTCAATCTTCCGAATAATCTGGAATTTGTCACACATATCAAGGACCGATGACAATACAAGAATTTCATAATCATAATGTAATAATAATAAAAATATATTTTTCCAAACGCCAACAATCCTAACTCACCAAATGAAAGTATTTGGTTGCAATAAGATGGTGCACCCCCGCACTATGCACGTGATGTTCGCGAGTTTTTGAATAACTGTTTTCCTAGGAGGTGGATTGGTAGACGCGGACCGATAGAGTGGCCCCTAAGATCTCCAGATCTCACGCCCCTGGATTTTTTCTTGTGGGGTTATTTGAAATCGAAGGTCTATGTAGATAGGCCGCAAAATCTACAAGAGTTGAAAAATCGAATTAGGATCGAAATTAACAGAATTACTCCGGAAGTTATTCGCAATGTGCAAGAGGAATGTGTCCGTAGATTTGCTTATTGTCAAGAGACTGGTGGATGGCATTTCGAACATCTTATTTAACTGTTCGATTTTTTTGGATATAAAGTTATTCTCTTATTGAAATAAAATATTAATTTTTGTTCACCCTGCAAAAAAATATTTAATTTATTATTATCATTGAATGCAGTATTGAAAGGCCCTTCAGATGAGGTATCACAAGACATCTATTCCAATTTAAAAAAATTACCGATTACGTCACCATGTCAAAACCAGTGACATAACCTCTTTAGAATATACATAAAAAAATCGGCATTTCAAAATAAAAATCGAGCTATTTTAGGATTTTGGTCAAAAGTACATGGCTTGCGAAATATCGAATTTGTTCCATAATTTTGACGCGCACTGTATATCGATGAAAACGTGCGTGTAGGCGACCACACATCTCGTCTTGGATTCATTGGGAAGGGGAACTAGACAGAAGCAGTTTTGAATCGTTTGACTACAGGATTGTTGTTATAAGATCTCTTAGATTCAATTAAAAAATAACTCCACATGATCTTGACTCACTTTATATGTTGGAATGCACACTAACAAAATTGTTGTGATTGATTGTTTGTACAAATCTTTTTAACTTTCGATTCAAAATAAAAATCCAAGAATTCCCATTTTTTCCATGTGCCATCCATTAAGATTTGAAATGTAATGAGATTTCTGTTGAAAACTTTTCGCAATGCATTCATAATTATTCCAATTTAAAGGCTCTTTGTAATATTTCGGATACATATTTTTCGCATTGAAAACATCCAATAAATTTCTTGTTATTCTAATAAATTCAACTGTAGCTGCAGAATCTTCAAAATTCCATTTATAAATTCTATAGCATGTACTACACTCATTTTTTCAATTTTGTATAGCACATGTGATTTTCTCATGTTGTTACTCAAATGGAGGCCCTTCCTGTTCTTGCATTTCATTAAATTTTATTACATATTCTCATTTGATATCCTCGCCGTTTTCATCAAGTAATGTATCCACTTTTTATTGATTTAATCAAAGGCAATCAAAATCTATCGAAATTATCCAAAGAAGTTCGAAAACATATCTGTATTTACATTGAATAAGTCAAAGTTTAAATAAAATGGTTATATTATATCGGAAAGCTTCTATAGAAATTATTTTTCCCTTTTTCAAGCATATAAACTATAGAATCAGAACAGTGTTCAAGTTAGGATAAAGACAGATCTGTCTGAATATCTGTGCAATCAAAAGCACCCGGAGTCCAGTCTCAAGGGCTGTGATTACAGACCTTAGGAAATTTCAATTGAGTCAAAAAGACCAGTACCCTGGACATCCGTAACTCCATCTGTGGCTACCCCTGGTAAGTGGAGTGAACCACCATAAAATCTGGTGCCCGAGGAAAAAAATTGAGTTTAAAAATATTTTGAATTAGTATCTTAGCGTCATAAATAAAGTACTGATTCTAGGGAGAGTAGTTATTATTCACGACCCTAGAAAAACGTTTCACAGTGTTTGAAGTATAGTGTGAAACGGCTTCTATACCGAAATATCTTAACTCACCGGGTATGACATCATTCTTCAAATGTAACACAAAAGGCTATTTTCCCCAATCATATGCCCCTTTTTCGAAGTGTAAGTTACAAACACGAGAGTTTCTAAAAATGTATTCCATTTAGAATTTAATACAGCTCTCCACTGCTCCCGCTATGTCTGAAGCTATAATAAGAGATTCGCCATATTATTTAATTGAAGCTTGTCAAGACCCGTGGAAACCATATGATCAATCACTGATTTTACCTGATCGTTCAAAATATTTCACAAGATTGATATTGATGGCTCTTTCTACGACTTTCGAGATGACAGGCACTAGGGCGATGAGTGTATAGTTTTTGGAAGGAGTCTTCTCCTTTTGAAACTGGCTATTTTCCAGTTGTATGAGCCTACCTTTAGATCAGTGCTGAAGCCTTTGAAAATAGTAAAAAGTTTAAAAAAATAATAGTAGGATGAAACCCATTGGAAAAGGAAGAGAATATAACAAAAATTAAAAGAAAAATAATTTACGGGCGATCTGAGGTCGGGAAGTGGAAGGGGGTGAGTTTTAAGGGTAAAAAACGGTTTATCTCGATTTCCGGCAAAACTACAAGTGCTATGGAAAAAAACTTGGGGAGTTGTAGGTACCTAATAAAAAGATCTACAACTTTTAGATTCACACTTTTTTCACATAACCTCAAAATTTATGTGAAAAATTCAAGTTTTTGGTTTTTTATCTTCTACAACAATTTTTTTTTACGAAATTTAGTGAAAACCTCCTTTTTTATGTTCCAAACACACTGTAATTTTTTCGATTTGAAATATTTATTTTTTCATCTTATTTTGACTCAATATCGAAAAAACACCCTAATTTTCAATCGAAAATTCTCCCGTCAAAATATCAGCTTTTTTAAAAAAGTCGGTGGGCTTTTTGTTCGTTGTAATCTCTTCTTTCTGATGGTATAGAAAAAAGTACATTACTATGACAGAAAATGCAAAGAAACGAAAAAAACTCGAATCCGAATTTAATAAGACATCTACAATATTTTGAGAAAGTTGTAGAATCTTCTTTAAATTATATGCGTAGATGCCTATTTATTGCTATTTTAAAATAACTTATATACCTGAGTGACCTACGAATAAATTTAGCCCATCAAAAGGTATTTCATAGAGAAGTGGGGAAGGGGCTAGGGGGTCTGTGCCTTACTACCTGTTATTTCTTTGCATTTTCTGAGAACATTTACCATAGTAATGTATTTTTTTACACTATCAGAAAGTAGAGATTTCAACGAACAAAAAGCCCACCGATTTTTTTAAAAAACCTGATATTTTGACGGGAGAATTTCTGATTGAAAATTAGGGTGCTTTTTCGATATTATGTCAAAATAAGGTGGAAAAATAAAAATTTTAAATAAAAAAAATTACAGTGTGTTTGGGACATACAAAAGTAAGTTTTCACCAAATTTCGTAAATAATTTTTTTTTTGTAAAAGGTAAAAATAAAAAACAAAAAATTTGGTTATTTGAATTTTTTACATAAATTTTGAGATTATGTGAAAAAAGTGTGTATACCAAAGTTGTAGATCTTTTTATTACCTACAACTTTGCAATTGAACTTTTTCCCATAAGACTTGTAGTTTTGCCGGAAATCGAGATAAACCGTTTTTAACCCTTAAAAACTCACCCCCTTCCACTTCCCGACCTCAGATCGCCCGTAAATTATTTTTCCTTTCAGTTTTGTTATATTCTCTTCCTTTTCCAATGAGTTTCATTCTACTATAATTTTTTTTTGATTCAAAAATTATCGACCCTGGTCTACTTGTATGACAACGTAAAGAGTCAATCGGGTGCCATTGGACCATTGGCGAATTTTTCTCAGATCCTGCAGCTCCTGCTACCAAAATTGAATTCTACGTATTCGGCCATAAGCAGGTGATGCTTCCCCCTGTGGATCTAGACATTTTGGCTGGAAGTTCGCTTTTGCATCAGGAGAAGCAGCTAGTGTTCCATCAGTTTTGGTAAGGAAGGCAAATAGCTATTGGTAAAGTTTCTTTCTATTGCTTTCGCAAATGATCAGAATAAGTAACGCGAGTAGACTTTTTAATTTTCCTCAAAGTTCAGGAGTCGCATGACTTTCCGAAAGAGAAAATTCAATTGATCATTACTATTCCCAGAGCATCAGGAACAATTGGTGTTACCCCATTTTCTGCTTCCAATTGGTAGTGTTCTGCTCTCCTACAATATTTTCCTGCATCAAATACGACTCCACCCCAGGGAGGTGCGACTCAATATCAGTTCGAGGGAAAAGGCTTGTTTCCCAACAAAACTCCTTTCAACGCTAATCAGAGACATCGGTTTACTTTTAGGGAGTGAATTCACACATGATATTCCCCGGTTAAATTCCCACATCGCATGAGGTAAAGACGGCACAAGAGAGCTCGAGTGACGACACTAAATGAACGGATTTGCGTGATAATCCAGTTAAATGAGATCATAAATGGAGAAAATAATATGATATATAAGAAAGTTCAATTTTGTAGGCACCTCTATTATCATGTTTTGTAAGGAATCTCTGAAGTCAACTAGTTTTTTCATATATAATCGTATTCAACTGAAAGGTATAACAAAGTACGTTCATACAAAAAAACAAAGCTTTATTGAACTATATTTAGTGAAAAAAGTGGTTCTTTATTGCACTGTGCAATAAAATGTTTATTGAACTCATCTGTCATTCTACATCTGTCATTTTTGATCATGACAAACATAAACGTCAAATCGACGCAATTTTCAGGCTATTTGCTGTGATATTGAATTACATTTTGAACAATTGCATATTTTATATTATTTTCAATCATATTTATTGCATACTGGATTGTTTTACTAGAAAATGCAATTTATAAAAAAGAAAGTTTGAGTTAAATTACTTCCTAACTTTCTCGATGCAAATCGATAGTGCTAATTAGTTATTGAATTACGCTTTTTATTTTGCCACACTTAGTGCCACCTAAATAAAAAAAAAATTGATTATTGCATGAACGTAGCAAAATATTGTATGAAGCTCGTGCAAAAAGTATTCATTGCACTCGGCCTGATGGCCTCGTGGGAAAACTTCACGTCGAGTACAATAAACAGTTACTTTTTGCACTTGTTGCATAAATAACTATTTTAGTGCAGTCAATTTGAATTTGAGTGGAATAAGATTTATAACATCGTTTTCTCTACACTCGCGGTGCGCAAATTTGAATCCCACGTTCAACATCAACACAGTTTTCTTATTTCAAAACTATTCTGCGAAATCTCACAAAGCCCAATTCAGAGCGACAAAAATATTCTTAAAACTTTTTCGTGTTCTAAGCTACTGTTGGTGCAGGTCATTTGCCGACCGAGAACGAATGATCCTAGATTTTTCATGCATGAGTACGTCTGAATTCTCTTTTGACTATGATACCACATGCAAAAAAACTTTTTAACAAGAAATTAAACCGACGAAATACGGAACTGAAAAGTAAAAAACAAAATGAACCTTCTTATTCTCAATAACTAAGCTCCTAAACTAATGTAAGTAACTAATTTTGAGTCGACGCCAAACAAACAAGCAAATGAATTAGATAAGGCGTAAAATGATGGCATCGAGTTGCGCGGTGACATTCTGATAATTTTTTTGAAGTAATTTAATGATCTTCGTTGGCTGTTCGTTTGGCGCCGACTCAAAATTAGTTACTTACATTAGTTTAGGAGCTTAGTTATTGAGAATAAAAAGGTTTATTTTATTTTTTACTTTCCAGTTCCGCATTTCGTCGGTTTCATTTTTTGTTAAAAAAAAATATTTTTCAATTTTTTGTGGCTGAAATCTACTTATTACTACCCACTGGTTTTTTTATAACTTCCGAAATACTTACTTACCCACCTTACTTCAACTATTACCAGTAAAATAATATGATTATCTACTTCTACTATTTGTTTTAATATAAATTATTTTTGTTGTTCTGGTTAGTTCATTTCATTACTTTGTATATCATCCCATCCTCTCATAGAATATAATGATTATGACGGATGTAGGAGAACAAAAATAATGACAGCGATCTGTCATTGTCAACTTCATATTTGTGCCAATGTTCACAAGTGAAAAATCAATTATTCCCTATTTTTCTACCCGTGAGGGTGGATAATTCCATTAGGAATCCAAATATGATTAACTATGAGGTGTAGCCTATCTAATAAAAAAATAATCATCCAAATCGGAGAACCCAATACAAAGTTATGCCTGATAGAATCGGTTAATGGACCAGAATTCTTCAGATGGTGAGTGATCTAGGGGTGGATTTCATCTTTTAAATTCAAATGGGACCAACTTCAAAGTCACCCTATCCACTGAAAAAAGAATTATCGGAATTGGACGTCTCAGTTGAAAGTTATGCGTGATCATATATAGAAAAAAATATATATACGCGTCGACTAGAGAACCTCCTCCTTTTTGGTTTCGTCGGTTAAAAATAAAAATATTTCTCTCACGATGAAATAATGATTAGTCGATAATAAGTCAGAAAAATAATGATTTATTTCCTGTATGCTTGGCTAATGCCGGAATGATTCAATCTTAACACTCAAATTATACTTCGTATAATTTTTCCTTCCTCAATTTTTTTTATTCATGCTTTCTCAATGATCTTTTTGGCCAGCTCATCAGGGAATAACTTTCTCTCCATCCAGCATAGCGGCATTTTTTATTTTTTCCGATAATCTGTGACGTATTCTTTCATATTTATTTCGCTAAAAATATATTACATTCAACATGAATTATTGATAAGTTTATCTGCGCAAGTATTATTTCGTTAGACGTTCATTTCCTTGGTAGAGATTTAGAGATTTACAGATTACTACAGAAATTGTAGAAAATTATGATGATGGAATATTGTAACAAATTACATACTTCAATAATCACGATTGCACTCAAGAATATTCGAACAAACATCGTTTGTATTGAAAACCTTTAGATGGTGTCATAGATGAGGGTATGGTTTATTCAGTTTTTGAATGTAGTATTCTGATGAAAAAATATGTTTAATGAGTTGGAAATTTCATGAAAAGCACAATATGATTGTTACGAGGGATCCACTGCGTCGATAAATAGTTGACAGTAGAACAATGATTAAGTTAGGCAAATTAGATTTTCCGGTGGTGTTGTTTTTTTAGCTTTTTCACAACTCCTAAGCCAATATGCTCCATTGAAACATCGTAACCTTTATTCCCGGCGAATGAAGATATTCCATAGCTAAGAAGAAAAACCGTTAGAAACCTATTCCATAGAAATAAAAACGCATAGGAACTGGACTAGATTAGTCGATTTCACGATAGCTGGAATATTAACACCGGAGATGGATTTTCATATGGTTCCTGAAAAACAATTGAGTTTTCTCCAGAGCTATTTGAAGGGCATTGCATTGTCAGCTTTGTTGGTAACAAGACTTGCCAACCCATATTTTCTATGGTTTTATCCGATGATTCAATTGGGTAACACTTCAATCTTAGATCACTTCATTTTGATTATTTAAATTATAACTAAAGGTCATAATACAACCTGATTGTCCTTCCTTCTTGTTGCATTTATTACTTATAGTCCGTAAAATAAAGGCGTGGAGTAATTAACCCTCATTTAGTATGCAAAATCCAAAGATTATGGGTTTTCCTAGCAGTTCGTACTTATACCTACCTGGATTTAATACGATTAGCGATTTATTACTCCATGCCTTTATTTTACGGACTATAGTTAGAGACCCAAGTCACGGAATCTACCTCAATATTCCAAATTAATTTACTTCTTCTGGCAAGTTCTCATCAAATTGAAGATAGGATTAGAGGAAAACTAAAATTATGCAATGGAAAGTAACTTGAAATACAGAATTTTGTCCAAGTGTTCGAGAGGTACCAGGATTCCGGTGGAGATGTTCCAGAAACTACAAAGTCAGTAAGGAATTGTAAATGGAAGTAGTTTTGAGATTTTCAGGTGGATATTCTCTCCCATCAAGCTCCCACATGATTGATGAATTTTAGAATTGAATTTAATTTGGCAACCGCCCATTTATAGTTGATAAATAATGGCAAAATAAGCGGCCAGGAATTACTTTGACAATTGAACAATCTATATAATTGATCTTTCGCGACATAGGCCACTCGTGACAATACTTAACAAATTGTGAATTGGGTGAAGGAACATGAATTTGAAGTAGGGTTCATTTTTGGAATACAAATTTCACTGAGATTTCCAATGCATTTTGTTGAAACATTCGTAGCAAATAAATCCATTTAACCTACATCTTTCGTAATCAAGCGACAGTGTATTGTTGAAAATGTTAGATAAGATTCACAAAATGACCGAGAACCACTGAAAAAGATCAGTATCATCCAAGGTATACACAATGAATTCTATCCTCATCACTTTCATTATTGGTATTATCAATACGGTATTTCGAATAAAAGTATCAGAATTCCATCCTCGAAAATACCAACATATCCATGAAATAACACGAATTTCCATAAATCGCGTACGCATCCAAAAAAAAAAACGTCCAGAAGCAATCGTACAAAACGCTATTCGCGATGTAGCATGCAAATTCGTCGATCGAACAAAACAACAGCGCCGACATTTTTTTTGCCCAAATTCAATTTATTTGTTATAGTCTGACGAAAATGATAGATGCATAACGGAATGACATACAACCATTCACACGCGAAATGAATAATCATCATTGGGAATAAAATCATAAATTAAAACAGAACAAAACTGTTGGATGTCAGGCGGACTTCGACCATCATGAATATGCATAATAATGGATAGGTGCACGTCAATGTTTACTCCAATTAGACATTTTGACAAACGTCTATCTGCTCATTTGTAAACATGAATGCGAATATCAGCGGGGGATATTGTTTCGACGAAACCAACATGATGACATGTCGAGGGAAATGAATACATCGACAAACTAGTTTCTGCATCATCCGGCTTCAAACATAACCCCTGAATTTTTATCCATATCACCAAAGATACCAGGAATTCGAATGATGGGCTGTATTCATATTTCAGCACATACTTCGTGTTCAATCTGTAGCGGTGACTCATTTTTATCCTCCATGAGTGATCGCCCATGCTATAGGAACTCAACAAAATGATAATGTGCTATAATAGACAGAAGTCTGTAACATCATAATGATAGCCAGCAATTATTTCATTAGAAATGAAAAAATGGAATAAGACATTTTTTCATTTTTAATAAAATGATAATGGGATGATAATCCAATCAATAGAGATATTGACTTAACAAAAATTCTGATTCAGGATGTTATAGTCCATCCAAACCAACTGCAGAAGCTGTTTCTAAAGGAGAAAATGAAAACCACTTGCTACCACGAGCGTATATGCGAAGAAACGGAACGAAAAAATAATCTGTACTACTGTAAACATTTTCCGTCGGCAAACGGTAGATCAAAAGAGCCGATAGTCAACGTGAACTCGAGTGTTCGTTGTACAACCGATTCGTCTGGGCCAATCAAATCGGACATCAATGCTGGCAGGTGTTCTCTACGATGGGAGGTCATAAACCACGGGTTATATTTGAGTTTTAACAGCTCTGAAAGATTAAAACCAGTAGCGTCTATGGTATTGGTGTGGCCGATCGAAATACGTTTTAGATATAATAATAACCTACATCAAACAATGAAAGAAATTATTTTTCTTCTCAATGTATTTGTACAACTGAAAGTTTGTCTTTAATTTTTTCATTTTCCATTATTTATGAAGTATTTTAAAATCTAAAAAAACAAAATAAAATTAGTTATCTCCGCCACTGCTGCTCACAGGATTTCGCCGCAAGACTTTTTATGCAACTGCAATTGATATTGGGAAAACTATAAATGTATCCATTAGGCAATTATTCACTATGCTACGCACCTAAAAAATAAATAAAAATCCAAAAATTCTCAAATATTTTATATTTTGAGCTATAACCCAGAATAGCTCGTTATTTTTTCTACAAAAATGTTTCCCATACATTTTGCGATAGACCATGTCGTTAGGATATAAACGCGATTTTCCACTTGTAGTAGAACGCCTGGTTGAAATTGCGGGGGAACGAAAAATGGCAAAAATTTTATATAACTGACTAGTCAGTCGCTGTTCCTCGCTACTTATGTTATGACCCAAATTTATATGTAAAGGAATGGCCACCCAATATGAAAAGTAATGTTAACGTATGTTCCATTCCCAAAAGTCGAAAATGTAGACGAAAATAGCTACCAATGTTAAGAGAAAAAGTAATAAAACATGTCAAGAGAATAAATGAGAAAACATAAAAATTATCTTTATGAACTAAAGTTTCAATGCTGTGATGTCGGTCTGTGAGATAGAAAACTATCATCAGGATTCCATCATATATCATTAAAATTCATACAGCTAATGAAACCACAAATTATAAGTGCTGACAAGATTAGGAATGTCTCCGCTGGGAGATAACAAAAATCGGGTTTTTATTTAAAAAAGACCATCAATAATCGTAGCGGGAGAAATAACCACTATAAAATACCCCATCTTAGAAAATCAATTATCATCAGATGTATGAACCATCTGAACCGCTGATAAGATATAGGCGCAGTAATAAATTATGGAGATAAAATAACCCAAACAAAAAAAAAAATCTTTGTTTTTTTACTCATCCGGGGACCGCGAGTACTATAAATTTAACGCATAAATAATAATAAGGCCTGTCATGTAGGTAGACTAATACCCCTCGCGTGGTGAGCGTCATCCCCTAGTGGGATATAAAAAGGAATAAAAATATTTACTCATCCTCACCACTCACCCTCTTAACTCATTCAAGTCTCAGTCAGTACACGCTCGAAGTACCAACTATTTTGAGTAACTCATATTCGATGTAATCTGATCAAAATTCGGTAATAACGGTCAAATAGAAATAGTTGAAATGTATTATCTTATAAGAATATCGAACGGAAAAAATGGTTTACCTAGAATCAGTACTCAAAATTTCTAAGAATAATAACCAAGAAAATATTTAAGAAATTGATAATTAACAATCAGAATTTAGAAATCGCTTTGATAATTATATTGTGTGTGAAACCCAGAATCTGTAACAGTGGAAAAGGGTAAGCTTTATTTATGTTTTGTATTGTAACGAACCTAGGCCGGACCCTGTCGCCCCCGTGTCGCCATCGACAGCGATGAGATCATCCCCGGAGATATTCGAGAACTATCCAGTCGTTCTTCCGCGTAATGCAACGGTCAATATTGGAAACAATTGGAAACACGCTCGCTCAACTGGAAGAATTCGAAACATCGAGAATGCTGATCGGAGATAAATAGACCGCCCTCAAGTCCTCACACAGTCCGAACGAGCCCATACGATCGAGCTATAACAGCGGCGTAGTAATATAAATTGTTGTAGATTAAGTGTTAAATAAATTAGTTAAAACCGCTAAGTTTATTTACGTTACAATTGGTGTCGGAAGTGAGATTTTGAAAATAAAACAAGTGATCGTGGAGGATAGTCAGAAAAATAAATTGATAGACCTTTTGTACGCCCAAAATAGACAGTGGCCCGGTTTTCGCGAAGGGACAACCGTGCGTAGGAATATAAACTGATACACCGTTCGCGTGAAAACAGAAAATAGACAGTGGCCCGGTTTTCGCGAAGTGGACAATTGTGCGCGGGAATATAAACTGATACACCTTCGCGTGAAACAGAAAAATAGACAGTGGCCCGGTTTTCGCGAAGTGACAATTGTGCGTGGAATATAAACTGTTACACTCTCGCGGAAACAGACAATAGACTGGGCCCGTGGAAAAGAATTCGCGAAGTGAATTTTAACAAACTGATAAACTTTTCGTGTGAAACAGACTGATACCCGTCAAAGACAAAAATGTGTTCAAGAAAAGGCGTCTTAGTGGACTTGAAGGTGCGGAATTGAAACAGGAATTGAGGAAAGGAACTGAAAAACGGGTAAAAAGCAAGTAATCCAGGAAAGACTTCAGAAGGACTTATCCAAGAGTGCGAGGACCCCGGAAACATTTTTATTCCAAAGTTCCCGAGGTATTTGAGTCCGATAATAGAATCCTTTGAAAGAAGAGCTGCAACAAAATTCGAGGACTTTGGAAGAGAAGCTTGAAGAAAATTCAAGAAGCCCAAGAAAAAATGCTAGAAATCTGGAAGAGAAGCTCCAAGAAAATTCTAGAAATCTGGAAGAGAAGCTTCAAAAAAATTCAAGAAGCCTGAAGAAAATTCTAGAAATTAAGAGAAGCTTCTAGAAAATTCAAGAAGCCTGAAGAAAATGCTAGAAATCTGGAAGAGAAGCTCAAGAAAATTCCCTAGAAATCTGGAAGAGAAGTTTAGAAAATCCAAGGCCGAAGAGAAGTTCCTGGAAAACACAGAAGGCCAAAAGAATTGTGTGGTGGCTAATTTTCTAGAAGAAAGAATGGGAACCGTTGAGGCAGAAATGGACAAAAGAAGGAAACGATCAGTGTTGAAAAACAAATTAATAGTGCGTCCTCCACAGAAGATGGTTAACGAAAATGCAATGCTGGACTCGAGTTTGAACGTGATAAAGTTCAAGAGGGTATAAAGATGTCAAGGTCATTTCCAGAAATAGGAAGCTTTCCATGAAGCCGCCTCAGTTCGACGGAAAACTCCATGGCAAATTACGCGGCAGTTTGAAGCAGCGGCCAAAGCAAACGGATGGAATACAGGGGAAAGAGCTGTAGCATTGACACTTGCATTACGGGGAAGCGACAAATATTCTACAAACTCTCACCGCCCAAGAACAGGAGGACTATGATCAGTTGATTAAACATCTAGAATTACGATATGGGCAGGCCCATCGAACACGATACCACTCCCAACTGAAAATCGCTGCCAGAAATCGGGCGAATCCTTACAAGAATTCGAAGCTGACATTGCACGCTTGGTTCGCCCGCATATCCAGCCATACCGAAATGTAATGGGCTGATTAGCGTTCAGGGCATTTGGATGGACTCCGACCAAGAAACCAGACAAGCGTTGATATTAGCTCGTCCAACACATCTCGTAGACGCACTGGCACGCGCTTTGAATTCGAAGCAGCAAAACAATGCTGCGAAAGTAAAATAAAAGTTCAACGATTGAAAATAAAGTTCGAACGATTGAGGAAGACTCCGGAGCCTGCTAACTTGAAGCTCGCCATAAGAAAGGATTCGAAGCGTTGCCTGAGAAAAGACAGGATAAGACGCTGAATTAGGGTAAAATTGGACATGTGCGAGCAAATGTCCAACATTCCATCGACCCGATGCAGGAAAACAAAGAAGGTCGACGAGAAGGGGCAACCGTCAGCAGTGTCCGGCAAGCCCCGGTTAACAACGCATATGTCGCTATCCTTCAACGACAGAACAAAGGTGTCTCGCAGACGGTCCATCAATAACGAGCCTTGCACCATGCTGCAGATACAGGTGCGACTAGGACAATTCTCGGCCTTCCTTGTGCAGAACACCGGAACGGATTGAACTGACAACTTGAAACTACGCACAGCAACAGGAGCCAGCTACTGTATATGGCGAGCTACCGATTGAAATAATTTGGGCAGCACTAAAGGAAACATCAGGCACTTGTAGCGGACATCGAAGACGATGCAATCATCGGAATGGACATCATGAATTCCAGAGGGTTTGAATTGATTTCAAAGACGGCGTCCACTGTCAACGGAGAAGAGTGGCCTTCGGAGAAGGGAAGAGGGACCGTTAAGGTTGGCTGGAGGAGTAAGCACCTGGGGAGGGCTGAAAAACCCTCCTGAGGCCTCGTTTACGGGAGAGCGAGCAGGGACGGGTGATGTTCGAGCCCCAAACTTCATGATGAGAAAAAACGAGGGAGCACAGGGAAGACCTTGTTGGTCGGACAAATTTGTGCCGGTAAGGGTCATGAATGTCAATTATTTCCCAGTGACCAAAGAAAGGAACAATTTTGGGACACTGCTCGTCAGTTTCATAGATCCGGGGCGAGAGGTACGATTACCAACCCAACAACCTTGCCCACAGAACCAGAAAAATTAGTTGCCATTTTCTTCCCCAAAAACATAAAAACCCGTAACAGCCCAAACTAAGAGACTTAGTTAAGAAGTACCAAGAATCTTCGATACCGACAAAGGAAAAGGGGGTCGAACCAATGTGGTCCAGCACAAGATTGATACTGGGGCCACCGATCCGGCAATCAGCAAGAAGACTTCCTCTGCCAAGAGAAGAGGGCACAAAAAGTCAAAGGGTATGGGAAAGAAGGAGTTATCGAACCATCTGACAGTCCCTGGTCCCTTCCAGTCGTACTGGTGAAGAAAAGGATGGATCGACACGCTTTTTTGTAGACTTTTTCGCCAACTTAACAATGTCAAGAAGAAGGACAGTTACCCTCTCCCCAGAATAGATGACACCCTAGACACGTTGGCGGTTCCACGATTTTCTGACCCTTGATCTGAAGAGTGGATACTGGCAAGAAAACCCGGCTCAGGAAGATCGAGAAAGACCGCTTTACCATCGGCTCAGGATTGTGGCAGTTCACCGTTATGCCATTCGGGCCCGTAATCCCCCCGCCACATTGAAAGATTGATGGAAACAGTCCCGAAGGGACTCTCATGGAACACGGTCTAGTGTATCCGACGACATAATTGTGGTCGGCAGATCGTTTGAGGACCACGTGAAAACTTGGAGGGTTTTCCCGCGATGAGGAACTCCGGATTGGCTGAGCCCTAAGAAATGCCATCTGTTCCAAAAAGAAGTACGATCCCCCGGGCCCAAAATGTCCTGGGGAAGGAGTAGCAGGATGACCAGAAGATCAAAGCTGTTAAGGATTGGCCCATCCCAAAAGACATTCACCAACTTCAAGTTTCCTTGGTTTATGCACATACCATCGCCGATATGTGCTGGGATTGCCAACATCGCAAACCACTGACCAAGCTCACGGAAGGCCCAAACAAAGTTTGTGGCCGAAGAATTGGTATTAAAGCTGAAAGGGTTTTGATCAACGAAACCCATACTGAGCTATCCCCACCCAAAGGAAATTCATTTTGGATACGGACGCCAGCAACGGGACTTGACCCGTCCTATCTCAGATCCAGGAGGGCAGGAGAAGGTCATTGGTTATTTCCAGCAAGACGCTTAGCAAACCAGAGCGAAATTGTCACCAGGCGAGAGCTGTTAGCTGTTGTAAGGAGGGAACACTTCCAAGTACGTGTATGGAAGAAGATTCCTGTTGGAACCACCATGCAGTTTCCCAAAGGCTCTTCCAGTTCAAAAATCCTGAGGGTCAAGACACGTTGGATCGAGAGATTCAAGAATTGATTTGGGATCGAACATCGAGCCGGAACTAGCCTAAGAATGCAATGCCTTGTCGCGAAGACCATGTTCAGATGATTGCCCACCGACGAGCAAAGAGAAAGAAGCAACACTTTGTGAACCGCGGCAAATAGACAACTGAATGACAGCAAGATCCAGAAAGACCAAGAGAGAGACCCGACCTGGCTTAGCCGTCAGCGGGAAAAAAGAGCAATCGAAGACCACAGGCAGGAAGTCGCAGGTTATTTCGCCGGCTGTTAAGTCCCATTGGGACCAATGGAACTCTTATTCCACAATGGGATCCCCCGAAACGGGTGTTGAGGCCGATATTGGGGGGAAGAAGACGCCAAAATTGTTCCCAAGAACAGAAAGAGAGGAAGTTGCGGGAAATCCATGATGGAGCCCCCGGAGGACATCTGGGAGGACGAAGACCCTGCAAAAGGAGGCAACGGTTTTACTGGGCCAATTGTCGTTGACGTCCAGGGGCTGGTGCAGAAAGTGCGCCAGGGGCGCTAGCAATGGACCCCGAATACGACCCGGCCCCCGATGGTCAGTACAACGTAGGCAGCCCGTTCGAGAGAAAAAGCCATTGAATCGCCGGCCCGTTTCCCGATCCCGACCACGGAATAAATACACCTTGTGGCAATGGACTACTTCCCCGTAAGTGGGCGGAAGCCTATGCCCCGCCCAACCAGGAAGCCATCACCGTCGCCGACGTCTTTGAAAGAAAAGGATAAGTCGATTGGTATTCCAATGGAGCTGACCCCGCGGCAGAAATTTCTGAATCCAACCTTTTCCAAGAAATATTTTACTGCTGAACATCCGAAGACAAGAACCACGGCCCTACATCCGCAGTCTGATGGAATGGTGGGAACGGAGAACAGGACGATCAACCGCCACTTGTCCAAGGTTGTCTCTGACCATCAAAGAGACTGGGACCAGTATCCTTTGTTCCTGATGGCCTATCGATCCGCAGTACAAGACAACCGGTCAAACTCCGCTAGTATTATAATGGGCCGAGAACTGCGACTGCCTTTTGACCTGAAGTTTGGGATACCGCCAGGACAAAAACACCGGGGAGAGGACTACGCCCGCAAACTTCGGCAGAGAATGGAGACATCCACGAACGAGTCCGGTTGAACATCCAGAGTGCCAGCGATAAAATGAAGAAGACCCATGACATCAAGGCCGACGCTGGAGGATTTAAGGTTGATGACCTGGTTTGGCTGTACAACCCCAAACGTCGTCGGGGCTATCACCGTTGCGGAACTGTGGAAGGCCCATAAAATCGTGAAAAGGATAAACGACCTTGTGTACCGAATCCATAAGCCACCCTGAGGGAAACCAAGGTCGTCCATTTCAACAGGTTGGCCCCTTTACGCTGGAAACCATAAACCAAGTTCGCACCCCGCCACCGGAGGATGATATGACGTTCGAGGTTTTGTCCTGTATTCAAACGGGCAGAAAGTTCAATGGGGTTACTAGAGAGGACACGAGACCTTCGAGGTGCCTGTGACTACGCACTAGGCACTGTGTGGCAGAAGATCTTCAAATGTCCAAGGGCACGCCGTAGTGTTCCAAGAAATTTTCAACTCCAAACACTGCGGAGCAGAACCAGGGGGGGGGGTGCTACAGTTGAAGAAAGGCCAGAGAAACATCTACTCCCCAGTCACCAAGAGGCATTCCCGAAAACCGTCTTTGAAGATGTTGGAAGAGTCTCACCAAACTAAAGATATTATGGTGGACCAGAATCTGGGGATCTAGCACCCAAAATTATCCTGTGGTATTGATGGGTTGGACTGAGAGTCATAAGGAAGTATGCTGGAGGCGATATTCAGATCCAGCGGGTCAAGATTTTGGTTTGCTGTAACCCTCTTCCACGACCGATCATGAAGACCGTGGATGTTACTTCCATCGAACTTCACGGTGCAGATATGGGGAGTCAGGAGATATCGTCACACCCGGATGAAATTTCGGGCAAAATTTTAAGAAGGGGCAATGTAACAACCCCAGGCCGGACCTGTCGCCCCCCCGTGCCCATCGACAGCGATGAGATCATCCCCGGAGATATTCGAGCCATCCAGTCGTTCTTCCGGGGTAATGCAACGGTCAATATTGGAAACAATTGGAACAGCCGTCGCCAACTGGAAGAATTCGAAACATGGGGAAATGCTGTATCGGAGATAAATAGACCGCCCTCGTCTCCACACAGTCTGAACGAGCCCATACGATCGAGCCATACAGCGGCGTAGTAATATAAATGTTTAGATTAATGTTAAATAAATTAGTTAAACCGTTGTTTATTTATTACAGTATTAATTTTCCTATCAGATCTAAACTATTATTCAATTGGGTAGAATATTGATTTTCACGAAATCTCACCCAAGGTGAGTTTTATTTGTTGTTTTTTTTCAAATTAAATTAAATTAGCTTTACACTTTGACCCAGTTATTTGAGCACCAGCAAAAAACAAGACTTCCTTCACTGTGAAATATATTTCGTAATATGTGGACTCATTGATGTTAATGTGAATCAATACCTAGAATTATTTCACAGTTTTATCATTAAATCGAAATAAATTTATATCCAGGGAGATTTAGAATACTATGTTTGAGAATCAGTCATCCAGTTTCGTTGATTTTTTCTTAATTTTACCATTTAGTAGAGTTTCAGATATTTTGTACAAGAGGTGTGGCATATGGACTTATATAATTATAAAACTTCCATACAGTTGGATTTGAATGATATTGTTCATCCATCATAGTTTTCTTTTTTTAGATTGTTAAATTAAAAATTAAATATTATATACAGTGTGTTGGAAAAAACTTAATTTAGTTTATAACTTGTTTAGACGGATTACTTATCCAAATTGTTGATTATTACAAATTCATTTTGGTTATTGATAGATTCTTGAAATCTCAGTTTTCTATAAGAACTTTAAAATTGGTAAACTTACGTCAGTTATATAAATTATTTTATACAGGTTGTTTACATCATTTGAATAGCACTATGGAAGAAAGTTGTATGGATTGGAATAGTATACCATACAGTGGTTTATTTGTTGTAACGAAGATTTCTTTAAATTAATATAGTTTGTTTCTTTTATAATGCTTTAATTATTTGCATAGTAACATTAACTAGATTGGGAGGTACACAGTTTAGACAATTCCAGTTCTGGAAGATTTTAAAACATCTATATACCTGGGGAACGATGTTTACCGCCGCTCGATAAAATTCTCCAGTGAGTTTTTTAAAAAATATTCACACCCGTATTGGAACGGCAACATGGCGAACGCAAAATTTGGACCTGGGATTTTTGAAAAGTTAGATGACGCCGTTTTGATAATTTCATCAAAATCAAGGAAAAACTTGGAAAAAATGAAACATTGTCGATATCTGAGAACAATTTATAAATTTGTGAGTTAAACAAATGGACTTTATAATGAGAACAAGATTTGAGCATAAAACATAATTTCCAACCTAACTGTGAGATGAGGTAGAATTTGAGAAATGTTGAAGAACTGAGAATTAATAGCCAAAGGTTAATACGCCCATATTATTGGCAAACCTCAGTGAAATTAACATCCACAAAACATCTTCGAATGTGAGTATCCGCGTTGTTGTTGAGTTCTGGATTCATTTCGTTACTTTTCCAGTTTTGTTTGATTTGTACTATATTGTTCCCCAAAAACGTTTGTACAAACGTGTGAACTCATAATATCGCGCAAATAAAATTATTCAGTGAAATCGTTAAATGAGGTTGTCACACTCACTTTAAGTTTTTTAAACAGCTATAATTTCTTTTTTCCCATAATTTCCAGGCAGATTTTTAAGAGTATAAAAATTACACAAACTATTTTTTTCCCCTTATTTGTACAGTTCACAATAAACGAATTCAACGTGGAATTATAAACAAATTTGAAGTCCGATATGTTTCACATTTTGCCAAGCACGCGCTCGATGATTTGACTATCCCCAAAGACTTAGCACATAGGGATATCCCTTCCTAAACTTGTTAAAAGACCAACGTAAACTAAGTGTGGGGTTTCTATTCAATTAAACAAGATCCTGTATTGAGTCGTTACACTGAGCTGCTTTTTAAAAAAACCAAAGCACATGAAATTGAGAATAATTCCCATCTTTCACATGAGGTATTTCGAAGTTCAGACAAAATCCAATCATAATACAAAGATTTCCGATTAAATATATGTGAATGAGTACACATTTTGGTTGATAAATTGAAGGAATTGTTGCCAAGTCGCATTCTGTAGATATTCCAGGAAAAAATGAAATAATTCAAAAGTACTAAATATATTGAAAAATTGAATGCCATGAAAGGGCAATTTAATGATTATAAACCGCCGATTATTTTTTATTGGAAGGTTATTGATTAAATACTACAAAATTTAAGGTTACCTTACAAAAAAAGTATCCCCGAATTACATGTCATAATATTCCTTCCAACGGATAGTAATCCGTTGAACAGGACTAATATATCCATTTCGAACAGCAAAAAGTCCCAAGAATTTAACGTAAATGACCCCTTTAAATTTTTTAAAAGAAATGTGCATGATATATAATCAAATCTTTGTACTTTGATTATTTTTATGAACTGAAACTTTTTATGTGGAAGAGTTTTTTTCATTTCATTATTCTTTGGTTTTTTTTAACAGCTCTAGTAGCTAGAAACATCCACTATACCCCGGTTACAAAAAAAAATTGGGGATTTTCCGTTTCTGCGCAATTTTAACCAAACGTTTTACTTTATATCTGAGTTCAAAAAAATAAAAAACGCAAAATTTTTTTGGATTTTTTTTTATTTTAGTGCCGTGGATGGTAAAAATTTGGGGTTTTAATGGATACACTTCATACTTTAAATTTCCCCCAAATCTAAATTTTTTAACTGTTTTGTCTTTTTTTTGGTTTTGGGGAGAAATGTTGTTTCTATTTATTGGATTAAAAAATTTAAGGGGAAACGCGAAAAAAAAAAAATGAAGGATAGGGAGTTTTGAAATTGCAGGTTACAAAAAAAGAAAAGGAAGGTTTTGGGTGTCCGGTAAAAAAAATATCTGCCTTAACATAATTGTTCCCACGCGGTATAATTTTAAAAAAAAAAAACGAATGCCCCTGTTTTTTTTTCCAAAAAAAAAATAAATGTATCTAATCATTTGATCAATATAACATCATTCGATTTCTTTAAAAAAACCTTGACTGAAAAAACCCCATATGGAATACATACAGATGGTCCCAATTTTTTTTATGGAAATAATAAGAAATTTTCCCAGCAATTAATTCAAGGTCTAATTTAAAAATTTATTGGGGAAAAAAAATTTTTATATTTTACAACTCTAGAAGTTATATAGCTAAAATTTTTATATATTTCAGTTTAGGGGGGAATTTTTTTAAATTTCTTGATTACAGATTAAGGAAAATTTTTGCAAGATTGGGAAAAGAGAATTGAATTTTATTTCAGGTTTTCTTTTCGAAAAAAAATGTCTCCAACCCCTGGTGATGACTGTTTCACAGGCGGCATGCAAATTTTCCCCATCTATATGATCCCTACGTCCTTTAAAAAAAATATCAACCTTTTTTGGAAAGGGGGAACCGAGTTGGTTTCAAAAAACCCTATTCTTAAGAGTAACTCCAAGTTTTGTAATCGATTGAGATCACAAAGAGAGCCAAATAGGGGTAAAAAATAAATACTTTTTCGGAAGATTAAATCAACCCTTACTTATTCTAATATCAAGAGGCAAAAACGAGGGGGATAAAGGAGGGAAACAAATCAGCTCGTATATTCCGGGTCGGTGTCTGAGGCAGACATGGAGGTTTTATGTGGCTTTTTGATAGTCACCGATAAAAGGGGGGAATAAAAGGGCCCCCATATTAATTTGGCAATCCAAAAAAAAGATCGAGATATTTTTTTCTATGGATTTCGATTTTCTCAATTTTGGCCGGGGGCTTTGCAGAAAGAAACACCACATGAATCAATTATGAATACATTTAATTATATACATTTCTCTTTAATTTTTAAAATTTGGGGTTTTATTCAACTGAATAATTGTTATATCACTTAGATCCTTTTTTAAAAAGGGATAATCCACAAATATGATGAAAATTTGTAGATATGTGAAAAGTTTTGATTTGTATAAAAGAAATGCGATGAGGTACAAAATATTTTTTTAGCCATGATAAAAAAAAGACGCTAAGTATAAAAAAGACAAATGTGTCAATAAAAATTCCAATCAAGAAAAAAAAAAGAACTTAGTTTGAGATACAAAAAAAAATACTGTTTTTTTTTTGAAATTCCTTTCCCCTTTTTTAAAAATTCTGATCGACAACCAAGTCCTGGAACAGTGTGACTATATGGCATTCAACTATGGAGGTGTTCAAAGATTCCAACCGAACATAACATATTCACGAGACCTGAAAAAAAACCCAAAAGTGGCAGACGATGGCTGGCAGACATTTCCCCACTCATCTTCACCCAATATAGAGGCTCTTCGTGTGGACAACCAAGCCCCCTTTAAGACTGATGAGGACCAAATCATTTGGTTTTTTTTTGTGTTGAGGACTGGGCCGCAGCCAGTATCACTGATTCTTTAGAATGATCGGCAAGGTTTAAACATACAATGAGGATAAAATTTGAAATCACCACTTCAAGCCCAGGGGCGCCCGGGGGGATTTTTTTTTTAAACAGAAGGTAGGCCAGGATGGGGGAAAAATCGGGGGTAATCAAAAAAGGGGTTTAAAGAGGTGTCCATAATTTAAGCCAGAAGACATTTTTTCTATTCGGGGGAGCAGGTAGCAGTTTCACAGGTTCTTCATTTTGGCAACCATAATCTGTGTACTTTGTTATATGTATGACATTCTAAAAAAAAGGATTTAGGTCCCCCAGATTGCACTCTACGGTCCGATTCAAACTTCAATTTTATGTTAGTGGGAGGGACAGACATGGCCAAATTTTACCGCTATGGTATTTTTATCGAGGTTGTATTAAGGGGATGCTTGGGTTCACAGATTATTTCCACAGTTCTTCCCAATTTCTTTAAACCCCCGGGTTTCAGTTGACTGCACATTCTTTCAACGATAACTTGTCAAAACTGCCTTTTTTTCGATGTTTTTTCCAATGAATCTACTTTTTCATTAAAAGTGAGGCAAATGTGGGCTTTCTTCCCAAAAGCTTGATATCGTATTTAAATTTTTTTAATTTATTTACTATATTTTTTTTTCTTTATCAAGGGGGTTTTAATACATTGAGCACGATAAAGAGTCTGATAGGATAATGGTTTTCTTTTTTCTGTTCGTCAATGTTTTCGATTGTTCAGAATACCAATAGCTTCTGCTGAAAAAATTTAGTTTTTTAAAAGTTTTATGAAACATTCCATTTCGTCATGCACGAAAGATCCTGTTCCTGTATTTTGTATATCCAGGTTATTCATTCAAGGCTTCTTTCAGGTTGTTATCGCTTAAATTGGTTTTTCTTTTGTTCTGGACATGAGTGAGAGTTTTTTTTCCATGATGTCTTTATTCAGTGGGTGATCAACCTGAGTAGGTATTGGTTTGGTCTTGTTTTTTAAAATTTGATTTTTTTATGAACCGTTTTTTACCGCTTTACTATACTCTTCTGAAAAAAAATTTGAACTAATCTCAAGTAGAGTTTCCAAGGTGAGTGTTTTTGGAAATCAGAATATGTATTGTAACGTAAATAAACTTAATTGGGGTTTAAAAATTTATTTACACTCAATCTACAACTTAATTTATATTACTACGCTACTGAATAGCCGATCGTATGGGCTTTTAAAACCTTTTTCCCTTTTAAAAGGCTCATTTATCTCCGATACAGCTTCCCCGATGTTTGAATTCTTCCAGTTGGCGACGGCATGTTCCAATTGTTTCCAAATTGACCGTTGCATTACGGGAAAAAGGGGGACGGATGGTTCTCGAATATCCCGGGGGATGATCTCATCGCTGTCGACGGCAACAGGAGGCGCAGGCCGGGGCCTAGGTTCGTTCATTCCCCCCCTTTTTTTAAAGACATTTCGGAAATTTCATCCTTGGGGACGATATCTGCATGACCCCCATATCTGCACCGTAAATTTTCGGGGGAAGTAAACCCACGGTCTTGGATCGGGGGGAAGAGGGTTACAGCAAACCAAAATCTTGACGCCGGGGGATCGAATATCGCCTCCAGATACCCTTGGACTCTCCAGTCCAACCCATCAATACCACAGGACAATTTTGGAATTGCTAGATCCACCAGATTCTGGTCCACCATAGCCCTTAGTTTGGAGACTCCCAGACATCTTCTTGGACGGTTTTCTTGGGAATGCCTCTGGAACAGGTAGAGATGTTTCTCGGCCCTTTTTCTTCAACTGTAGCACCCCACCAATTTGATTCTGCCCCGCAGTGTTTGAGTTGCCAAATTTTTGGGGAACACTCCCGGGGTGCCCGGACATTCGAAATCTTCCCACATGCGCAGTGCGGTCGCAGGCCCTCAAAAAGGTTCCGTGACCCCTCTAGTAACCCGTAGAATTTTTGCCCGTTTGAATAAAGGACATAAACTTCTCGAACGTCATATCATCCCCCCGGTGGCTTGGGGGGCGAACTTGGTCATGGTTTCCAGCGTGGGGGCCCAAACCCGTTGAAATGGACGCCCTTTGGCCCGGGGGGTTTGGTTGGTAAAAGGTCGTTTATCCTTTTCACGATCTTATAGGGGGCCCTTTCCCCCATTCCGCAACTTTGGATAGTCCACGACGACTTTGGGGTTGTACAGCCAAACCAGGTCATCAACCAAATCCCCCGCTCCCCTTGATGTCATAGGTCTTCTTCATTTTATCGCTGGATTGGATGTTCAACCGACCTTTCTGATGTCGTCCATTCGCCGAAGTTTGCTGACGTGTCCTCCCCCGCAGTGTCTTGTCCTGGCGGTATCCCAAACTTCGGTCACAACAGGCACTCGGCCCATTATAATACTAGCGGAGTTTGACCGGTGGACTCGTGTACTGCGGATCGATAGGCCATCGGGAACAAAATGAAGATACTGGTCCCAGTCTCTTTGATGGTCGGGGGAAACCTTTTGGGCAAGTGGCGGTTGATCGCCTTTTCCGTTCCACCATTCCACGGACTGGGATGGGGCCGGGGTTTTTTTCTTGGGGTGTTCAGCAGTAGACATATTTTTTGAAAAGGTTGATTCGAAATTTCCCTTGTCCGAGTGCCCCATTGGAATACCGAATCGACATATCCACTCTTTCCCCAAGACGTCGGCGACGGTGATGGCTTCCGGTTGGCAGGCATATTTTGCCCACTTACGAAGTATCCATTGCCCAAAAGGGTGATTTTTTCCCCTGGTGGATACGGGAAACGGGCCGGCGATGTCAAGGGGTTCTCTCGAAGGGCTCCTACGCTTTACCCGGGGGTTGGGGCGTATTCGGGGCCATTGCTAGCAGCGCATCAGCGCACTTCCTGCACCAGTCCTACGTCAGCTTGAAAATTTGGGCCCCAAAAAACCCTTGCCTCACTTTCTGCAGGGTTTTGTCACCCCAGATGCCCCCCCGGCGACTCCATCGGGGTTTTTCCCCAGCATTCCTCTTCTTTCCCCGGGAAAATTTTTGGGGGTCTGTTTCCCCCCCCAATATCGGCCTCCAAACACGTTTCGGACCCATTGTCCAGAATAAGAGAGCCATTGTGCCCAAGGACTTAACAGCCGGCGAGAACCTGCGACTTTCCCCGATGGTTCGATTCCCTTCTTCCAGCTGACGACTGCCAAGGCGGGGTCTCTTGGTCTTTCTGGATCTTGCTGTCATTCCAGTTGCATCCATTGCCGCGGTTCTAAAAGTGTTGCTTTTTTTCTGCTCGTCGGCAATGGAGAATCATCTGGACAGGTTTTTTACAAGGCATCTGCATTTTATGGCTGTTCCGGCTCGATGTTCGATCTCGAAATCAAATTTTTTTGAGTCTCTCGATCCAACGTGCTACTTGACCTCGGTTTTTTTTGAACTGTAAGAGCCATTTGAGAGCTGCATGGCGCCCAAAACAGGAATCTTTTTCCCCATACACGTACTTGTAGAAGGTTCCACCTTTACAACAGCTAACAGCTCCCCCGACACAGAATTTGGGCCCCTTTTGGTTTGAAGCGTCTTGTTAAAAAAAACCAATGCCTTTTCCCCCTGTCCCTCCTGGATCTGAGATAGACAGCTCCAACCCCCACGTTGCTGGCGTCCGTATCCAAAAAATTTCCCTTTCGGGTAGGGATAGCTCGTCGGTGCGTTGATCAAACCCCCTTTCGCTTCCAATGAGTCTTATTTTCTTCGGACCACCGGAACTTTTTTTGGCCCTCCGTGAGCCTGGTCAGTGGTTTAGGATGTTGGCAATCCCAGCACATATCGGCGATATAGGCATAAACCGGAAACTTCATTGGGAATGTCTTTGGGATGGGCCAATCCAACAGCTTTGATCTTGGGGTCATCCACTGCTTTTTCCTTCCCAGAGACAACGTGGCGAGGTATCGCACTTTTTGGAAAGATGGTTTTTTGGGTCAGCTTCAACCGGTTCCCCAGTCGCAGGAATATTCCCCCAAAATTTTTTTACGTGGTCTCAAAAAGATCTCCCGACCAAATTTGCGCGAGATAATGACACGTTTCCGGGTCCTTCAGCACTGCTCCATAAACTTTCGAATGTGGGGGGAAAAAAAAAGAGCCCGAATGGAAAGGTGAACTCCCACAACCCCGACCCGATGGTAAAAAGTCTTTTTCGATCTTCCTGAGCCAGTTTACTTTCGTATCCACTCTTCAGATCAAGGGTCGAGAAAATCGTGGAACCGCCAACGGCTAGGGTGTCATCTATTCTCGGGAGGGTAACTGTCCTTTTTTTGTGAATTAAAGTTGGCGATAGCCAAAAAAGCGTGCGATCCATCTTTTTTTTACCAGTACGACTGGAGAACCCGGGCTGCGAGGGTTTGATAATCCTTCTTTTCCCTATCGTGACTATTTTGTCACCCTCTTCCTTCGGGGAAGGGGAAAATTTTTGCTGATTGCCGGATCGGTGGGGGACCCCAGTATAATCTTTGTAAATCATTAGTTCGCCCCCTTTTTTCCTTGCCCGGGTTGAAGATGTCTTGGTATTTTTTACTAAATTTTAGTTTGGGCTGTTGAGCTGGTTTTATGTCTTTTAAGAGATGGAAACAATTTCTTTTCTGTGGGGTTGTTGGCTAATCGTACCCGTAGCCCTGACGGATGAAATTTGGGACAGTGCCCCAAAATTGTTCCCCTTTTTCAAGGTCACTGGGAAAAAATTTTATACCCCCCACGGCACAAATTTGTCGACGCAAAAGGTCTTCCTAGTGCAATCCCCCCTCCAATTTTTTTATCATGAAGTTTGGGTCGAACATCACCCATTCCCCACTGCCTTTGCACTCCCGTCCAGGCGGCCCCGAATGGTTTCCAGCCCTCTCAGGTACGCTTACATTTTTAGCCAACAGCACACGGATCAACTCTTCACTTCTCCCATGAAGGGGACCAGCTTTCTCCGTTACACGTAGAACGCCGTCTTTGAAATCCAATTCAAACCCCTGGAATTCATGATGTCCATTCCGATGATTGATCGTCTTTGATGTCCGCCAAATGCCTGATGTTTTCTTTAGTGTTGCCAAAAAAATTTTTAACGGAGCCGCCATATAGCTTCCCCCGTTTTTTTTAGCCCGTTTGGCAACCGCCGGGTTCGCAAAAAGGGGGCCCGGAAATTTTTCCGCCCCCTGTATCTAGCAGATGGTGCAAGGTCGTTATTGTGACCGTCAGAAGAACCCTTGTTCTGTCGGGGAACTAAAAAGGCATATGCGTTGTTAACCGGGGGTTTTGGGGACTGCGACGTTCCCTTCTAGACCTTTCTTGTTTTCCTGCATGGAGCGATGAATGTTTGGCATTTGCTACGCAATGTCCAATTTTTGGACAATTCCGGGACTTATATGCTTTTTTAGGAAAACTTCCTTCATCACTTTTCGGGAGCCCCAAGTTAGAGGCTCGTGAGTCTTCCTCAACGTTTGAACTTTACTTTTTCTTTTTTAGCATTGTTTGCTGCCTCAAACCGCCGTGCCAGTGTCTACGAGATGGTTGGCGACAATATCAACGCTTGTCTGGTTTCTGGTCAGGGCCATCCAAGAATGTTTTTGAACCCCGTCGCCCAAAAATTTTTTGGTGTGGCTGGTATGCGGGGCGAACCGCGTAATGTCAGTTTCGAATTCTGTAAGGATTCGCCGGGTTTTTTTAGCGATTTTTCAGCTGGGAGTGGTATACGTGTTCCAAAAGGGCGTGGCCATATCGTAATTTGATGTTTAATCAGCTGATCATAGTCCTCCCCTTCTTGGGTGGGAGTTTGTAGAATATTTGCGCTTCTCCACGAATGAAGTGCCGTAAGCCTTCCCTGCATTCCATCCGTTTGTTTGGGGGCGCTTCAAAAACCCCGGGGTAATTTGCCCATGGAGTTTTTTTTCCGTCGAACTGAGGCGGTTTTATGGAAAGCTTCCCCCTTTCTGAAATGACCTTGACATCTTTTTTTCCCTCTTAACTTTATCCACGTTCAAACTCGTCCCCCATTGATTTTTTTTAACCATCTCTGTGGGGGACGCACTTTTAAATTTTTTTTTCCAGCTTACTGATCGTTTCCTTTATTTTTTCTACCTCCGTGTTATTTGCCCTAATTTTCCTTTCCCGTCTCAACGGTTCCCTTTTTTTTTAGAAATTTAGCCACACCACAAATTTTTTTAGGCCTTCAGTTTTTCCGGAACTTTTTTTCCAGGTTTTGAATTTTTTGGCTTCTTCCAGATTTCTAGAATTTTCTTCCAGGCTTCAATTTTTTTTTAAGCCCTTCCAGATTTCTAGAAACCCTTTTTCCAGATTTATAGAATTTTTTTGGTTTCTTCCAGATTTCTGAATTTTCTTGAAGCTTCTTCCAGATTTCTAGAATTTTCTTCAAGCTTTCTTCCACATTTCTAGATTCTCCAAAGTCCCGAATTTTGTTCGCTCTTCTTTCAAGGTTTTTATTATCGGACCCCCAAACACCTCCGGGAACTTTGAATAAAAAAGTTTCGGGGCCCACCTTCTTGTATAAGTCCTTCTGCAAGTTTTTCCTGGGGTAATTTTTTTTTTCCTGTTGTTTCCAGTTCCCTTTCCTCCCCCCCCGTTTAAACCCCCACCTTAAAAACCGCAAGGCGCACTTTTTTTTGAACACTTTTTTTTCTTTGGGGTATATCTTTTTAAAAAAAATTTATCAGTTTTTTAAAAAAAACATTTGGGAATTTTTTCCAGGGGGCCCCATTTATTGTCTGTTTCCACGCGAACAGTGTAGCAGTTTTTATTCCCACGCACAATTGTCCACTTCGGGGAAAACCGGGCCCTGTCTATTTTAGGCGTAAAAAAAATCTATCAATTTATTTTTCTGACTATCCACCCACGATCACTTGTTTATTTTCAAAATCTCCCCTGACACCAATTGTAACGTAAATAAACTTAACTTGGTTTTAAAAATTTTTTCACACCAATCTACAACTTAATTTATATTACTACGCTACGAATACCTGATGTATGGGCTCTTTAGACCGTGTTCTCCTCTGAGGGCGGCTATTTATCCCATACAGCATTCTGATGTTTTGAATTTTTCCAGTTGGCGACGGCATGTTCCAATTGTTTCCTATTGACCGTTCATTACGGGAAAAGGGGGGGGGTGGTTCTCGAATTTTTCCGGGGTGATCTCACGCTGTCGACGGCAAATTGGGGGCAGGTCCGGCCTAGGTTCGTTCAATAAAAATGGGAGCCCATAGGGGATTCCAAATAACTTTTAAGGGGATGAATGAGCTTTAGATGATAATTGTTTTAAGATGCATCCAAAGCAAATGATTGGTTGGTTTTTATCAGTTTTTTAACAGAACGGCGTTGTATTCAAAAAAAAATGACAAAGAAGTTGTTAAAGGCTACCGTTTTCACCGCAATTTGAGGCATTAGAAATCCTCAAAGCCATCCGGGGCCCAAAAAAATTACTGGGATGGCACCGTGTCGGAAAGGTTATAATCGATAAAATTAATAGTGGTTTTGCATTATCGGGGGGTTTAAAAAGGTAAGCCGGTTTCGCCGGCCGACCCCAAAAGTAATTACGGTAAATTATGTTTTTAAGTCTACCGAATGTACCGAATTCGATATCACAGACCCGTAACAGAGAGACACATTACCCATAAATGGCCGATTTTCCCTTGGTAGACGAGATAATGCGAATACGCCGCGAACGTGTATATATATATATATCGACCCAAATTGGGTCTATTATCTCCGAATTTACAGAATATGATGATAATTGATGTGGTTCCTTTTTTTAAAAACGGTGGCAGACATTTTATCAGAAATTGGCGATGGATTGTATTTATTATATTTGAATTTTCTATGAAACATGAGAATGAGTACAGATTTGGAAAAAAATATTCGATGAATCCGAAACAACGCGCGCAACATCAGACGAATGAAAAGGAATATATTGAAGTGGGTCCAACTTGAACATATCAGCCGAGCAAACAGAATGAATCGAACGCACAGTTACAAAAAAATGCTTTTACCCAGGAATATTCAATAATGGGGAAAGGTATGCTGCTTTTAACCACGAAACCAAAAGGAGGAGGTTCTCTATTCGACCCGTATATTTTATGTTTTTCCATCATATTTTTTATGTATGATCACGCATAACTTTTACTAAGGTCCGATTCCGATAATTTTTTTCAGTGGATAGGTGTATTCGACTTTGGTCCGATTTGAATTTGATGAAATCCACCCCTAAGGGTAGCGAAATGAAGGATACTGACACTACCCTGAATTTGGTCCGTTAACCGATTTATCAGGATAACTTTGTACTTTTCGTTTTGGGGTGATTCTTTTTAATAGATAGGATATTTTATATTTGTTTTGAAAGGAATTAGCCACCCTCACGGGTAGGAAAATAGGGAGAATTGATTTTCACTAGTGAACACTGGCACAACATACGTAGTTGAAATGACAGATCATATTTACA
The DNA here is from genome assembly GCA_018342105.1 of Gonioctena quinquepunctata. Taxonomy (NCBI): domain Eukaryota; kingdom Metazoa; phylum Arthropoda; class Insecta; order Coleoptera; family Chrysomelidae; genus Gonioctena; species Gonioctena quinquepunctata. Next base: position 598,153 of record JAFIRS010000653.1, read on the forward strand.
TCATTCCTGTTCCGTCAAAATCAGTATATTTTATGAGAGGATGGAATGATATAAAAAAATAATGAAAAAAACAACCAGAACAACAGAAATAATTTATATTACAACAGATAGTAACCGGGAGAAAGGTGAATAAGTGTATTTTAAGAAAAAAACAAGTAGGTAGTAATTGGAGATTTACCCACAAAAATTTAAAAAAATAAAAATTTTTTAAAAAAAATTTAAAACCCGACAAAATAGGAACTGAAAAAAAAAAAAAAACTTTAAAAAAAAATCAAAAAATTTTAAAAGTTAAAAAAACCTTTTATCAATGATAATTGAGCCCAAACAATTTAAGTAACTGTTTTTGAGTCGGCACCAAATAAACTGCAATTGAATTAGGTGAAGGTAAAATGATGGCAGGAGATGCACGGCTGCGTTTTGATGACTTCTTTATAGATAATGATTTTGATAATTGTTTGTTTGGCGCCGAATCAAAATCAGTTACTTACATTAGTTTGGGGAGCTCAATTATCATTAAGACAAGAAGGTTTATTTTTTTTTTTGTTTCATTGATTTTTTCGTGGGTTTTCAATTTTTTTTAAAAAAAGTTTTTTTTTTTCATTTATTAATAGATTTCCCCATATAGCACCGAATTGTCGTTCCAATACATACAAAATACTGCAATATTGGCCCCTGAAAATAAAGCGAACCAATATTCTCGATAATGAAATATCCAAATTTGGGCAATCATATTGTTACGGAATAAGTCCGCCTCTGTTCATCTAGCACGTCCCAGTCGATGGGCCCGTTGGGGTTTCCCCCATCACGTCATAGAATCATCGAAAAGGGCCGGGCGGTTCCAAAAATGACCCGTTGATTCTTTTACGTATGTTTTGAATATATAAGGGGATTTGACAGATAAAGCCAGTTTATTCATTAATGTTAACTTTGTGATTCAAAGGGTCAGTATAGAGGAAAATTTTGGGGAATGTGTATTGACGTGCCAGTCGATGGGGCCCGTTGAGGTTTCCGATCAGGGAATAGAATCATCGAAAAGGGCCGAGGTTCCGAAAATGACCTCGTTGATTCAATACGTATGTTTTAATATATATATATATATATATATATATATATATTAACGGTTTGAAAAGCAATAGTTTAGTGTATTCATTAATGTTAATTTTGTGACTCGTGCGAAGTCATAGAGCGAAAATTTTGAACTGTGTATTGACGCCAGTCGATGCGGCCATTGGGGTTTTTTTTTTTGATCAAAAAGAATCATCGAGAAGAAGCCAGACGGTTCCGAAATGACCTCTTATTCATACGATTTTTTTAATATATAAACGGATTGCACGCGAATAGTTCAGTTTATTCATTAATTTTAAATTTTTGGGACTCGGGGGTCGTATAGAGCGAAAATTTTGGGAACTGTGTATTGACGTCATGATGCGGCGCAGGTTTTCCGATCATCAAATAGAATCATCGAGAAGAAGCCAGACGGTTCCGAAATGACCTGTTGATTCTATACGTATGTTTTGAATATATGAGCGAATTGCACGCGAAGGTTTAGTGTTTTCATTAATTTTAATTTTGTGACCGGGGAAGTCAGTATAGAGCAAATTTTTGGGAACTTTTATTGACGTGCCAGTCGATGCGGCTGGGGATTTTCGATCACGTCATAGAATCATCAAGAAGAAGCCAGACGGTTCCGAAAATGACCCGTTGATTCAGTTTTTTGAAAATATAAGGGGATTGCACGCGACATAGTTCAATTTATTCATTGATGTTAATTTTGTGACCTCAAAGTCAGTAAAGAGCGTTAATTTGAAACTGTGATTATTGTGTTGTTTTGAAGTGGAATAAAGGGACATTGGGATGTTCAAATATTGTTTCAATAAAATAAACAATCTAGTTTAGTAACAATATGAATAGTCATTTCTTTCATTGAAGGAATCAGATCAAATAAAAGATCTTATAAAAAAATAAAAGCAACCGACAGCTCGAATTTCCCTCCGGTTGACTTTGATAACGTTATTCCAAAAGACGGTATGCCCTTCCACAAAAGAAAAGGATGCTAGACAAATTCATGTTCAAAACGAAAATAAGCACCATATGAATTTTTTTTAAATCATTATGAAAATAGGAGAAACGATGCATAAAAAAAAATTTTCCCTACGAAAAAAAAATATATTGAATCCACCATATCTGAATTCATCTAGAACCTATAATTTGTATTCCATACAATACATACATTCAAACCCCGTCGATTTAAAATATAATTGAGTTGCTATCGATTTTGGTAATTCAGAAAGTTATGGACAGTGAGGCTACCAATTCCCCGGTCTGTCTATCTTTGGGGGTTGCCAAATTCGAACGAAACCTTTGATAGAGAAACCGATGATTGCTAGAGTTATATAATTTCATAACGAATAGACAGTCAGTTAATTTCGCTTTGACCACCTAAATTAAGGGTTGTTTACGAGGGGGACGATATAATTTCACATGACGAATAAATTTTATATATATTTTATATATATACATTTTTTAGTTTCTTGTCCACATATAAATTTGGTCTGATTCAGTCAATTCATATAATTTCTTTTAACGACGTTTCTGACATGGGATTTGTCATCCCGGTTTAAAAAACAAAATTATTTTATTTAAATATCTGCGTTTGATCGTACGGACGTTATTGTAGGTGTGTCATATCTCCAATTTTTCTGAAGTCCAAAATATAAATTGGAGACTCCACCCTGAAGGGGATTTTAGGGCGTGTAAAGAATTGCTTGATGGCTACTTATACTTTCGAATTCCCCCAATCAATTACTTTTTATTTTATCGTAATATATTGGCATACTCCACTAAATACCTTGCAGTGCACACACATGAGGCCCTGCCCATATCAAAAAGCAATGCTGGAATTTCGGATTCGATTATGGGGATAAGGGAATTTATTTTCCCCTTTCGTTTTCCCTTTTAACAGATCTAAATGTCCCGGTAGAATTAGAGTGCAGTCAGTGGCGTTCACAAAAATTTTTCAAGGATTTTTTCCCAATATCAAATGGGTCAAATGTTTAGAGGGGGAATATTTGTAAGGGACCAAGTAATATAGAAAGGCAAAATAATAGTTAATCACAATCCAAATAAAAAATGTTTAATTGCTGGTCGAGAGGTTGATACTTAGCGAACTGACTCTCGAGACACAATTAATTTAATTTTCAACCATCAATTTGTGAAGAAAAATCCCAGATATTTTATTAGCCAAAAACACTCATACTAAGCTTTTTTGAAACGGTAAATGGGGCCTTCAGCCGAAGAAATAAAGAATTTTGTAGAGAAACACAACGAGTTCCGTGAAACAATATAGAATTTTCGAGTTTAAGGGGTTTCAAAAAATAATGAAAGGAAATATTATTTGATAAAAAAGATTGATTTTCGTTCTAAAAAGAAAGTCCTTGTTACCTGTTTATTTTTCTTTATTCCAGGTAGCACTAACTTTGGGTTTAGTGCGTATAGGAACATTTTAAAATATGTGCACTATTTGTTTTTTTAGATAGTTTGTGTCTCTTTGGGGTTTATTTTATTTGTTTGGCCAATGTATGCCCCACGGTATTTCGTAGACCTCTTGGCATATAGTGGTATCTAGTCCTTGGGATTTAGAGAGTTGATTTAATTGATCGGTCTGTTTTTAAGTTTTTTAGTATAATAGGGAATAGTTAAATAGATAGATCCTTCCTTTTCAAAACAATACATTACAGCATCGATAGAAATTGTCAAACAACAAAACCAAAAAAAGAACAACACTTTGGGGGAAACCTCAAAGGTACATCTGACAATGAAAGTAAGAATATATTGATCATAAAAATTCAGACATATTGTTGAGTTAAAGTCCGTTAAAACATAAAAAATTCATTAAGTAGGTAATTTCGATTTTCTTAAAGAGCCCCAGACTGAAAAGATTTTAAGTTTTTTGATAAGATATTGAAGATTTTCACCCAAATATTTTGGTGTATTTGTTCTTATATTTACAGAATGGAATATAAAGGTTTTATCTTGTGGAGTTGATTTACCCCACGATACAACCATTGGTCAGGAATAATTTCTTTTTGAAATACATACCCAGACATTTAAAAAAAAAGACATACCAAAGGCAACACTTTTTTTCTCCAAATGGAGGTTTGTTTACAGGAGCTGAGTTGGAAGATACCAGAATAATTTCACAAGTTTTTCTTATGTAAATAGTCAGTAGTGAGGACGAATTCCTCCAAAATAGGGGGCCATATTCAAGCGAGATTCTACTTGAGCGGTTGTACAATAGTTGTTTTTGAGATTAAGACTGATTTTAGATTTCAAATAAGGAACATTGTGTATTAATTGTGTATTAATTTACGTATAAGAGACTCAAATGAGATCTCCAGTTTGGTATCATCCAAATCGTCCCCAAAAAAAACCGACCAAATCGGACTGAACCAAGGATTCATTACTGTTACGTATACCCAA